>CM075726.1:2167209-2434383 GCA_037974335.1 Prionace glauca | reverse complement strand
TCACGTGCTCACTGTGTGAATGCTTTTTAAAGACAAAATTGTACCCACCTCTACTACTGCCCTCTGGCAGCTCGTTCCAGACACTCACCACCCTCTGTGTGAAAAAATTGCCCCTCTGGACACTTCTGTATCTCTCCCCTTAAACCTATGCCCTCTAGTTTTAGACTCCCCTACCTTTGGGAAAAGATATTGACTATCTAGCTGATCTGTGCCCCTCATTATTTTATAGACCTCTATAAGATCACCCCTCAGCCTCCTACACTCCAGAGAAAAAAGTCCCAGTCTATCCAGCCTCTCCTTATAACTCAATCCATCAAGTCCCGGTAACATCCTAGTAAATCTTTTCTGCACTCTTTCTAGTTTAATAATTTCCTTTCTATAATAGGGTGACCAGAATTGTACACAGTATTCCAAGTGTGGCCTTACCAATGTCTTGTACAACTTCAACAAGACGTCCCAACTCCTGTATTCAATGTTCTGAGCGATGAAACAAGCATGCTGAATGCCTTCTTCACCACTCTGTCCACCTGTGACTCCACTTTCAAGGAGCTATGAACATGTACCCCTAGATCTCTTTGTTCTGTAACTCTCCCAATGCCCTACCATTAACTGAGTAAGCCCTGCCCTGGTTCAATCTACAAAATGCATCACCTCACATTTATCTAAATTAAACTCCATCTGCCATTCGTCAGCCCACTGGCCCAATTGATCAAGATCCTGTTGCAATTGGAGATAACTTTCTTCACTGTTCACTGTGCCACCAATCTTGGTGTCATCTGCAAACTTACTAACCATGCCTCCTATATTCTCATCCAAATCATTAATATAAATGACAAATAACAGCGGACCCAGCACTGATCCCTGAGGCACACCGCTGGTCACAGGCCTCCAGTTTGAAAAACAACTCTCTACAACCACCCTCTGGCTTCTGTCAAGAAGCCAATTTTGTAGCCATTTGTGTGCAGTTCTGGTCCCCACATTACAGGAAGGATGTAGAGGCTTTGGAGAGGGTGCAGAAGAGGTTTACCAGGATGTTGCCTGGTATGGAGGGGAGGTCCTATGAGGAGAGACTGAGAGATTTGGGTTGTTTTCGCTGGAAAGAAGGCGGCTAAGAGGGGATCTCATTGAAACATATAAGATGATTAGAGGTTTAGACAGGGTAGATAGTGATAGCCTTTTTCCTCGGATGGAGAAAGCTAGCACGAGAGGGCACGACTTTAAATTAAGGGGGGGTAGTTATTGACAGATGTCAGGGGTAGGTTCTTTACCCAGAGGGTGGTGAGGATTGAATGCCCTGCCTGCTGCAGTTGTAATGCGCCTAGTTTGGGGGCATTTAAGAGATCTGTGGATAGGTTTATGATGAAAAGGGATTGGTTTAGGCTAGTGGGTCATTGTTTTGTAACTGGTCGGCGCAACATCGTGGGCCGAAGAGCCTGTTCTGCGCTGTAATGTTCTATGTTCTATTTAGATACCTCACCCTGGATGTTCGGGAGAGAATGTGCAAACTCTACACAGGCATCCATCCAAGTCAGGAATCGAACCCAGGTCCCCGGTGCTGTGAGGTCACCGTGCCACCCACTTGTCTACCAGTAACCTATTGATTTGAAATTGACTAAAACTGAGAACAAACTGTGTTGTAGGGAATATTGATATGTTATCGGGGTTTGAGAGACTGGGAGCAGTGAGACCAACTGGGGAGAGTATCTGCTGTTACTGTTCAGAGAGAGACAGGCTCCCACAGATACACTGACGTCTTAAAAAGAAAGTCTATCTCGATAGGGAAAATCGCAAAAGAAGACAGAGGTTCCATACAGAAGATGAAACCTGGTTATAATTTTGAGAGTGAGTAAAATTTCTATTTTTTTGATAACAAATGAGAATTGTAATTATCTAAACAGTATTCCATTAGAATCGTGCTTTATTCGGTTTGTTAGGAATGTAGTTAATCTGTTAATTCTCAGAATAAAGTGTTACTTGTTGGTTTTACAGAGTCTCAGGTAATTTGATGACTAAAAGCTGGTGAAGGGCAGGTAATCCCCCTTCTCTCACACACACGGTAACAGATTCGAAAGGGAGACCCTTCTCTTTGAGTGGTTGTACTTAGAGAGGGAATCAACCTCCCCTTTGTAACATGGGTGTGGGGGTTTGGGGTGTGGGGGTTAGGGTGTGGGGGTTTGGGTGTGGGGGTTAGGGGTATGGGGGTTTGGGGTGTGGGGGTTAGGGGTGTGGGGGTTTGGGGTGTGGGGGTTAGGAGTGTGGGGGGTTTGGGGTGTGGGGGTTTGGGGTGTGGGGGTTTGGGGTGTGGGGGGTTAGGAGTGTGGGGGTTAGGGGTGTGGGGGTTTGGGGTGTGGGGGTTAGGGTTGTGGGGGTTAGGGGTGTGGGGGTTTGGGGTGTGGGGGTTTGGGGTGTGGGGGTTAGGGGGTGTGGGGGTTTGGGGTGTGGGGGGTTAGGGGTGTGGGGGTTTGGGGTGTGGGGGTTAGGGTGTGGGGGTTAGGGGTGTGGGGGTTTGGGGTGTGGGGGGTTAGGAGTGTGGGGTTTGGGGTGTGGGGGTTTGGGGTGTGGGGGTTAGGGGTGTGGGGGTTTGGGGTGTGGGGGTTTGGGGTGTGGGGGTTAGGGTGTGGGGGTTTGGGTGTGGGGGTTAGGGGGTGTGGGGGTTAGGGGTGTGGGGGTTTGGGGTGTGGGGGTTAGGAGTGTGGGGGTTGGGGGTGTGGGGGTTTGGGGTGTGGGGGTTAGGGGTGTGGGGGTTTGGGGTGTGGGGGTTTGGGGTGTGGGGGTTTGGGGTGTGGGGGTTTGGGGTGTGGGGGTTTGGGGTGTGGGGTTTGGGGTGTGGGGGTTTGGGGTGTGTGTGGGGTTAGGGGTGTGGGGATTTGGGGTGTGGGGGTTTGGGGGTGTGGGGGTTTCGGGTGTGGGGGTTTGGGGTGTGGGGGTTAGGGGTGTGGGGATTTGGGGTGTGGGGGTTTGGGGTGTGGGGGTTTGGGGTGTGGGGGTTTGGGGTGTGGGGGTTTGGGCTGTGGGGGTTTGGGCTGTGGGGTTTGGGGTGTGGGGGTTAGGGGTGTGGGGGTTTGGGGTGTGGGGTTTGGGTGTGGGGGTTTGGGGGTGTGGGGGTTTGGGTGTGGGGGTTAGGAGTGTGGGGGTTAGGAGTGTGGGGGTTTGGGGTGTGGGGGTTAGGGGTGTGGGGGTTTGGGTGTGGGTTTGGGGTGTGGGGGTTAGGGGTGTGGGGGTTAGGAGTGTGGGGGTTAGGAGTGTGGGGGTTTGGGGTGTGGGGGTTTGGGGTGTGGGGGTTTGGGGGTGTGGGGTTTGGGGTGTGGGGGTTTGGGGTGTGGGGGTTTGGGGTGTGGGGTTTGGGGTGTGGGGGGTTTGGGGTGTGGGGGTTAGGAGTGTGGGGGTTTGGGGTGTGGGGGTTAGGGTTGTGGGGGTTTTGGGGTGTGGGGGTTTGGGGTGTGGGGGTTAGGAGTGTGGGGGTTAGGGGTGTGGGGGTTAGGGGTGTGGGGGTTTGGGGTGTGGGGGTTTGGGGTTGTGGGGGTTAGGGGTGTGGGGGTTTGGGGTGTGGGGTTTGGGGTGTGGGGGTTAGGGGTGTGGGGGTTAGGAGTGTGTGGGGGTTTCGGGTGTGGGGGTTAGGAGTGTGGGGGTTTGGGGTGTGGGGGTTAGGGGTGTGGGGGTTTGGGGTGTGGGGGTTAAGGGGTGTGGGGGTTAGGAGTGTGGGGGTTTGGGGTGTGGGGGTTAGGGGTGTGGGGGGGTTTGGGGTGTGGGGGTTAGGGGTGGTGGGGGTTTTGGGGTGTGGGGGTTTGGGGTGTGGGGGTTAGGAGTGTGGGGGTTTGGGGTGTGGGGTTAGGGTGTGGGGGTTTGGGGTGTGGGGTTTGGGGTGTGGGGGGTTAGGGGTGTGGGGGTTAGGAGTGTGGGGGTTAGGAGTGTGGGGGGTTTCGGGTGTGGGGGTTAGGGGTGTGGGGGTTAGGGGGTGTGGGGGTTAGGGGTGTGGGGGGTTTGGGTGTGGGGGTTAGGGGTGTGGGGGTTAGGAGTGTGGGGGTTTGGGGTGTGGGGGTTTGGGGTGTGGGGGTTAGGGTTGTGGGGGTTTGGGGGTGGGGGTTTGGGGTGTGGGGGTTAGGGGTGTGGGGGTTTGGGGTGTGGGGTTTGGGGTGTGGGGGTTAGGGAGGTGGGGGTTAGGAGTGTGGGGGTTTGGGGTGTGGGGGTTTGGGGTGTGGGGGTTAGGGTTGTGGGGGTTTGGGGTGTGGGGGTTAGGAGTGTGGGGGTTAGGAGTGTGGGGTTTGGGGTGTGGGGGTTAGGGGTGTGGGGGTTTGGGGTGTGGGGGTTTGGGGTGTGGGGGTTTGGGGTGTGGGGGTTTGGGGTGTGGGGGTTTGGGGTGTGGGGGTTAGGAGTGTGGGGGTTTGGGGTGTGGGGGTTTGGGGTGTGGGTGTTAGGAGTGTGGGGGTTAGGGGTGTGGGGATTTGGGGTGTGGGTGTTAGGAGTGTGGGGGTTTCGGGTGTGGGGGTTTGGGGTGTGGGGGTTGGGGTGTGGGGATTTGGGGTGTGGGGGTTTGGGGTATGGGGGGTTTGGGGTGTGGGGGTTAGGAGTGTGGGGGTTTGGGGTGTGGGGGTTTTGGGGTGCAGGGTTTTTGGGGTGCGGGCTGTGTGGGATGGGGGGTTTTGGGGTGCGGGCTGTGTGGGATGGGGGGTTTTGGGGTGCGGGCTGTGTGGGATGGGGGGTTTTGGGGTGCGGGCTGTGTGGGATGCGGGGGTTTTGGGTGCGGGGTGTGTGGGATGCGGGGGTTTTTGGGGTGCGGGGTGTGTGGGATGCGGGGGTTTTGGGGTGCGGGCTGTGTGGGATGTGGGGGTTTTGGGGTGCGGGGTGTGTGGGATGCAGGGGTTTTGGGGTGCGGGCTGTGTGGGATGCGGGGGTTTTGGGGTGTGAGGGATGCGGGGGTTTTGGGGTGCGGGCTGTGTGGGATGTGGGGTGCGGGCTGTGTGGGATGTGGGGGTTTTGGGTTGCAGGCTGTGTGGGATGTGGGGGTTTTGGGGTGCGGGGTGTGTGGGATGTGGGGGTTTTGGGGTGCGGGCTGTGTGGGATGCGGGGGTTTTGGGGTGTGGGCTGTGTGGATGCGGGGGTTTTGGGGTGCGGGCTGTGTGGGATGGGGGGGTTTTGGGGTGTGGGCTGTGTGGGATGCGGGGGTTTTGGGGTTCACGTGCTCACTGTGTGGTTTTGGGGTGCGGGGTGTGTGGGATGCGGGGGTTTTGGGGTGCGGGGTGTGTGGGATGCGGGGGTTTTGGGGTGTGGGCTGTGTGGGATGTGGGGGTTTTGGGGTGCGGGCTGTGTGGGTTGCGGGGGTTTTGGGGTGCGGGCTGTGTGGGATGCGGGGGTTTTGGGGTGCGGGGTGTGTGGGATGGGGGGGTTTTGGGGTGTGGGCTGTGTGGGATGCGGGGGTTTTGGGGTGCGGGCTGTGTGGGATGCGGGGGTTTTGGGGTGCGGGCTGTGTGGGATGGGGGGGTTTTGGGGTGTGGGCTGTGTGGGATGCGGGGGGTTTTGGGGTGCGGGCTGTGTGGGATGCGGGGGTTTTGGGGTGTGGGCTGTGTGGGATGCGGGGGTTTTGGGGTGCGGGCTGTGTGGGATGTGGGGTGCGGGCTGTGTGGGATGCGGGGGTTTTGGGGTGCGGGCTGTGTGGGATGCGGGGGTTTTGGGGTGTGGGCTGTGTGGGTTGCGGGGGTTTTGGGGTGCGGGGTGTGTGGGATGCGGGGGTTTTGGGGTGCGGGGTGTGTGGGATGCGGGGGTTTTGGGGTGCGGGGTGTGTGGGATGGGGGGGTTTTGGGGTGCGGGGTGTGTGGGATGGGGGGGTTTTGGGGTGCGGGCTGTGTGGGATGCGGGGGTTTTGGGGTGTGGGATGCGGGGGTTTTGGGGTGCGGGGTGTGTGGGATGCGGGGGTTTTGGGGTGCGGGCTGTGTGGGATGTGGGGGTTTTGGGGTGCGGGCTGTGTGGGATGCGGGGGTTTTGGGGTGCGGGCTGTGTGGGATGCGGGGGTTTTGGGGTACGGGCTGTGTGGGATGCGGGGGTTTTGGGGTGCGGGCTGTGTGGGATGCGGGGGTTTTGGGGTGCGGGCTGTGTGGGATGCGGGGGTTTTGGGGTGCGGGCTGTGTGGGATGGGGGGGTTTTGGGGTGCGGGCTGTGTGGGATGCGGGGGTTTTGGGGTGTGGGCTGTGTGGGATGCGGGGGTTTTGGGGTGCGGGCTGTGTGGGATGCGGGGGTTTTGGGGTGCGGGCTGTGTGGGATGTGGGGGTTTTGGGGTGTGGGCTGTGTGGGATGCGGGGGTTTTGGGGTGCGGGCTGTGTGGGATGCGGGGGTTTTGGGGTGCGGGCTGTGTGGGATGCGGGGGTTTTGGGGTGCGGGCTGTGTGGGATGGGGGGGTTTTGGGGTGCGGGGGTTTTGGGGTGCGGGGTGTGTGGGATGGGGGGGTTTTGGGGTGCGGGCTGTGTGGGATGTGGGGGTTTTGGAGTGTGGGCTGTGTGGGATGTGGGGGTTTTGGGGTGTGGGATGCGGGGGTTTTGGGGTGTGGGATGCGGGGGTTTTGGGGTGCGGGGTGTGTGGGATGCGGGGGTTTTGGGGTGCGGGCTGTGTGGGATGCGGGGGTTTTGGGGTGCGGGCTGTGTGGGATGCGGGGGTTTTGGGGTGCGGGCTGTGTGGGATGCGGGGGTTTTGGGGTGCGGGCTGTGTGGGATGCGGGGGTTTTGGGGTGCGGGGTGTGTGGGATGGGGGGTTTTGGGGTGCGGGGTGTGTGGGATGGGGGGGTTTTGGGGTGCGGGCTGTGTGGGATGCGGGGGTTTTGGGGTGCGGGCTGTGTGGGATGCGGGGGTTTTGGGGTACGGGCTGTGTGGGATGGGGGGGTTTTGGGGTGTGGGCTGTGTGGGATGCGGGGGTTTTGGGGTGCGGGCTGTGTGGGATGCGGGGGTTTTGGGGTGCGGGCTGTGTGGGATGCGGGGGTTTTGGGGTGTGGGGTGTGTGGGATGCGGGGGTTTTGGGGTGTGGGCTGTGTGGGATGGGGGGGTTTTGGGGTGTGGGGTGTGTGGGATGCGGGGGTTTTGGGGTGTGGGCTGTGTGGGATGGGGGGGTTTTGGGGTGTGGGCTGTGTGGGATGGGGGGGTTTTGGGGTGTGGGCTGTGTGGGATGCGGGGGTTTTGGGGTGCGGGGTGTGGGGGTTTTGGGGTGCGGGGTGTGTGGGATGCGGGGGTTTTGGGGTGCGGGCTGTGTGGGATGCGGGGGTTTTGGGGTGCGGGCTGTGTGGGATGCGGGGGTTTTGGGGTGTGGGCTGTGTGGGATGCGGGGGTTTTGGGGTGCGGGCTGTGTGGGATGCGGGGGTTTTGGGGTGCGGGCTGTGTGGGATGCGGGGGTTTTGGGGTGCGGGGTGTGTGGGATGGGGGGGTTTTGGGGTGTGGGCTGTGTGGGATGGGGGGGTTTTGGGGTGTGGGCTGTGTGGGATGCGGGGGTTTTGGGGTGCGGGGTGTGTGGGATGGGGGGGTTTTGGGGTGCGGGGTGTGTGGGATGCGGGGGTTTTGGGGTGCGGTCTGTGTGGGATGCGGGAGTGTGGGGGTGACAGGGTGGGTGATGTACAGGTGTAGTGTTGGATACTGTGTTCCTTACACTCTCTCAGTATCTCTGGGCTGTTGAATGAACCTGGGAGATGTGATAACTCCTCCCTTCTTGGATAATCTGACCCCTTCACAAGGGAAGTGTCCCATCTCCAACTCCGGGACCCCCTGTACCTACCTGTGGAACAGAAAGATGAGGGCCAGAGAGATGATCAGAACCAAAAACAGGAAGGAACCGGAAATGATCTTGCTGAGTTTTCCCGAAGATACTATTGGAGGAAAAAAAATCAGTGAAAGAAAATGAATTTAATATCAGCTTCTATTCACCAGACACACTCCATTTAATAATCAACAACAGTCTCTCCGAATACATTCCCAAACTCTCAAAGACATTCCCGTTAATCGTGCAGAATGAAGTCCAGCTACATCACCGAACCTGGATCAGGCCACTCAGCCCCATCAGTCTGTGCTAGTATCTACCCTCCACACCTAATCATTCCAGTCACATTCGCCCACCCTCCACCCAAACCCTCACCATCATTTCCTCCAATCACCTCTCTAATTCAATCCTGAATATTGATGCCGTTTCTGTCTAAATCATTCAGCCAGGAAATGAGTTCTACACTTTCACAACTCTCTGAAGATGTTTCTCACGCTCACTGTTCCAAACCCCTGCTATTTAAGCTTGTATCTGTGTTCCATACAATATATTCAAAGAACAATACAGCACAGGAAGAGGCCCTTCGGCCCTCCAAGACTCTGCTGATCACATTGTCTGATCGAGACCAGCCACCCGGATCCCTCTATTCCCTGTTTGTTGATATGTCTATCCTGATGACGCTAACATAACTGTCTCAACCACCTCACTTGGCAGTGCATTCTAGGTCCCCACCACCCTCTGTGTAAAAACAAAACTTCGCTCGCACATCTCCACTGATCCTTTCCCCCTTATGTTGAACTTGTGTCCGTTTGTAATTGTCATTTCTGCCTTGGGAGAAAGCTTCCAACTGTTCACCCTATCCATACCCCTCATAATTTTATAAACTTCTATTAGGTCGTCCCTCAGCCTCTGTCTTTCCAAGGAGAATAATCCCAGTTTATTCAATCTCTCCTCATAGATAATACTCTCCATACCAGGCAACATCCCGGTAAACCTTTTCTGTTTCCTCTCCAAAGCCTCCACATCCTCCTGGTAGTGTGGGGACCAGAAGTGGACGCAGTATATTCCAAATGTGGCCTAACAAAGAACAAAGAACAAAGAACAAAACAGCACGGGAAACAGGCCCTTCGGCCCAACGAGCCCGCGCCGCCGTCCCATTGTCTCAGTGACCTATTCATGATTTTAGTCTATGCCTAATGTGTGAGGATCAGGGAGGTCCAATATAGGGACAATTTGTTACCCAATCAATCAGCCTAAAAGCACATCTTTGGGATGTGGGAGGAAACCGGAGCACCCGGAGGAAACCCACGCAACCACGGGGAGACCGCGCAAACTCCCACGGACACAGGCCCAACTCCATGTGTCCGCACAGCAACAGAGATAGCCTCTGTGCTGCCATGATGCCCTCGAGATGGTAAGTGCCTGTGGATAAAAATTTCATTATTAAAGACTCTATATCCCTGAGACTAAAACTGACCCCAAGCCTACAATGCTTAATAAGGCCTACTATATCCCCCTATATGTAAACTGCTCATGTGGCTGTCCAAGTGACTCTTGAACAACCCTAGCGTGCCTGCTTCCACCACCTTACTCGGCAGTGCATTCCACATCCCCACTACCCTTTGTGTGAAAAACTGCCCTCTAACATTAGTCTTATATCTAGCCCCCCTCACCCTAAAACCATCGTTCATATAACTGTAACATAATTTCACCAACTTTTATACTCGATACCCACTTTATTGAAGGTGAGCGTGTCAAATGCTTTCTTCACCACCTTCTCCACCTGTGCTGCCACTTTTAAGGATCTGTGGACCTGTACTCCCAGATCTCTGTGTCTCTATGTTCCTGATGGTTCTGCCATTTATTGTCTCGCTCCCACCTGAATTGGATCAACCAAAATGCATCACCTCACATTTATCCAGATGAACTTCCATCTGTCATTTCTCCGCCCAGTTTTCCAGCCTATCCAGATCCAGCTGAATTCTCTGATAATCTTCATCACTATCCGTGACTCCACCAATCTCAGTATCATCCACCTCACATGAGGTTATTGCAGAAGGTCAGGGGACATGGAGTTGGGGGTAGGGTGTTAGCGTGGATAGAGGATTGGTTGTCAAATAGGAGGCAGAGAGTGGGGGTTAATGGATGCTATTTGGATTGGTGGTTGGTGACTAGTGGAGTGCCCCAGGGGTCGGTGCTGGGGCCTCAGCTATTTACCATTTATATAGATGATCTGGAGGAGGGAACCGAGTGCAGGGTGTCGAAATTTGCTGATGACACCAAGATTGGGGGAAAGGCAAATTGTGCGGAGGGTGTGGAGAGTCTGCAGAAGGATCTAGATAGGCTGGGCGAATGGGCCAGGAAATGGCAAATGGAATTTAATGTTGGCAAGTGTGAGGTGGTCCACTTTGGTGGGAGGAATGGTAGGAAGGACTATTACTTACGGGGCGAAAAACTGCAGCAGGCGACGGTGCAGAGGGACCTCGGGGTCCTTGTGCATGAGTCGCAAAAACCCAGCTTGCAGGTGCAGCAGGTGGTCAGGAAGGCGAATGGGATGCTGGCCTTCATAGCGAGGGGGATTGAATATAAAAGTAGGGAGGTCTTGCTACAGCTCTATAGGGCATTGGTGAGGCCGCAGCTGGAGTACTGTGTGCAGTTTTGGGCGCCGCACCTGCGCAAGGATATTTTGGCCCTGGAGGGAGTGCAGAGGAGGTTTACTAGGCTGATACCGGAGTTGAGGGGATTGAGCTATGAGGAGAGGCTGAATAAACTAGGCTTGTACTCGTTAGAGTTTAGAAGAATGAGGGGAGATCTCATTGAGACATATAAGATGATGAATGGGATGGATAGGATAGAGGTGGAGAGACTCTTCCCGCTCAAAAAAGACAGTAGGACTAGGGGGCACAACCTCAAGATAAAGGGGGGGCGGTTTAGAACAGAGTTGAGGAGGAACTTCTTCACTCAAAGGGTGGTGAATCTCTGGAATTCTCTGCCCGTTGAAGTGGTGGAGGCTGCCTCGCTAAATATTTTTAAGAAACGGGTTGATGGGTTTTTGATAAGAGAGGGGATTAAGGGTTATGGGGAGAGGGAGGGAATGTGGAACTGAGTCACGACAGATCAGCCATGATCTTATTGAATGGCGGGGCAGGCTCGAAGGGCCAGATGGCCTACTCCTGCTCCTATTTCTTATGTTCTTAAACTTACTAATCGGACCGGCTCCGTTTTCTTCCAAATCATTTATATATATCACAAACAGCAGAGGCCCCAGTACAGAACCCTGTGAAACACCACTGGTCACAGAAAAAGACCCCTCCACTGCTACCCTCTGTCTTCTATGGCCAAGATGTGGGTATGCCGGCGTTGGACTGGCGTAAACACAGTAAAAAGTCTGACAACACCAGGTTTTAGTCCAACCGATTTATTTGATAATAGACTCACAAGCTTTCGGGGTTAGTCCCTTCGTCAGGTGAATGGAGAGTTCTGGCCTTAGACAGAGCATATAAAGCACAGACAGTTTAGAGATTACTGATTAGAATGCGAATCCTTACACCTAACCTGCTGTTCAAGATCTGAAGTGGCTGATAATGTGAGTGGAAGGAGCACTGACGCACTATCATGTCGCACTATCTGTAACCCCTGTGACTTGCCTGGGTTTGTAAAACCTCACTCACTGTACTGTCTGGAGACAATACACATCTCTTTAAACTGTGATCAGTGCTCCTTCCACTCACATTATCAGCCACTTTAAGACTTGAACAGCAGGTTAGGTGTAAGGATTCGCATTCTAATCAGTAATCTCTAAACTATCTGTGCTTTATATGCTCTGTCTGAGGCCAGAACTCTCCATTCACCTGACGAAGGGACTAACCCCGAAAGCTTGTGAGTCTATTATCAAATAAATCGGTTGGACTAAAACCTGGTGTTGTCAGAGTTTTCAATGGCCAAGCCAGTTCTGAATCCATCCCTGATCCCACGAGATTGAACACCAGTCTGCCAGGACTGACCTTGTCGAATGCTTTACTGAAATCCATGTACACAACATCCACAACCCTTCCTCATCAGTCATTTTTATCACCTCCTCAAAAAACTCAATTAGTGAGACATGATCTCCCTCATAACAAAGGACAAAGAAAATTCCAGCACAGGAACAGGCCCTTCAGCCCCTCCAAGCCTGCACTGACCATGCTGTCTGACTGAACTAAAACCCCCTACCCTTCCAGGGACCATATCCCTCTATCCCATCCTATTCATGGATTTGTCAAGATGCCCCTTAAAACTTAGTCCCGTATCCGCTTCCACTCCCTCCCCTCGGCAGTGAGTTCCAGACACCCACCACCCTCAGTGTAAAAAATCTGCCTCGTCCATCTCCTTTAAACCTTGCCCCTCACACCTTAAACCTGTGCCCCCCAGTAATTGACCCTTCCACCCTGGGAAAAAGCTTCTGACTATCCACTCTGTCCATGCCCCTCATAATCTTGTAGACTTCTATCAGGTCTCCCCTCAACCTCCGTCACTCCAGTGAGAACAAACCAAGTTTCTCCAACCTCTCCTCATAGCTAATGCCCTCTATACCAGGCAACACCCTGGTAAATCTTTTCTGTACCCTCTCCAAAGCCTCCACATCCTTCTGGTAGTGTGGTGACCAGAATTGAACACTATATTCCAAGTGCGGCCTCACTAAGGTTCTTGTTAGCGGTAGACCATGCTGTCTGTCACTAACAAGACCATTCAACTCCTATTCCTAAGAATCCTCTCCAACAGTTTCCCGATTACTGATGTCAAGCTCACCGGCCTATAATTACCCGGGTTATCCTCGCTACCCTTCTTAAATAATGGGACAACATTGGCTATCCTCCAATCCTCTGGGGCCTCACCAATGGCCAACAGGAAACAAAGGTTTCTGTCAAATATTAATTCTATGATAACAAAGAACAGGACATCACTGCAACAGATCCTCTGGCCCTCCAACCTGTGCCTGTCATAATGCTCGAACTAAACTAAAACAAAACCTTCTGCCCTTACTTAGTCCGTATCACTCTATTCCCTCCCTATTCATGTACCCATTCAGATGCCTCTTAAATATTGCTAATGTGCCTGCTTCCACCTCCTCCTCTGGCAGTGCGTTCCAGGCACCCACCACTCTCTGTGTGAAAAACTTCCCCTGCAAGTCTCCCTTCAACTTCTCCTTCTCACCTTGAACCTGTGCCCTCTTGTAATTGACACTTCCACCCTGGAAAAAAGCCTCTGACTATCCACCCTGTTCAATAACTTTAAAAACTGAATATAGACAAGCCATCAAAATAGGTGTTCCAAATCTTATAGCTTTTGGTACAAGAACGATATTCCCTTCTACAAGGTCATTTCGAAGTGTCATTTAGACCGAAAACACTAGCTCTGTTTATCGCTCCACAGATGCTGCCAGACCTGCTGAGATTTTCCAGCATTTTCTGTCTCTATTTCAGATATCCTCTTACCAAACAAAATACTCACAGCTACCCAGACAATTCCCACTTCTCCCACTAGTGAGTGAATGGAATCGGCTGCCGTGGTGGTGGAGGCGAACTCGCTGGGGTCTTTTAAAAGACTTCTGGATGAGTATATGGGGTTTAATGGGATTGGGGGTTATAGATAGGTCTATAGATTGGTGGGGTTGATGTGATCGGCGCAACTTGTGGGCTGAAGGGCCTGTTTGTGCTGTAATGTTCTATGTTCTCTGTGTTTCTGGTCAACACAAAAGACTCAGTGGAATTTCCCCAAAATTTGTTTGCGTGCCAGGTTCAGAATGAAACCCAGCGTCCAGATAGGGCAGCACGGTGACACAGTGGTTAGCACTGCTGTCTCACAGCGCCAGGGACCCAGGTACGGTGACACAGTGGGTTAGCACTGCTGTCTCACAGTGCCAGGGACCCGGGTACGGTGACACAGTGGTTAGCACTGCTGTCTCACAGTGCCAGGGACCCGGGTACAGTGACACAGTGGTTAGCACTGCTGTCTCACAGCGCA
This sequence comes from Prionace glauca, assembly GCA_037974335.1. Taxonomy (NCBI): domain Eukaryota; kingdom Metazoa; phylum Chordata; class Chondrichthyes; order Carcharhiniformes; family Carcharhinidae; genus Prionace; species Prionace glauca. Next base: position 2,420,652 of record CM075726.1, on the reverse strand, counting down.
AGGGACCCGGGTACAGTGACACAGTGGTTAGCACTGCTATCTCACAGTGCCAGGGACCCGGGTACGGTGACACAGTGGTTAGCACTGCTGTCTCACAGTGCCAGGGACCCGGGTACATGACACAGTGGTTAGCACTGCTGTCTCACGGTGCCAGGGACCCGGGTACAGTGACACAGTGGTTAGCACTGCTGTCTCACAGTGCCAGGGACCCAGGCACGTTGACACAGTGGTTAGCACTGCTGTCTCACAGTGCCAGGGACCCGGGTACAGTGACACAGTGGTTAGCACTGCTGTCTCACAGTGCCAGGGACCCGGGTACGGTGACACAGTGGTTAGCACTGCTGTCTCACAGTGCCAGGGACCCGGGTACAGTGACACAGTGGTTAGCACTGCTGTCTCACAGTGCCAGGGACCCGGGCACGGTGACACAGTGGTTAGCACTGCTGTCTCACAGTGCCAGGGACCCGGGTACAGTGACAAAGTGGTTAGCACTGCTGTCTCACAGCGCCAGAGACCCGGGCACAGTGACACAGTGGTTAGCACTGCTGTCTCACAGCGCCAGAGACCCGGGTACAGTGACAGTGGTTAGCACTGCTGCCTCACAGCGCCAGGGACCGGGGTACAGTGACACAGTGGTTAGCACTGCTGTCTCACAGTGCCAGGGACCCGGGTACGGTGACACAGTGGTTAGCACTGCTGTCTCACAGTGCCAGGGACCCGGGTACAGTGACACAGTGGTTAGCACTGCTGTCTCACAGTGCCAGGGACCCGGGTACAGTAACACAGTGGTTAGCACTGCTGCCTCACAGCGCCAGGGACCGGGGTACAGTGACACAGTGGTTAGTACTGCTGCCTCACAGTGTCAGGGACCCGGGCACGGTGACACAGTGGTTAGCACTGCTGTCTCACAGTGCCAGGGACCCGGGTACAGTGACACAGTGGTTAGCACTGCTGTCTCACAGCGCCAGAGACCCGGGCACAGTGACACAGTGGTTAGCACTGCTGTCTCACAGTGCCAGGGACCCGGGTACGGTGACACAGTGGTTAGCACTGCTGTCTCACAGTGCCAGGGACCCGGGTACAGTGACACAGTGGTTAGCACTGCTGTCTCACAGTGTCAGGGACCCGGGCATGGTGACACAGTTGTTAGCACTGCTGTCTCACAGTGCCAGGGACCCGGGTACAGTGACACAGTGGTTAGCACTGCTGTCTCACAGCGCCAGGGACCCAGGTACGGTGACACAGTGGGTTAGCACTGCTGTCTCACAGTGCCAGGGACCCGGGTACGGTGACACAGTGGTTAGCACTGCTGTCTCACAGTGCCAGGGACCCGGGTACAGTGACACAGTGGTTAGCACTGCTGTCTCACAGCGCAAGGGACCCGGGTACAGTGACACAGTGGTTAGCACTGCTGTCTCACAGTGCCAGGGACCCGGGTACGGTGACACAGTGGTTAGCACTGCTGTCTCACAGTGCCAGGGACCCGGGTACATGACACAGTGGTTAGCACTGCTGTCTCACGGTGCCAGGGACCCGGGTACAGTGACACAGTGGTTAGCACTGCTGTCTCACAGTGCCAGGGACCCAGGCACGGTGACACAGTGGTTAGCACTGCTGTCTCACAGTGCCAGGGACCCGGGTACAGTGACACAGTGGTTAGCACTGCTGTCTCACAGTGCCAGGGACCCGGGTACGGTGACACAGTGGTTAGCACTGCTGTCTCACAGTGCCAGGGACCCGGGTACAGTGACACAGTGGTTAGCACTGCTGTCTCACAGTGCCAGGGACCCGGGCACGGTGACACAGTGGTTAGCACTGCTGTCTCACAGTGCCAGGGACCCGGGTACAGTGACAAAGTGGTTAGCACTGCTGTCTCACAGCGCCAGAGACCCGGGCACAGTGACACAGTGGTTAGCACTGCTGTCTCACAGCGCCAGGGACCCGGGTACAGTGACAGTGGTTAGCACTGCTGCCTCACAGCGCCAGGGACCGGGGTACAGTGACACAGTGGTTAGCACTGCTGTCTCACAGTGCCAGGGACCCGGGTACGGTGACACAGTGGTTAGCACTGCTGTCTCACAGTGCCAGGGACCCGGACACAGTGACACAGTGGTTAGCACTGCTGTCTCACAGTGCCAGGGACCCGGGCACAGTAACACAGTGGTTAGCACTGCTGCCTCACAGTGCCAGGGACCCGGGTGCAGTGACACAGTGGTTAGCACTGCTGCCTCACAGCGCCAGGGACCGGGGTACAGTGACACAGTGGTTAGTACTGCTGCCTCACAGTGTCAGGGACCCGGGCACGGTGACACAGTGGTTAGCACTGCTGTCTCACAGTGCCAGGGACCCGGGTACAGTGACACAGTGGTTAGCACTGCTGTCTCACAGCGCCAGAGACCCGGGCACAGTGACACAGTGGTTAGCACTGCTGTCTCACAGCGCCAGGGACCCGGGTACAGTAACACAGTGGTTAGCACTGCTGCCTCACAGCGCCAGGGACCGGGGTACAGTGACACAGTGGTTAGTACTGCTGCCTCACAGTGTCAGGGACCCGGGCACGGTGACACAGTGGTTAGCACTGCTGTCTCACAGTGCCAGGGACCCAGGTACAGTGACACAGTGGTTAGCACTGCTGTCTCACAGCGCCAGAGACCCGGGCACAGTGACACAGTGGTTAGCACTGCTGTCTCACAGCGCCAGGGACCCGGGTACAGTGACAGTGGTTAGCACTGCTGTCTCACAGTGCCAGGGACCCGGGCACAGTGACACAGTGGTTAGCACTGCTGTCTCACAGTGTCAGGGACCCGGGCATGGTGACACAGTTGTTAGCACTGCTGTCTCACAGTGCCAGGGACCCGGGTACAGTGACACAGTGGTTAGCACTGCTGTCTCACAGTGCCAGGGACCCGGGTACAGTGACACAGTGGTTAGCACTGCTGCTTCACAGTGCTAGGGACCCGGGTACAGTGACACAGTGGTTAGCACTGCTGTCTCACAGTGCCAGGGACCCAGACACAGTGACACAGTGGTTAGCACTGCTGCTTCACAGTGCCAGGGTCCTGGACCCGGGTACAGTGACACAGTGGTTAGCACTGCTGTCTCACAGCGCCAGGGACCCGGGCACAGTGACGCAGTGGTTAGCACTGCTGTCTCACAGTGCCAGGAACCCGGGCACAGTGACACAGTGGTTAGCACTGCTGTCTCACAGTGCCAGGGACCCGGGTATGGTGACACAGTGGTTAGCACTGCTGTCTCACAGCGCCAGGAACCCGGGCACGGTGACACAGTGGTTAGCACTGCTGTCTCACAGTGTCAGGGACCCGGGTACAGTGACACAGTGGTTAGCACTGCTGTCTCACAGTGCCAGGGACCCGGGTACAGTGACACAGTGGTTAGCACTGCTGTCTCACAGTGTCAGGGACCCGGGTACAGTGACACAGTGGTTAGCACTGCTGTCTCACAGTGCCAGGGACCCGGGTACGGTGACACAGTGGGTTAGCACTGCTGTCTCACAGCGCCAGGGTCCCGGGCACAGTGACACAGTGGTTAGCACTGCTGCCTCACAGTGCCAGCGACCCAGGTACAGTGACACAGTGGTTAGCACTGCTGTCTCACAGTGCCAGGGATCCAGGTACAGTGACACAGTGGTTAGCACTGCTGTCTCACAGTGCCAGGGACCCGGGTACAGTGACACAGTGGTTAGCACTGCTGTCTCACAGTGCCAGGGACCCGGGTACAGTGACACAGTGGTTAGCACTGCTGTCTCACAGTGCCAGGGACCCGGGTACAGTGACACAGTGGTTAACACTGCTGTCTCACAGTGCCAGGGACCCGGGTACAGTGACACAGTGGTTAGCACTGCTGTCTCACAGCGCCAGGGACCCAGGTACGGTGACACAGTGGTTAGCACTGCTGCCTCACAGTGTCAGGGACCTGGGTGCAGTGACACAGTGGTTAGCACTGCTGTCTCACAGTGCCAGGGACCCGGGCACGGTGACACAGTGGTTAGCACTGCTGCCTCACAGTGTCAGGGACCCGGGTGCAGTGACACAGTGGTTAGCACTGCTGTCTCAGTGCCAGGGACCCAGGCACAGTGACACAGTGATTAGCACTGCTGTCTCACAGCGCCAGGGACCTGGGCACAGTGACACAGTGGTTAGTACTGCTGTCTCACAGTGCCAGGGACCTGGGCACAGTGACACAGTGGTTAGTACTGCTGTCTCACAGTGTCAGGGACCCGGGCACGGTGACACAGTGGTTAGCACTGCTGTCTCAGAGTGGCAGGGACCCGGGTACAGTGACACAGTGGTTAGCACTGCTGTCTCACAGCGCCAGGGACCCGGGCACAGTGACACAGTGGTTAGCACTGCTGTCTCACAGTGGCAGGGACCCGGGTGCAGTGACGCAGTGGTTAGCACTGCTGTCTCACAGTGCCAGGGACACGGGTACAGTGACACAGTGGTTAGCACTGCTGTCTCACAGCGCCAGGGACCCGGGCACAGTGACACAGTGGTTAGCACTGCTGTCTCACAGTGCCAGGGACCCTGGTACAGTGACACAGTGGTTAGCACTGCTGTCTCACAGCGCCAGGGACCCAGGTACAGTGACACAGTGGTTAGCACTGCTGTCTCACAGTGCCAGGGACCCGGGTACAGTGACACAGTGGTTAGCACTGCTGTCTCACAGTGCCAGGGACCCGGGTACAGTGACACAGTGGTTAGCACTGCTGTCTCACAGTGCCAGGGACCCGGGTACAGTGACACAGTGGTTAGCACTGCTGTCTCACAGCGCCAGGGACCCGGGTACGGTGACACAGTGGTTAGCACTGCTGCCTCACAGTGTCAGGGACCCGGGTGCAGTGACACAGTGGTTAGCACTGCTGTCTCACAGTGCCAGGGACCCGGGCACGGTGACACAGTGGTTAGCACTGCTGCCTCACAGTGTCAGGGACCCGGGTGCAGTGACACAGTGGTTAGCACTGCTGTCTCACAGTGCCAGGGACCCAGGCACAGTGACACAGTGATTAGCACTGCTGTCTCACAGCGCCAGGGACCTGGGCACAGTGACACAGTGGTTAGTACTGCTGTCTCACAGTGTCAGGGACCCGGGCACGGTGACACAGTGGTTAGCACTGCTGTCTCACAGTGGCAGGGACCCGGGTACAGTGACACAGTGGTTAGCACTGCTGTCTCACAGCGCCAGGGACCCGGGCACAGTGACACAGTGGTTAGCACTGCTGTCTCACAGTGGCAGGGACCCGGGTGCAGTGACACAGTGGTTAGCACTGCTGTCTCACAGCGCCAGGGACCCGGGCACAGTGACACAGTGGTTAGCACTGCTGTCTCACAGTGCCAGGGACCCAGGCACAGTGACACAGTGGTTAGCACTGCTGTCTCACAGTGCCAGGGACCCAGGCACAGTGACACAGTCTGAAAGACGTGCTGGTTAGGGCACATTGACCCAAACAGGCGCCGAAGTGCGGCCACTAGGGGAATTTCACAGTAACTTCATTGCAGTGTTAATGTAAGCCTTACTTGTGACCAATAAATGTACAGTTGTCTTTTCACTCTGGATCATTTGGCAGACAGCCGAGAGATGTGGTTGGCAATGCCACCCTGGGAGGGTGGAAGCTATTACAGATGGCAAGGTCTGTTCCATTGAGATCAGGGAGGCATCTTTCAATGGCACCCAGATCTACAACCTTGAATAAACTTATTGCAGAATGTCAGGGGGCATGGTGTTGGGGGTAGGGTGTTAGCGTGGATAGAGGATTGGTTGTCAAATAGGAGGCAGAGAGTGGGGGTCAACGGGTGCTATTTGGATTGGCGGATGGTGACTAGTGGAGTGCCCCAGGGGTCGGTGCTGGGGCCTCAGCTATTTACCATTTATATAGATGATCTGGAGGAGGGAACCGAGTGCAGGGTGTCGAAATCTGCTGATGACACCAAGATTGGTGGAACGGCAAATTGTGCGGAGGGTGTGGAGAGTCTGCAGAAGGATCTAGATAGGCTGGGCGAATGGGCCAGGAAATGGCAAATGGAATTTAATGTTGGCAAGTGTGAGGTGGTCCACTTTGGTAGGAGGAATGGTAGGAAGGACTATTACTTACGGGGCGAAAAACTGCAGCAGGCGACGGTGCAGAGAGACCTCGGGGTCCTTGTGCATGAGTCGCAAAAACCCAGCTTGCAGGTGCAGCAGGTGGTCAGGAAGGCGAATGGGATGCTGGCCTTCATAGCGAGGGGGATTGAATATAAAAGTAGGGAGGTCTTGCTGCGGCTGTATAGGGCATTGATGAGGCTGCAGCTAGAGTACTGTGTGCAGTTTTGGGCGCCGTACTTACGCAAGGATATTTTGGCCTTGGAGGGAGTGCAGCGGAGGTTTACTAGGCTGATACCGGAGTTGAGGGGGTTGAGCTATGAGGAGAGGCTGAATAAACTAGGCTTGTACTCATTAGAGTTTAGAAGAATGAGGGGAGATCTCATTGAGACGTATAAGATGATGAATGGGATGGATAGGATAGAGGTGGAGAGACTCTTCCCGCTCAAAAAAGACAGTAGGACTAGGGGGCACAGCCTCAAGATAAAGGGGGGGCGGTTTAGAACAGAGTTGAGGAGGAACTTCTTCACTCAAAGGGTGGTGAATCTCTGGAATTCTCTGCCCATTGATGTGGTGGAGGCTACCTCGCCAAGTATTTTTCAGACGCGGGTTTATGGTTTTTTGATAAGAGAGGGGATTAAGGGTTATGGGGAGAGGGCGGGAATGTGGAACTGAGCCATGACAGATCAGCCATGATCTTATTGAATGGCAGGGCAGGCTCGAAGGGCTAGATGGCCTACTCCTGCTCCTATTTCTTATTTCTCTCCTCAGACATGTAACAAAGGTTGTTGGTGTTGTGGATAGTTTGGAGGGATGTCAAAAGTTGCAGTGTGACGTCGATAGAATGCAAGACTAGGTGGAGAAGTGGCAGATGGACTTCAACGAGGATAAATGTGTAGTGGTCCATTTTGGCAGGACCAATGGGATGAAGGAATACAATATCAAGGGTAGGAGTCTTAGATGTGTTGAGGAGCAGAAGGATCTTGCAGTCCGGGTCCATACAACATGGAACATTACAGCGCAGAACAGGCCCTTCGGCCCACGATGTTGCGCCAACCAATTAAAAAAGCAATGACCATCTGACCTAAACCAATCCCTTTCCATCCATAAACCTATCCACGGATCACTTAAACGCCCCCAAACTAGGCGCATTTACAACTGCAGCAGGCAGGGCATTCCAATCCCTCACCACCCTCTGGGTAAAGAACCTACCCCTGACATCCGTCCTATAACTACCACCCCTTAATTTAAAGCTATGCCCCCTCGTGCTAGCTTTCTCCATCTGAGGAAAAGGGCTATCACTATCCACCCTATCTAAACCTCTAATCATCTTATATGTTTCAATAAGGTCCCCCATTAGCCGCTTTCTTTCCAGCGAAAACAACCCCAAATCCTTCAGTCTCTCCTCATAGGATCTCCCCTCCATACCAGGCAACATCCTGGTAAACCTCCTCTGCACCCTCTCCAAAGCCTCCACATCCTTCCTGTAATGTGGGGACCAGAACTGCACACAGTACTCCAAGTGCGGCCGCACCAGAGTTGTGTACAGTTGTAACATGACGTTGCGGCTCCTAAATTCAATCCCCCTACCAATAAACGCCAAGACACCGTACGCCTTCTTAACAACCTTATCGACTTGATTCCCAACTTTCAGGGATCTATGTACACATACACCTAGATCCCTCTGTTCATCCACACTATTCAAAGTCCTCCCGTTAGCCCTATACTCAACACATCTGTTATTCCTACCAAAGTGAATTACCTCACACTTCTCCGCATTAAACTCCATCCTCCACCTCTCGGCCCAGCTCTGCAACTTGTCCAAGTCACCCTGCAAACTATGACACCCTTCCTCACAATCTACCACACCTCCGACTTTGGTGTCATCAGCAAACTTACTAATCCACCCAACTATACCCTCATCCAGATCATTAATAAAAATTACAAACAGCAGTGGCCCCAAAACAGATCCCTGAGGCACACCACTTGTAACCGAACTCCATGACGAATACTTACCATCAACCACCACCCTCTGTCTCCTATCTGCTAGCCAATTCCTGATCCAATTAACTAAATCACCCTCAATCCCATACATAGAACATAGAACATAGAACATTACAGCGCAGAACAGGCCCTTCGGCCCATCGAGTCTGCACCGAACACAATCCCACCCAGACCCTATCCCCATATCCCTACACATTTACCTGCTAATCCCTCTAACCTACACATCCCAGGACACTAAGGGGCAATTTAGCATAACCAATGAACCTAACCCGCACATCTTTGGACTGTGGGAGGAAACCGGAGCACCCGGAGAAAACCCACGCAGACACGAGGAGAATGTGCAAACTCCACACAGGCAGTGACCCGAGCCGGGAATTGAACCCAGGACCCTGGAGCTGTGAAGCAGCAGTGCTAACCACTGTGCTACTGTGCTATGGTGTACTGGCCTTCATTAATCGAGGGATTGAGTTTAGGAGTCGGGAGGTAATGCTGCAACTTTACAGGACCCTCGTCAGGCCTCATTTGGAGTACTGTGCGCAGTTCTGGTCTCCTCACTACAGGAAGGATGTGGAAGCTATTGAAAGGGTGCAGAGGAGATTTACAAGGATGTTGCCTGGACTGGGAGGCATGCCTTATGAAGATAGGTTGAGGGAGCTGGGACTCTTTTCCCTAGAGAGGCGAAGGTTGAGAGGTGACCTGATAGAGGTTTATAAAATGTTGAGAGGAATAGATAGGGTGGACTCTCAGAGGCTATTTCCCCGGGTTGAAATGGTCGCTACGAGAGGACACAGATTTAAGGTGCGGGGAGGAAAGTACAGAGGTGATGTTAGGGGTAAGTTTTTCACTCAGAGGGTGGTGAGTGAATGGAATCGGCTGCCGTCATCGGTGGTGGAGGCGAACTCGCTGGGGTCTTTTAAAAGACTTCTGGATGAGTATATGGGGTTTAATGGGATTGGGGGTTATAGATAGGCCAAGTAGGTAGGGATATGATCGGCGCAACTTGTGGGCCGAAGGGCCTGTTTGTGCTGTAGTGTTCTATGTTCTATGTAAGATCCCCCCACAAGCATCGAATGACTCCCCTCCTAACACACAAGCACTCCCGTCTTTTCCCAGGACACAGAAGGGAAACGCCCCTCCCCGACAGGGCTCTCCAGAGCGCCTGTCTCTGACAGTACACTGAAATCCCAGTTCTTGCTTCTCACGAGATATAGCATGGAGTTACCAGGCTGCAGAAATTAGGCAGCCAGATTACCTCACCCCATCCAGTTAAAGTTCAGCTGAGAACCTCCTAAAAGTGTAAACCTCATAACTTTATGTGAAGCCTTTGCTTTATAATATCTTGCATTCAATTTTAAAGCATTGAAAACATGCAAGAATTATCCCCGGGTGAGGTTCCTGAAGATTGGAGAGCGGCAAATGTTGTGCCTTTGTTTAAAAAGGGCTGCAGGGAAAAGCCTGGGAACTAAGAACATAAGAAATAGGAGCAGGAGTAGGCCATCTAGCCCTTCGAGCCGGCCCCGCCATTCAATAAGATCATGGCTGATCTGTCGTGGCTCAGTTCCACTTTTCCGCCCTCTCCCCATAACCCTTAATCCCTGTCTGTCAGAAACCTATCTACCCGTGACTTAAATATATTTAGCGAGGCAGCCTCCACCACTTCAACGGGCAGAGAATTCCAGAGATTCACCACCCTTTGTGTGAAGAAGTTCCTCCTCAACCTTGTACTACTTGTGAGTGGAAAATCACGTCTCACAAATTTGATTGAGTTTTTGAAGGGGTAACCAAGAAGGTAGATGGGGGCAGTGCAGTTGATGTTGTCTACATGGACTTTAGCAAGGCCTTTGACAAGGTACCGCATGGTAGGTTGTTGCATAAAGTTAAATCTCACAGGATCCAGGGTGAGGTATCTAAATGGATACAAAATTGGCTCCTTGACAGAAGCCAGAGGGTGGTTGTAGAGAGTGTGCCTCAGGGATCAGTGCTGGGTCCACTGTTATTTGTCATTTATATTAATGATTTGGATGAGAATATAGGAGGCATGGTTAGTAAGTTTGCAGATGACACCAAGATTGGTGGCATAGTGGACAGTGAAGAAAGTTATCTCCAGTTGCAACAGGATCTTGATCAATTGGGCCAGTGGGCTGACGAATGGCAGATGGAGTTTAATTTAGATAAATGTGAGGTGATGCATTTTGGTAGATTGAACCAGGGCAGGAGTTACTCAGTTAATGGTAGCGTGTTGGGGAGAGTTACAGAACAAAGAGATCTAGGGGGTACAGGTTCATAGCTCCTTGAAAGTGGAGTCACAGGTGGACAGAGTGGTGAAGAAGGCATTCAGCATGCTTGGTTTCATCGGTCAGAACATTGAATACAGGAGTTGGGACGTCTTGTTGAAGTTGTACAAGACATTGATAAGGCCACACTTGGAATACTGTGTACAGTTCTGGTCACTCTGTTATAGAAAGGATATTATTAAACTAGAAAGAGTGCAGAAAAGATTTACTAGGATGCTACTGGGATTTGATGGATTGAGTTATAAGGAGAGGCTGGATAGACTGGGACTTTTTTCTCTGGAGTGTAGGAGGCTGAGGGGTGATCTTATAGAGGTCTATAAAATAATGAGGGGGACAGATCAGCTAGATAGTCAATATCTTTTCCCAAAGGTAGGGGAGTCTAAAACAGGTTTAAGGTGAGAGGGGAGAGATACAAAAGGGTCCAGACGGACAATTTTTTCACACAGAGGGTGGTGAGTGTCTGGAACAAGCTGCCAGAGGCAGTAGTAGAGGTGGGTACAATTTTGTCTTTTAAAAAGCATTTAGACAGTTACACGGGTACGATGGGTATAGAGGGATATGGGCAAACACGGGCAATTGGGATTAGTTTAGGGGTTTAGGGCAGCATGGACAAGTTGGACCGAAGGGCCTGTTTCCATGCTGTAAACCTCTCTGACTCTATGAGTGTAGGTCAGGTGGAATGTCCGGAGAGATGGTTTCGATTTTCACCCTTGATTCATGCAGGGATACACTAACTGGGAGAGGTTGTGTGGAGATGGAGCAGGCATTGAACTCACTGCGAATCTGCTGGGGTTCGGAACACCGGTACCTGAGGTTCTGAAAGGGAAATTTAACAGTGTTAATTGTGAATATCGTTCACTTCTAATATCGCAATGTCTCTGTCTCCTTCAGAATGAACACAACATCCCAATTTCCCCTCAATCCCACACCGTTCCACCAAACCTGAACCCCTCTCCCATCCACTGTCACCCCCTCCCCCCACCCCCTGGAAACCCCACTGTCCCCCCACCCCCTGTAATCCCCACTGTCCCCCCACCCCCTGTAATCCCCACTGACCCCCACCCCCTGTAATACCCACTGACCCCCCCACCCCCTGTAATCCCCACTGTCCCCCCACCCCCTGTAATCCCCACTGACCCCCCACCCCCTGTAATCCCCACTGACCCCCCACCCCCTGTAATCCCCACTGTCCCCCCACCCCCTGTAATCCCCACTGTCCCCCCACCCCCTGTAATCCCCACTGACCCCCCCACCCCCTGTAATCCCCACTGACCCCCCCCACCCCCTATAATCCCCACTGTCCCCCCACCCCCTGTAATCCCCATTGACCCCCCCACCCCCTATAATCCCCACTGTCCCCCCACCCCCTATAATCCCCACTGTCCCCCCACCCCCTGTAATCCCCACTGACCCCCCCACCCCCTGTAATCCCCACTGCCCCCCCACCCCCTGTAATCCCCACTGACCCCCCCCGACTGTAATCCCCACTGTCCCCCCACCCCCCTGTAATCCCCACTGACCCCCCACCCCCTGTAATCCCACTGACCCCCCCACCACCTGTAATCCCACTGACCCCCCCCACCCCCTGTAATCCCCACTGACCCCCCTCCCCCTGTAATCCCCACTGACCCCCCACCCCCTGTAATCCCCACTGACCCCCCACCCCCTGTAATCCCCACTGACCCCCCACCCCCTGTAATCCCCACTGACCCCCACCCCCTGTAATCCCCACTGACCCCCACCCCCTGTAATCCCCACTGACCCCCCACCCCCTGTAATCCCCACTGACCCCCCCACCCCCTGTAATCCCCACTGACCCCCCACCCCCTGTAATCCCACTGACCCCCCCACCCCCTGTAATCCCCACTGACCCCCCACCCCCTGTAATCCCCACTGACCCCCACCCCCTGTAATCCCCACTGACCCCCACCCCCTGTAATCCCCACTGACCCCCCACCCCCTGTAATCCCCACTGACCCCCCCACCCCCTGTAATCCCCACTGACCCCCCACCCCCTGTAATCCCCACTGACCCCCACCCCCTGTAATCCCCACTGACCCCCACCCCCTGTAATCCCCACTGACCCCCCACCCCCTGTAATCCCCACTGACCCCCCACCCCCTGTAATCCCCACTGACCCCCCACCCCCTGTAATCCCCACTGACCCCCACCCCCTGTAATCCCCACTGACCCCCACCCCCTGTAATCCCCACTGCCCCCACCCCCTGTAATCCCCACTGACCCCCACCCCCTGTAATCCCCACTGACCCCCCCACCCCCTGTAATCCCCACTGCCCCCCACCCCCTGTAATCCCCACTGACCCCCACCCCCTGTAATCCCCACTGACCCCCACCCCCTGTAATCCCCACTGACCCCCCACCCCCTGTAATCCCCACTGACCCCCACCCCCTGTAATCCCCACTGCCCCCCCCACCCCCTGTAATCCCCACTGACCCCCACCCCCTGTAATCCCCACTGACCCCCACCCCCTGTAATCCCACTGACCCCCCCACCCCCTGTAATCCCCACTGCCCCCCACCCCCTGTAATCCCCACTGACCCCCACCCCCTGTAATCCCCACTGCCCCTCCCACCCCCTGTAATCCCCACTGACCCCCCCACCCCCTGTAATTCCCACTGTCCCCCCACCCCCTGTAATCCCCACTGACCCCCCCCACCCCCTGTAATTCCCACTGCCCCCCCACCCCCTGTAATCCCCACTGTCCCCCACCCCCTGTAATCCCCACTGCCCCCCCACCCCCTGTAATCCCCACTGACCCCCCACCCCCTGTAATCCCCACTGACCCCCCACCCCCTGTAATCCCCACTGCCCCCCACCCCCTGTAATCCCCACTGACCCCCACCCCCTGTAATCCCCACTGACCCCCCACCCCCTGTAATCCCCACTGACCCCCCCCACCCCCTGTAATTCCCACTGTCCCCCCACCCCCTGTAATCCCCACTGACCCCCCCCACCCCCTGTAATTCCCACTGCCCCCCCACCCCCTGTAATTCCCACTGCCCCCCCACCCCCTGTAATCCCCACTGTCCCCCCACCCCCTGTAATCCCCACTGCCCCCCCACCCCCTGTAATCCCCACTGCCCCCCACCCCCTGTAATCCCCACTGACCCCCCCACCCCCTGTAATCCCCACTGACCCCCCACCCCCTGTAATCCCCACTGACCCCCCCACCCCCTGTAATTCCCACTGTCCCCACCCCCTGTAATCCCCCACTGCCCCCCCACCCCCTGTAATCCCCACTGACCCCCACCCCCTGTAATCCCCACTGACCCCCACCCCCTGTAATCCCCACTATTCCCCCATCCCCTGTAATCCCCACTGACCCCCCCACCCCTGTAATCCCCACTGTCCCCCCACCCCCTATAATCCCCACTATTCCCCCATCCCCTGTAATCCCCACTGACCCCCACCCCCTGTAATCCCCACTGACCCCCCCACCCCCTGTAATCCCCACTGTCCCCCCACCCCCTGTAATCCCCACTGCCCCCCCACCCCCTGTAATCCCCACTGCCCCCCACCCCCTGTAATCCCCACTGACCCCCCCACCCCCTGTAATCCCCACTGACCCCCCACCCACTGTAATCCCCACTGACCCCCCACCCCCTGTAATCCCCCACTGACCCCCCACCCCCTGTAATCCCCACTGACCCCCCACCCCCTGTAATCCCCACTGACCCCCCCACCCCCTGTAATCCCCACTGCCCCCCCACCCCCTGTAATCCCCACTGCCCCCCCACCCCCCTGTAATCCCCACTGCCCCCCCACCCCCTGTAATCCCCACTGCCCCCCACCCCCTGTAATCCCCACTGCCCCCCACCCCCTGTAATCCCACTGACCCCCCACCCCCTGTAATCCCCACTGCCCCCCCACCCCCTGTAATCCCCACTGACCTCCCACCCCCTGTAATCCCACTGACCCCCCCACCCCCTGTAATCCCCACTGTCCCCCCCACCCCCTGTAATCCCCACTGACCCCCCCCACCCCCTGTAATGCCCACTGTCCCCCCACCCCCTGTAATCCCCACTGTCCCCCCACCCCCTGTAATCCCCACTGCCCCCCCACCCCCTGTAATCCCCACTGTCCCCCACCCCCTGTAATCCCCACTGCCCCCCCACCCCCTGTAATCCCCACTGACCCCCCACCCCCTGTAATCCCCACTGACCCCCCCACCCCCTGTAATTCCCACTGTCCCCCCACCCCCTGTAATCCCCACTGACCCCCCCCACCCCCTGTAATTCCCACTGCCCCCCCACCCCCTGTAATTCCCACTGCCCCCCACCCCCTGTAATCCCCACTGTCCCCCACCCCCCTGTAATTCACGTGCTCACTGTGTCTGTAATCCCCACTGCCCCCCCACCCCCTGTAATCCCCACTGACCCCCCCACCCCCTGTAATCCCCACTGACCCCCCACCCCCTGTAATCCCCACTGACCCCCCACCCCCTGTAATTCCCACTGTCCCCCACCCCCTGTAATCCCCACTGCCCCCCACCCCCTGTAATCCCCACTGACCCCCACCCCCTGTAATCCCACTGACCCCCACCCCCTGTAATCCCCACTATTCCCCCATCCCCTGTAATCCCCACTGACCCCCCCACCCCCTGTAATCCCCACTGTCCCCCCCACCCCCTATAATCCCACTATTCCCCCATCCCCTGTAATCCCCACTGGACCCCCACCCCCTGTAATCCCCACTGACCCCCCCACCCCCCTGTAATCCCCACTGTCCCCCCACCCCCTATAATCCCCACTATTCCCCCATCCCCTGTAATCCCCACTGACCCCCATCCCCTGTAATCCCCACTGACCCCCCCACCCCCTGTAATCCCCACTGTCCCCCCACCCCCTATAATCCCCACTATTCCCCCATCCCCTGTAATCCCCACTGACCCCCACCCCCTGTAATCCCCATTCCTGACCCCCCACCCCCTGTAATCCCCACTGTCCCCCCACCCCCTGTAATCCCCACTGCCCCCCCACCCCCTGTAATCCCCACTGCCCCCCACCCCCTGTAATCCCCACTGACCCCCCCACCCCCTGTAATCCCCACTGACCCCCCCACCCACTGTAATCCCACTGACCCCCACCCCCTGTAATCCCCACTGACCCCCCACCCCCTGTAATCCCCACTGACCCCCCACCCCCTGTAATCCCCACTGACCCCCCCCACCCCCTGTAATCCCCACTGCCCCCCCACCCCCTGTAATCCCCACTGCCCCCCCACCCCCTGTAATCCCCACTGCCCCCCACCCCCTGTAATCCCCACTGCCCCCACCCCCTGTAATCCCCACTGACCCCCCACCCCCTGTAATCCCCACTGCCCCCCCACCCCCTGTAATCCCCACTGACCTCCCACCCCCTGTAATCCCCACTGACCCCCCCACCCCCTGTAATCCCCACTGTCCCCCCCACCCCCTGTAATCCCCACTGACCCCCCCCACCCCCTGTAATGCCCACTGTCCCCCCACCCCCTGTAATCCCCACTGTCCCCCCACCCCCTGTAATCCCCACTGCCCCCCCACCCCCTGTAATCCCCACTGTCCCCCACCCCCTGTAATCCCCACTGCCCCCCCACCCCCTGTAATCCCCACTGTCCCCCCACCCCCTGTAATCCCCACTGCCCCCCCACCCCCTGTAATCCCCACTGCCCCCCCACCCCCCTGTAATCCCCACTGCCCCCCACCCCCTGTAATCCCCACTGCCCCCCACCCCCTGTAATCCCCACTGACCCCCCACCCCCTGTAATCCCCACTGCCCCCCCCACCCCCTGTAATCCCCACTGACCTCCCACCCCCTGTAATCCCCACTGACCCCCCCACCCCCTGTAATCCCCACTGTCCCCCCCACCCCCTGTAATCCCCACTGACCCCCCCCACCCCCTGTAATGCCCACTGTCCCCCCACCCCCTGTAATCCCCACTGTCCCCCCACCCCCTGTAATCCCCACTGCCCCCCCACCCCCTGTAATCCCCACTGTCCCCCACCCCCTGTAATCCCCACTGCCCCCCCACCCCCTGTAATCCCCACTGTCCCCCCACCCCCTGTAATCCCCACTGTCCCCCCCACCCCCTGTAATCCCCACTGACCCCCCACCCCCTGTAATCCCCACTGACCCCCACCCCCTGTAATCCCCACTGCCCCCCCCACCCCCTTTAATCCCCACTGTCCCCCCCACCCCCTGTAATCCTCACTGCCCCCCACCACCCCCCCTCCCCCCACTCCCTGACCCTCCCTATCTGATTTACCCCTTGCCACTGGCTGGCCACTCTCAGGGTCACCAAGTAATCTCTGTCCAGCTCCAATGGAACATTTTTATATCCACCGATCTCGGTTCCATCTCCGACAGTCACTACTGTTTCCGATGCTGTCCCTGGGACCTGCAGGCTGATGTACCGGCGATGAGGAAATCTAGAGTCAAACCTGCCGGTAGCAGTGTTTTCACAGTTCAGCTGTGAGCGCGGAACTCTCTCTACGAGGATCTGATAGAAACTGAAAATACAATCCAATAAAACAGGCTGTCAGCATCAGAACACTGTCACTGGCCCCTTACTGAGCACAGAGAGGGGAGAGAGAGAGAGACACACACACACACACACAGTGAGAGACACAGACACAGAGAGAGACACACAGAGGGAGAGACACAGAGAGACACAAAGAGAGACACAGAGAGAAACACACACACACAGACACTGAGAGACACAGAGACACACACACACACACAGAATGATAGACACAGAGACAGACATAGTGAGAGACACAGAAAGAGACACAGAGAGAGACACACACACACACAGAGACAGTGAGCGACACAGAGAGAGACACAGAGAGAGAGAGACACAGAGAGAGAGAGAGAGACAGAGTGAGACACAGAGAGAGAGAGACACACACACAGAGACACACACAGAGACACAGAGAGAGACACACACAGTGAGAGACAGAGAGAGAGAGAGAGAGAGACACACACAGAGACAGTGAGTGACACAGAGAGAGACACAGAGAGAGACTCAGAGATACACAGTGAGAGACAGAGAGAAACACAAAGTGGAGATTAATTCTGTCCCTCAGAATGTTTCCCAATCATTTTCCAATCACTGTTAGACTCACTGGACTGGAATTACCTGAGTTTTCCCGACTTCCCGTCTTGAACAATGGTACCACATCATCCTCCAGTCCTCCGGCACCTCTCCTATAGTGTGGAGATGCCGGGGTTGGATTGGGGTGGACACAGTAAGTCTCATAACACCAGGTTAAAACCCAACAGGTTTATTTGGCAGCAAAGCTTTTGGAGCGCTGGCTCACCTGATGAAGGAGCGAGACTCTGAAAGCTTGTACTGCCAAATAAACCTGTTGGACTTTAACCTGTTGTTATCAGACTTCTTATTATACCTCTCCCGTAGCCAGAAATGAATTGAATCTTACTGTCACAGAGTCAGAGAGGTTTACAGCAGGGAAACAGGCCCTTCGGCCCAACTTGTCCATGCTGCCCTTGTTTTTAAACCCCCTAAACTATTCCCAATTGCCCATGTTTGCCCCATATCCCTCTATACCCATCGTACCCGTGTAACTGTCTAAACGCTTTTGAAAAGATAAAATTGTACCCACCTCTACTACTGCCCCTGGCAGCTTGTTCCAGACACTCACCACCCTCTGTGTGAAAAAATTGCCCCCCAGACACTTGTACCTCTCCCCTCTCACCTTAAACCTCTGCCCTCTAGTTTTAGAGTGGATGCCTTGGTGGTTATTTTCCAGACGTCGCTGAATTCCGGGGAAGTGCCGGAAGATTGGAAAACGGCTAATGTTACGCCGTTGTTTAAGAAGGGTGCCAGGCAAAAGGCGGGGAATTATAGGCTGGTTAGTTTAACGTCTGTGGTAGGTAAAATGTTTGAATCCGTCATTAAGGAGGAAATAGCGAGGCATCTTGAGGGGAATTGCTTGATAGGGCGGACGCAACACGGTTTCATTAAAGGGAAGTCGTGTCTGACAAATGTACTGGAGTTCTATGAGGATGTGTCTAGGGCAGTGGATAGAGGAGAGCCGGTGGATGTGGTCTTTCTGGATTTTCAGAAGGCGTTTGACAAGGTACCTCACAAGAGGTTATTGCAGAAGGTCAGGGGACATGGAGTTGGGGGTAGGGTGTTAGCGTGGATAGGGGATTGGTTGTCAAATAGGAGGCAGAGAGTGGGGGTCAATGGATGCTATTCGGATTGGCGGATGGTGACTAGTGGGGTGCCCCAGGGGTCGGTGCTGGGGCCTCAGCTATTTACCATTTATATAGATGATCTGGAGGAGGGAACCGAGTGCAGGGTGTCGAAATTTGCTGATGACACCAAGATTGGGGGAAAGGCAAATTGTGAGGAGGGTGTGGAGAGTCTGCAGAAGGATCTAGATAGGCTGGGCGAATGGGCCAGGAAATGGCAAATGGAATTTAATGTTGGCAAGTGTGAGGTGGTCCACTTTGGTAGGAGGAATGGTAGGAAGGACTATTACTTACGTGGAGAAAAATTGCAGCAGGCGACGGTGCAGAGGGACCTCGGGGTCCTTGTGCATGAGTCGCAAAAACCCAGCTTGCAGGTGCAGCAGGTGGTCAGGAAGGCGAATGGAATGCTGGCCTTCATAGCGAAGGGGATTGAATATAAAAGTAGGGAGGTCTTGCTGCAGCTGTATAGGGCATTGGTGAGGCCGCAGCTGGAGTACTGTGTGCAGTTTTGGGCGCCGCACCTGCGCAAGGATATTTTGGCCCTGGAGGGAGTGCAGAGGAGGTTTACTAGGCTGATACCGGAGTTGAGGGGATTGAGCTTTGAGGAGAGGCTGAATAAACTAGGCTTGTACTCGTTAGAGTTTAGAAGAATGAGGGGAGATCTCATTGAGACGTATAAGATGATGAATGGGATGGATAGGATAGAGGTGGAGAGACTGTTCCCGCTCAATAAAGACAGTAGGACTAGGGGGCACAGCCTCAAGGTAAAGGGGAGGCGGTTTAGAACAGAGTTGAGGAGGAACTTCTTCACTCAAAGGGTGGTGAATCTCTGGAATTCTCTGCCCGTTGAAGTGGTGGAGGCTGCCTCGCTAAATATTTTTAAGAAACGGGTTGATGGGTTTTTGATAAGAGAAGGGATTAAGGGTTATGGGGAGAGGGCGGGAAGGTGGAGCTGAGCCACGACAGATCAGCCATGATCTTATTGAATGGCGGGGCAGGCTCGAAGGGCCAGATGGCCTACTCCTGCTCCTATTTCTTATGTTCTTATGTTCTTTGGGAAAAGATATTGACTATCTAGCTGATCTGTGTCCCTCATTATTTTATAGACCTCTATAAGATCACCCCTCAGCCTCCTACACTTCAGAGGAAAAAGTCCCAGTCTATCCAGCCTCTCCTTATAACTCAATCCATCAAGTCCCGGTAACATCCTAGTAAATCTTTTCTGCACTCTTTCTAGTTTAATAATATCCTTTCTATAATAGGGTTACCAGAACTGTACACAGTATTCCAAGTGTGGCCTTACCAATGTCTTGTACAACTTCAACAAGACGTCCCAACTCCTGTATTCAATGTTCTGACCAATGAAACAAGCATGCCGACTGCCTTCTTCATCACTCTATCCACCTGTGACTCCACTTTCAAGGAGCTATGAACATGTACCCCTAGATCTCTTTGTTCTGTAACTCTCCCCAATGCCCTACCATTAACTGAGTAAGTCCTGCCCTGGTTCAATCGACCAAAATGCATCACCTCGCGTTTATCTAAATTAAACTCCATCTGCCATTCGTCAGCCCACTGGCCCAATTGATCAAGATCCTGTTGCAATTGGAGATAACTTTCTTCACTGTCCACTATGCCACCAATCTTACTATCTGCAAACTTACTAACCATGCCTCCTATATTGTGCCAGCCCTGTCCTTCAGTCTAAGAGGAATGTATTTACCCTGAACCCTGGTTAACACACTTTTGAAAGCTTCCCACTTACCAGACGTCCCTTTTCCTTCCCACAGACTCCCCCAATTAACTTTTGAAAGTTCCTGCCTGATACCATCAAAATTGGCCTTGCCCCAGTTTAGAATTTTAACTTTTGGGACAGATCCCTCATTCTCCATAGCCATCTTAAAACTAATAGAATTATGGTCACTGGTCCCAAAGTGATCCCTCACTCACACTTCTGTCACCTGCCCTTCCTTATTTCCCAAGAGGAGCCACATCAACCTACCATCAGAACCCCTGCAATCTCCTCTCTTGCCTCCCACATCATCTCATCTGGACCTGGGGGTTTATCCACTTTCAAACCAGCTAAACACATGAACACCTCCTCCCTCTCAATGCTAATCAGTTCAGTTATGTTGGAACGTGTTGGCCCTGTACTCGATTTCCTTTTTGAATAAATCCCACAGCTCTGATGGAGATTTTCCTACGAGTCGCGGCTCCCAGTCCTACTTTGGCCAGGTCCTCTCTTATCCAATTAAAATTGCCCTTTACACAATTCTGAATCTTTGTCCTTTTCCATCATTACTGTAAATCTTACTGAGTTATAAGAACATAAGAACATAAGAAATAGGAGCAGGAGTAGGCCATCTGGCCCTTCGAGCCTGCCCCGCCATTCAATAAGATCATGGCTGATCTGTCGTGGCTCAGTTCCACATTCCCGCCCTCTCCCCATAACCCTTAATCCCTTCTCTTATCAAAAACCCATCAACCCGTTTCTTAAAAATATTTAGCGAGGCAGCCTCCACCACTTCAACGGGCAGAGAATTCCAGAGATTCACCACCCTTTGAGTGAAGAAGTTCCTCCTCAACTCTGTTCTAAACCACCTCCCCTTTATCTTGAGGCTGTGCCCCCTAGTCCTACTGTCTTTTTTGAGCGGGAAGAGTCTTTCCACCTCTATCCTATCCATCCCATTCATCATCTTATACGTCTCAATGAGATCTCCCCTCATTCTTCTAAACTCTAACGAGTACAAGCCTAGTTTATTCAGCCTCTCCTCGTAGCTCAATCCCCTCAATTCCAGCATCAGCCTAGTAAACCTCCTCTGCACTCCCTCCAGGGCCAAAATATCCTTGCGTAAGTACGGCAACCAAAACTGCACACAGTACTCCAGCTGCGGCCTCACCAATGCCCTATACAGCTGCAGCAAGACCTCCCTACTTTTATATTCAATCCCCCTCGCTATGAAGGCCAGCATCCCATTCGCCTTCCTGACCACCTGCTGCACCTGCAAGCTGGGTTTTTGCGACTCATGCACAAGGACCCCGAGGTCCCTCTGCACCGTCGCCTGCTGCAGTTTTTCGCCACGTAAGTAATAGTCCTTCCTACCATTCCTCCTACCAAAGTTATGATCACTATCACTGAAATGCTCCTCTACTGGCTGGCTTCATTTCCTAAAATTAGCTCCAGTACTGCCATTCTCTTGTTGGACTTTCTATGTATTAACATAAAAAGCTCTCCTGGATGAATTTTAAGAATCCTGCCCCCTCTAAACCTTTCACACTTTGACTATCATGATTAATATTGGGGATGTTGAAATCCGTGACTATTATTACCCGGTTATTTTTACACTTCTCAGAGGTTTGCCTACACCTCTGTTCTTCTGTCCCTCTCTGTGGTTTCCATGATCTGAAGCCATTGTGTAGATGGATGGTCCATCAAACTGAAGGGAGCTTTTTTAATCCATGCGATGTGGCTGTCACTGGCTGGGTCAGCATTTGGTGCCCATCCCTAATTACCCTTGAACTAAGTGTTTCACTCGGCCAGTTCAGATGCTGGTTAAGAGTCAATCACATTCTATGGGTCTGGAGTCACGTGTAGGCCAGACCGGGTAAGGACGGCAGATTTCCTTCCCTAAAAGAGATTAGTGACCGAGCTGGGTTTCTCCAGCAATCGACAATGGGTTCACACTCACCATGACTGAGACAAGCTTCATATTACTGATTCATTTTAATTCAATGCAAATATCCCATGGTGGAATATTTGGCATCCGGGTTTCCAGAGCATTATCCTGGGTATCTGGATTATTAGTCCAATGACAATCCCACTACATCACTGCCTCCCTAAATGACACTGATGCTTTAAGAATGGAGCTGTATGATTTGCTATCTGCCCCAGCATCAGACCCAATTATCCACTTTTGACTGGGTGGTGAGTCCTGGCGATGTCCCTTGACCTTGTGTGTTGTTGAATCGATGGAGAGGGTAATCCTCAGTCCTCTTCCTCCATGTGAGGAAGGGGGCAGAGTTAGGATCAAGTCCCAAAGTGTAAATTAGGCTCTGACACCAATGCCAGTCTCTGTCGACTGTCGAATCGACTGTCTCAATCTTTCCTAGAAAACAATGCTTCAGAGCCTGGTGTGTGCATTGCTGCTACTGTTTCCACTATTACGCAATGTTCCCGACAAAATCCAGGTCAATATTGTTGTAAAGTTGAGTTGGTAAAGATATAAAAATACGAGAGGAAAAGACTAACATTGTGTGATGATAAGAGCTCATATTGAAGAACAGAAAGTAAAAACAGCAACAAGAGCTGCAGAGATGGCAGATGAATACACATTAATGCATCAATTGAAAATGAGCAGGAGTTCACCAGATTATGTTGCTGGTAGAATATAGACAGGAAGTATTGTGGGTAGCACATGGATTACCTGTAGGATGGTGTGTAGGAGTGAGGAAGACTCAGTCTAAGATACAGAAGGATTTTTATTGACCTGGGTCGCATAGAGATGTGGTTGAATTTTGCTGTGCCTGCCATATGTGTCTGATGGTGGGAAAGCCACAGGCTGTGCCTTTGGTAGCAAGTCCCACGTGTGAGGAACCGTTTACACAGGTTGTAATTGATTGTGTAGGTCCCTCCCTAAAACTAAAAGTCGGAGCCAGTATTTGCTAACCAGATTTCTCGAGGCAATTCCCTCCCAGAATGTTGAGATAAATACAGTTATGTTGAAGTTGCTTTCATTAGCCATTATAAATTACCCAGGGAGATTCAGTCTAACCAAGGATCCAGTTTTACTGCCAAATTATTTAAGGAGGTGATGGATAGTTTCGACATCAGACACTGTACATCGAAAGCACACCACCCTGAATCCCGGGGAGCACTGGAAAGGTGACATCAGACCCTCAAGACCATGTTGATGGTTTATTGCCAGGATTACCCAATTGATTGGGATAAAGGTATCTCCTTTTATTATTTACTATTAGAGAGGCTCCAAATAAATTAACTCAGTTTACTCCAGTTGAGTTGATATTCAGACACAAAGTGAGAGGAGTTTTAACATTAATTAAGGATTGTCGGTGTGCAGTCAGAGATCTGACTGTTGGATTATGTATCTGAGGTGAGTGGAAGGTTAAACAGAGTGGGTGAATCAGCTCAGTAATATTTGAAGGTGGCCCAGCACCTAATGAAGCAAAAAGCCGATAAGAAATCTAAAATTTATACATTTACCCGAGGCGATAAAGTATTGGTGCTATTACCAGTGGTAGGAAATCTCTTCAAAGCAAACTTTAGTGGTTTCTAACAGATTGAGAAGAAGTTAAATCAAGTGAATTATCTGGAAAGGATGCCGGATAGGGAAAATCTGTATAGGGTCGGTCATGTGGATATACTGAAACAGTACTGTGTCAGGGAAAGGAGAGCAGAGAAACAGGTATTAGTTCCTGCTCCTCAGAGTGAGGAATCAAATCCCAATGATGTGGAGATTGATGTGCCTCAGAATAAATTGAATAATGAAGAAATCCTTAAGGAATGGAATTGGGTAATGAGCTACCTGTCCCAGGGACAGAGAACTGAATTGAAAGATTTGTTACAGTGCTATGAGGACCTGTATAGAAATAGAATGGGGAGGATTAATGATATGGCCATGAGGCTGACGTAGGGAATACTGTTCCAATAAAACAACACCCCTATCGGCTCAATTCGCTCAGAGCAGGGCAGGCTCAGCAGGAAGGGGAAGTGATGCTACAAGATGACATCATGGAGCTGAGTGAAAGTGAGTGGAGTTCACAATCGTATTGGTTCCCAAACCTGACGGTGTGAAGATTATCGGAATGTCAATCACAAAGTTGGAACTGCTTCACGGTTACTGGCAGGTACCTTTGTCAGAGAGCACGAAAGAAGTTTCTGTCTCTGTAACCCCAAATGGCCTGTATTTATTTAGAGTGATCCCTTTGGGATGGAAAATACTCCAGCTGCTTTTCAAAGGTTTATGAGCAGAGATGTTGTAGGATTGGCTCATTGTGCTGTCTAGATGATCTAGTGATCTTATAAGAACATAAGAACATAAGAAATAGGAGCAGGAGTAGGCCATCTGGCCCTTCGAGCCTGCCCCGCCATTCAATAAGATCATGGCTGATCTGTCGTGACTCAGCTCCACCTTCCCGCCCTCTCCCCATAACCCTTAATCCCTTCTCTTATCAAAAACCCATCAACCCGTTTCTTAAAACTATTTAGCGAGGCAGCCTCCACCACTTCAACGGGCAGAGAATTCCAGAGATTCACCACCCTTTGAGTGAAGAAGTTCCTCCTCAACTCTGTTCTAAACCGCCCCCCCTTTATCTTGAGGCTGTGCCCCCTAGTCTTACTGTCTTTTTTGAGCGGGAAGAGTCTCTCCACCTCTATCCTATCCATCCCATTCATCATCTTATACGTCTCAATGAGATCTCCCCTCATTCTTAGAACATAGAGAACATTACAGCACAAACAGGCCCTTCGGCCCTCGAGTTGCGCCGATCGCATCAACCCCACCAATCTATAGACCTATCTATAACCCCCAATCCCATTAAACCCCATATACTCATCCAGAAGTCTTTTAAAAGACCCCAGCGAGTTCGCCTCCACCACCGACGACGGCAGCCTATTCCAATCACTCACTACCCTCTGAGTGAAAAACTTACCCCTAACATCACCTCTGTACTTCCCTCCCCGCACCTTAAATCTGTGTCCTCTCGTAGCGACCATTTCAACCCGGGGAAATAGCCTCTGAGAGTCCACCCTATCTATTCCTCTCAACATTTTATAAACTTCTATCAGGTCGCCTCTCAACCTTCGCCTCTCCAGGGAAAAGAGTCCCAGCTCCCTCAACCTATCTTCATAAGGCATGCCTCCCAGTCCAGGCAACATCCTTGTAAATCTCCTCTGCACCCTTTCAATAGCTTCTACGTCTTTCCTATAGTGAGGCGACCAGAACTGCGCACAGTACTCCAAATGAGGCCTGACGAGGGTCCTGTAAAGTTGCAGCATTACCTCCCGACTCCTAAACTCAATCCCTCGATTAATGAAGGCCAGTACACCATACGCCTTCTTGACCACCTCCTCCACCTGCGAGGCCGATTTAAGAGTCCTGTGAACCCGGACCCCGAGATCCTTCTGCTCTTCAACGCTACTAAGACCCCTGCCCTTAATAGTGTACTCGTTCATCCCGTTGGTTCTGCCGAAATGGACTACTACACATTTATCCGCGTTGAAGTCCATCTGCCACTTCTCCGCCCATTCCTGCATCCTATCTATGTCCTGCTGCAACTTTTGACATCCTTCCAGACCATCCACAACACCGCCGACCTTCGTGTCATCAGCGAACTTGCTAACCCATCCCTCCACTTCCTCATCCAGGTCATTTATGAAAATGACAAACAGCAAGGGTCCCAGAACAGATCCCTGGGGCACCCTATTGGTGACTGACCTCCATTCCGAAAAAGACCCATCCACAACCACTCTCTGCCTTCTGCAGGCAAGCCAGTTCTGGATCCACAAGGCCAAAGGCCCTTGGATCCCATGCCCTCTCACCTTCTCAAGAAGTCTTGCATGGGGGACCTTATCAAAAGCCTTGCTGAAGTCCATGTACACTACGTCCACGGCACTTCCTTCGTCAATGTGTTCAGTCACATTATCGAAGAACTCA
The DNA here is from genome assembly GCA_037974335.1 of Prionace glauca. NCBI lineage: Eukaryota > Metazoa > Chordata > Chondrichthyes > Carcharhiniformes > Carcharhinidae > Prionace > Prionace glauca. Next base: position 2,394,368 of record CM075726.1, on the reverse strand, counting down.
ACTAGGCTCGTAAGGCACGACCTGCCCTTGACAAATCCATGCTGACTATTCCTGATCATGTCAAACCTCTCCAAATGGTCGTAAATCTTGTCCCTCAGAAGCCTCTCCATCAGCTTACCAACCACTGAGGTCAGACTCACCGGGCGGTAATTTCCCGGGCTATCTCTGTTCCCTTTCTTGAAAATAGGGACTACATTCGCAATCCTCCAATCTTCCGGAACCTCTCCCGTCTCCATTGACGACGCAAAGATCATCGCCAAGGGCTCTGCAATCACTTCCCTGGCCTCCCACAGTATCCTGGGGTACATCCCATCTGGTCCCGGCGATGTACAAGCCTACAATCTTCATCCATTCCTGGAAAGATCACGTGGAGCATTTAACAGAAATCTTTGAGAGACGACGGAAGGCAAAAAACAAAGCTTGGCAAAAACACAATTTGCAACGGTGGAAGTGATATTCTTAGGGCGTCAGATACGGACGGACAACGCCAAGAAACGTGAAGAGGAAGGTCATCGAGGAATTTCTAAGACCATCCTCGAAGAAGGAAGTGTGACGATTTCTGGGATTGAGTGGATTCTACAGGAAATTCAGACTAAACTTTAGTCGCACAGTGGGTACCGTGATGGATTCGTTAAAGAAGACACAAAATTTCGGTGGACTGAACAATGCCGGGAGGTATTTGAGAATTTGAAAACTGTGTTAACCACCGCACCCGTTTTAACCACACCAGAATTCCGAGTGACCATGGAGGCGGGTGATGTAGGAATTGGAGCTGGGTTATTACAGGAGGAGGATTGTGGAATTGAAAGGCCAAAGAGTTAATTTTCAGAAAAACTCAATATCTACCAGACAAAATATTCTACTTTTGAAAAGGAATTATTGAGTTTAATAACAGCCTCACAACATTTTAATATTGACATTACAAACAATATATCAGAGACGATTGTGTAACCAATCACAATCCTTTGACATTTCTGGAAAGATTTAAGGACAAGAACATCAGATTATTTCATTGGAGTTTCATGTCACAAGCATTTCATTTAAAGATTTTATATGATGTGATCTGTGGAAGTATTATTGCAGATGCTTTATTGTGAAATTTAATAAAAGGAAGCCAGCTTTCCATGATGATATTCATTTTTTTCTCAAGGGGGAGCTGTTGTGAAGTTGACTTTGTAAAGATGTAAAGAATGTAAAAATGCCAGAAGAAGAGAAAACTGTGTGTGGTCCCTTTAAAAACTGGTTTTGTTTCAGTGCTGGAGAGTTTAAAGGGCAAAGGGCATTCAGAGTTGAAAATAACACATTTGTTTCAAAAGCCAGACAACAGGACTGCCTTGGTAACAGGCTTTAGGCATCTGAATGTTTTTAAATCCAGCCGATCAATTTAAAAGCAGGCACTCAGATACCAAGAACCTATCAGATTTGAATTTGATGATGTTAAAAAATCAGACCAATCCTGTTGTAGAAAAGTTGCTAGGTCATCAGGTATCAAAGAGAGGGTGAGAGGGAAGCAGTTAGCCACTGTCAGCTCTGACGTCGGAGGGTGAGAACAGCTTGCCACCCTGCCTTCTCCACGAGAGAAATCCAAACCTTTCCAAAAGCCACAAACCTGGTCGGAACAACCTCCGCATCGTAACAATATCCGTGTCCTAGTGACAAATAAAACACTTGAAGAGAGGCGTGAAGATGTTATGATGTTACTGTTGGCCTGTATTTATATACAGATTAGCACACACACAGGATTATAACCCAAACACTAATCCTAACGCAGAAGGTGCTGGGATGAAATCTTCAAGTTTTAATGCAGTCACAATAACAACAACACAAAGCAATGAGACAAGGTAACCAGACCCCAAGGAAATCACAGCCTCCATCCAAACACCCCAAGGCAATCACTCTTGTAGCACAGAGAGAGACAGAGACAGAGAGAGAGAGACAGGGACAGAGAGAGAGAAAGAAGGAGAGAGAGTCAGAGTGAGAGACAGAGAGAGAGATGGAGACAGACAGACAGACAGGGACAGAGAGAGAGAGAAGGAGAGAGAGAGACAGAATGAGAGACAGAGAGAGAGATGGAGAGAGAGAGACAGGCAGACAGGGACAGAGAGAGAGAGAGAAGGAGAGAAGGACACAGAGAGACAGAGAGAGAGTCAAAGAGAAGGAGAGAGACAGAAAGGGACAGAGAGAGAGAGAGAAGGAGAGAGAGACAGAGAGAGTCAGAGAGATGGGGAGAGAGAGAGACAGATAGACAGGGACAGAGAGAGAGAGAGGAGAGAGAGAGACAGAGAGAGAGAGGCTGAGTGAGAGACAGAGAGGGACAGAGAGAGAGAGAGAGCGAGACAGAGAGAGAGAGACAGAGAGAGATAGAGAAAGAGAAAGAGAGAGAGAGAGAGAGAGACAGAGAGAGAGACAGAGAGTCAGAGACAGAGAGAGAGACAGAGAGAGACAGAGAGAGAGACAGAGAGTCAGAGACAGAGAGAGAGACAGAGAGAGAGAGAGAGAAAGAGAGAGAGACAGAGACAGAGAGAGAGAGACAGAATTCAGAGACAGACAGAGAGACAGAGAGTCAGAGACAGAGACAGAGAGACAGAGAGAGAGAGATAGAGAAAGAGAGAGAGACAGAGACAGAGAGAGAGAGACAGAGAGAGAGAGAGAGAGAGACAGAGAGTCAGAGACAGAGAGAGAGACAGAGAGAGAGAGAGAAAGAGAGAGAGACAGAGAGACAGAGTCAGAGACAGAGAGAGAGAGACAGAGAGAGAGAGACAGAGAGAGAGATAGAGAAAGAGAGAGAGACAGAGAGAGAGAAACAGAGAGAGAGAGAGAGAGAAACAGAGAGAGAGAGAGAGAGACAGAGAGAGAGAGACAGAGAGAGAGAGAGATAGAGAAAGAGAGAGAGAGAGATAGAGAAAGAGAGAGAGAGAGAGACAGAGACAGAGAGAGAGAGACAGAGAGTCAGAGACAGAGGGAGAGAGAGACAGAGTGAGAGAGACATAGAGAAAGAGAGAGAGAGACAGAGAGAGAGACAAAAAGAGAGACAGAAAGAGAGACAGAAAGAGAGACAGAAAGAGAGACAGAAAGAGAGACAGAAAGAGAGACAGAAAGAGAGACAGAGAGTCAGAGACAGAGAGAGAGAGACAGAGAGTCAGAGACAGAGAGAGACAGAGAGAGAGAGACAGAGAGTCAGAGAGAGAGAGACAGAGAGAGAAACAGAGTCAAAGAGAGAGAGTCAGAGACAGAGAGAGAGACAGAGAGAGAGAGACATAGAGAAAAAGAGAGAGAGAGACGGAGAGAGAGAATCAGAGACAGAGAGAGAGAGAGAGACAGAGAGAGAGAGAGAGCAAAGAGGGATTTAAGAGCAACAGAGTAGAAAACACAGATTTTCAGACTAACCTGATCGGTGTACAGGCTGGTGTTACGGACTTGAAGGAAACAATAACCGTGGAGTCTGTGATTTTAGAGATGGAGAGGGGAATGATTGGAAGTTGACCTGTAAAAAATGATGTGGAACTGTCAGCAATGCCCAGAATACTGCAGATACGCACTGAGGAACCAGCAAGGGAATAGGTCATATTCCACTGGCTGATGTGCAATGAGAAAGGATTAGTTGGCAATCTAGTTGTGGGAGAACCTTGGGAGTGAGTCACCTTAACAGTGGATAAGAACATAAGAAATAGGAGCAGGAGGAGGCCATCTAGCCCTTCGAGCCTGCCCCGCCATTCAATAAGATCATGGCTGATCTGTCGTGGCTCAGTTCCACCTTCCCGCCCTCTCCCCATAACCCTTAATTCCCTCGCTTATCAAAAACCCATCGACCCGTGACTTAAACAAGTCTTGGGTAGATAGTGATGTGGTTGATTCTGTGACCAGGGTCCTTAATGGATTGTTCCAGAAATCCATCCCGTATGCACTCCAGAAATTCCTCCTCTATTGGACTGTGATTAATTTGACTCTCCCAATTTATATGCAGATTAAAGTCGCCCAAAATCACCCATGTTCCTTTAACACGTACATCTCTGATTTCCTGTCTGATGCTTTTCCCAACATTACCGCTACAGTTTGGTCTGTATACCACCCCCAATGTTTTTTGTCCCTTGTTTCTCAACTCGACCCATACAGATCCCACATCATCGACGCTAATATCTTTCTTCAATATCGTATCAACCTCATCTTTAATCAACAATGTAACTCCACCACCTTTTCCTTTCTGTCTGTCCCTCCTAAACACTGAATAGGCCTCGATGTTTGGTTCCCATCCTTGGTCACCTTGGAGGCATGTCTCCGTAATGCCAACTACATCCCACCCCTTTACACCTATGAGAGCACGATTGTGTGGAACAGAAAAACTGACAATAAAAGTTTCTTTAAGTATGTGAAGAGAAAAAGATGGGTCCCTTACAGACAGGGACAGGGGAATGTGCAATAGGGGACAAAGAAATGGCGGAGAAACTGAATACATACTTTGGGTCTGTCTTCACAAAAGAGAACACAAATCAGATGCTAGAAATGTTGGGAAATGTAAGATTTAGTGAGAGGGAAGAACTGAGGGAGAATATTAGTAGAGAAATAGCATGGCCAATGCACCTAACCCACACATCTTTGGACTGTGGGAGGAAACTGGAGCACCCAGAGGAAACCCACGCAGACATGGGGAGAATGTGCAAACTCCACACAGACAGTGACCCGAGCTGAGAATTGAACCCAGGACCCTGGAGCTGTGAGACAGAAGTACTAACCCACTGTGCTACTGGGGTGGGAGTTCAGATTGTGCAGATTCGACAGGCCAAAGGGACTCTTCTCCCTGTATAAATCTGAATGGCTGTGAGTTGGGAGAGGGGAGTGTGCAGAGGGACCTGGGTGTCCTTGTGTACCAGTCACTGAAGGTAAGTGTGCAGGTACAGCAGGCAGTAAAGCAGGTGAATGGTATGTTGGCCTTCACTGTGAGAGGTTTTGAGTACAGGAGCAGGGATGTGGTGTTACAATTTTACAGGGGCCTTGGTGAGGCCACACCTAGAGTATTGTGTACAGTTTTGGTCTCCTTTTCTGAGGAAGGATGTTCTTGCTCTCGAGGGAGTGCAGCAAAGGTTTACCAGGCTGATTCCAGGGATGGAGGGACTGACAAACAAAGAGCAAAGAAAATTACAGCGCAGAACAGGCCCTTCGGCCCTCCATAGAACATAGAACATTACAGCGCAGAACAGGCCCTTCGGCCCACGATGTTGCGCCGACCAGTTACAAAACAATGACCCACTAGCCTAAACCAATCCCTTTTCGTCCATAAACCTATCCACAGATCTCTTAAACGCCCCCAAACTAGGTGCATTTACAACTGCAGCTGGCAGGGCATTCCAGTCCCTCACCACCCTCTGGGTAAAGAACCTACCCCTGACATCAGTCCTATAACTACCCCCCTTAATTTAAAGCCATGCCCCCTCGTGCTAGCTTTCTCCATCCTAGGAAAAAGGCTATCACTATCCACCCTATCTAAACCTCTAATCATCTTATATGTTTCAATAAGATCCCCTCTTAGCTGCCTTCTTTCCAGCGAAAACAACCCCAAATCTCTCAGTCTCTCCTCATAGGACTTCCCCTCCATACCAGGCAACATCCTGGTAAACCTCCTCTGCACCCTCTCCAAAGCTTCCACATCCTTCCTGTAATGCGGGGACCAGAACTGCACACAAAACTCCAAGTGCGGCCGCACCAGAGTTGTGTACAGTTGCATCATGACGCTGCGACTCCTAAATTCAATCCCCCTACCAATAAACGCCAAGACACCGTATGCCTTCTTAACAACCTTATCTACTTGATTCCCAACTTTCAGGGATCTATGTACACTTTCAGGGATCTATGTACACATACACCTAGATCCCTCTGCTCCTCCAATCCTGCACTGACCGTGCTGTCCCATTGAACTAAAACCCCCTACCCTTCCAGGGACCATATCCCTCTATTCCCATCCTATTCATGGATTTGTCAAGATACCCCTTAAAACTCACTACCGTATAATACCGTACGGAATCACTGGGTGCTATTCTGATTGGCGGATAGTGACTAGTGGGGTGCCCCAGGGATCGGTGCTGGGGCCTCAACTATTTACCATTTATATAGATGATCTGGAGGAGGGAACCGAGTGTAGGGTGTCGAAATTTGCTGATGACACGAAGATGAGTGGAAAAGCAAATTGTGCGGAGGGTGTGGAAAGTCTGCAGAGGGATCTGGATAGGCTGAGCGAGTGGGCGAGGACCTGGCAGATGGAGTACAATGTTAGCAAGTGTGAGGTTATCCACTTTGGCAGGAATAATAGTAGGAGGGATTACTGTTTAAAGGGCGAAAAACTGCAGCAGGCGACGGTGCAGAGGGACCTCGGGGTCCTTGTGTATGAGTCGCAAAAACCCAGCTTGCAGGTGCAGCAGGTGGTCAGGAAGGCGAATGGGATGCTGGCCTTCATAGCGAAGGGGATTGAATATAAAAGTAGGGAGGTCTTGCTGCAACTGTACAGGGCATTGGTGAGGCCGCGGCTGGAGTACTGTGTGCAGTTTTGGTCACCGCACTTGTCCAAGGATATATTGGCCTTGGAGGGAGTGCAGAGGAGATTCACTAGGCTGATACCGGAGATGAGGGGGTTAGACTATGAAGAGAGGCTGAATAGACTGGGTCTGTACTCGGAGTTTAGAAGGATGAGGGGGGATCTTATAGAGACGTATAAGATAATGAAGGGGATGGATAGGGTAGAGGTAGAGAGATTCTTCCTGCTTAGAAAGGATTTCTTCGATAATGTGACTGAACACATTGACGAAGGAAGTGCCGTGGACGTAGTGTACATGGACTTCAGCAAGGCGTTTGATAAGGTCCCCCATGCAAGACTTCTTGAGAAGGTGAGAGGGCATGGGATCCAAGGGCCTTTGGCCTTGTGGATCCAGAACTGGCTTGCCTGCAGAAGGCAGAGAGTGGTTGTGGATGGGTCTTTTTCGGAATGGAGGTCAGTCACCAGTGGGGTGCCCCAGGGATCTGTTCTGGGACCCTTGCTGTTTGTCATTTTCATAAATGACCTGGATGAGGAAGTGGAGGGATGGGTTAGCAAGTTCGCTGATGACACGAAGGTCGGCGGTGTTGTGGATGGTCTGGAAGGATGTCAAAAGTTGCAGCAGGACATAGATAGGATGCAGGACTGGGCGGAGAAGTGACAGATGGACTTCAACGCGGATAAATGTGTAGTCGTCCATTTCGGCAGAACCAACGGGATGAACGAGTACACTATCAAGGGCAGGAGTCTTAGTAGCGTTGAAGAGCAGAAGGATCTCGGGGTCCGGGTCCACAGGACTCTTAAATCGGCCTCGCAGGTGGAGGAGGTGGTCAAGAAGGCGTATGGTGTACTGGCCTTCATTAATCGAGGGATTGAGTTTAGGAGTCGGGAGGTAATGCTGCAACTTTACAGGACCCTTGTCAGGCCTCATTTGGAGTACTGTGCGCAGTTCTGGTCGCCTCACTATAGGAAAGACGTAGAAGCTATTGAAAGGGTGCAGAGAAGACTTACAAGGATGTTGCCTGGACTGGGAGGCATGCCTTATGAAGATAGGTTGAGGGAGCTGGGACTCTTTTCCCTAGAGAGGCAAAGGTTGAGAGGCGACCTGATAGAGGTTTATAAAATGTTGAGAGGAATAGATAGGGTGGACTCTCAGAGGCTATTTCCCCGGGTTGAAATGGTCGCTACGAGAGGACACAGATTTAAGGTGCGGGGAGGGAAGTACAGAGGTGATGTTAGGGGTAAGTTTTTCACTCAGAGGGTGGTGAGTGAATGGAATCGGCTGCCGTCATCGGTGGTGGAGGCGAACTCGCTGGGGTCTTTTAAAAGACTTCTGGATGAGTATATGGGGTTTAATGGGATTGGGGGTTATAGATAGGTCTATAGATTGGTGGGGTTGATGTGATCGGCGCAACTCGAGGGCCGAAGGGCCTGTTTATGCTGTAATGTTCTATGTTCTATGATAGCAGGACTAGAGGGCACAGCCTCAAGATAAAGAGAGGGGCGGTTTAGAACAGAGTTGAGGAGGAACTTCTTCACTCAAAGGGTGGTGAATCTCTGGAATTCTCTGCCCGTTGAAGTGGTGGAGGCTACCTCGCTAAATATACTTAAGTCACGGGTAGATAGGTTTCTGATAGACAGGGGAATTAAGGGTTATGGGGAGAAAGCGGAAAAGTGGAACTGATCCACTTCAGATCAGCCATGATCTTATTGAATGGCGGGGCAGGCTCAAAGGGCTAGATGGCCTACTCCTGCTCCTATTTCTTATGTTCTTATGTATCTACTTCCACTATCTCCCCCAGCAATGAGTTCTAGGCACCCACCACCCTCTGTGTAAAAAATCTGCCTCGTACATCTCCTTTAAACCTTGCCCCTCGCACCTTAAACCTGTGCCCCAGTAATTGACTCTTCCACCCTGGGAAAAGCTTCTGACTATCCACTCTGTCCATGTCTCTCATAATCTTATAGACTTCTATCAGGTCTCCCCTAACCCTCTGCCACTCCAGTGAGAACAATGCCTTGTGAGAATAATTGCGACAACACATCCCTGCCCCTGTATTGGTAACTGGAAGCCTGTGCATCTCTCCTACAAATGACTTTTTGTCTATAATTTCTCATCTCAACCTAAACTGCTTCTCCATCCTGATTTGCTGAACTTGGGTCATTTCTCTCGATGGTACCAACACCATCATTGATTAACCGAGTCACCCCTCCACCCATTCTTAACCTCCTGTCCTTCCGCAATGTCACATATCCTTCCATACTTGGGTCCCAGTCGATGTCCTCCTATCGCCATGTCTGTGATGATTATCAGATCATTCATTGGAGGCGAACTCGCTGGGGTCTTTTTAAAGACTTCTGGATGAGTATATGGGGTTTAATGGGATTGGGGGTTATAGATAGGTCTATAGATTGGTGGGGTTGATGTGATCGGTGCAACTCGAGGGCCGAAGGGCCTGTTTGTGCTGTAATGTTCTATGTTCTATGTTCTATGTTCTTACTCATTTCGATTTGTGCTGTCACTTCACCTATTTAATTTCAAATGTTACATGTATTTGGATACAAAGCCTTTAGTTTTGTCCTTTAATTATTTTTGGCACACTTAGCCTTGTCTGCTGATTTAGATTTCTGCTCTCCCTCTTGCTGCCGCAAGCTGTTTATCGTTTTGCACATTATTCCCTTCCTCTCTTGCCTTGTCTCTACTCTTTGGTACAATGACAACTTCCCAAGTTTGATCCCTTGCTCCCATGATTTAGTTTCGAACCCTCTTGTTACACAGCTGGCCAGAACCCCAGGCCATCAAAAGGGTCCCACTTTCCCCAGTGCTGATAGCCAGCAGTCACAGGCCACTTCTTCCAGCCAGGCTTTGAGCCACACAACTTTCCCTGGTCTTACTTATCCTGTGCCAATTGTGGCTCAGGGAATTATCCAGAATTTTAATGTGGTGCCTTGCTGCTCTTACAGATGGTGTAGAACCTCCTTCCTCGTGCTGCCTGGGTCAAGAGTGCCTATATGGACTTACGGGGCGAAAAACTGCAGCAGGCGACGGTGCAGAGGGACCTCAGGGATCCTTGTGCATGAGTCGCAAAAACCCAGCCTGCAGGTGCAGCAGGTGGTCAGGAAGGCGAATGGGATGCTGGCCTTCATAGCGAGGGGGATTGAATATAAAAGTAGGGAGGTCTTGCTGCGGCTGTATAGGGCATTGGTGAGGCCGCAGCTGGAGTACTGTGTGCAGTTTTGGGCGCCGCACCTGCGCAAGGATATTTTGGCCTTGGAGGGAGTGCAGAGGAGGTTTACTAGGCTGATACCGGAGTTGAGGGGGTTGAGCTATGAGGAGAGGCTGAATAAACTAGGCTTGTACTCGTTAGAGTTTAGAGGAATGAGGGGAGATCTCATTGAGACGTATAAGATGATGAATGGGATGGATAGGATAGAGGTGGAGAGACTCTTCCCGCTCAAAAAAGACAGTAGGACGAGGGGGCACAGCCTCAAGATAAAGGGGAGGCGGTTTAGAACAGAGTTGAGGAGGAACTTCTTCACTCAAAGGGTGGTGAATCTCTGGAATTCTCTGCCTGTTGAAGTGGTGGAGGCTGCCTCGCTAAATATTTTTAAGAAGTCGGTTGATGGGTTCTTGATAAGAGAGGGGATTAAGGGTTATGGGGAGAGGGCGGGAATGTGGAACTGAGCCATGACAGATCAGCCATGATCTTATTGAATGGCGGGGCAGGCTCGAAGGGCCAGATGGCCTACTCCTGCTCCTATTTCTTATGTTCTTATGTAACCACTGGATCCTTCCTATCCCACTGCAAGCTCCTCTCTAGCCCAGAATGGATGTCCCGAACCCAGGCACCGGACAGGCAACACAGCCCCCGAGACTCTCATTTCTTACCTCAGAGAATGGTGTCAGTCCCCCTCTCTGTGCTGTCCCCTATTACCACTGCAATTTTATGTGTGAGATAGGGAAAGGATGAATGCGTTCTGTACCTGAGGGAAAGGGTGAATGGATTTTGTACCTTGAGTATATCACAAACATAACCCCTCATGACAGATCTCCTTAAGCTTATACTGTTCCTGGCAGTAATATCAGTTATTTGTTCATTTTTAGCTGGTTTAATTCTCATTTTTATAAAGACAGATAGTTTAATGTGGCTGTTATTTTGTAGACTTTGTAAATCTTACCTATTTGTGTTAGTTGAATGATGGTAGTTTACGATACCAGCTTTTGACAGCTGCTGATGGCAGATCATGATAGTGGTTTTTAAAAGGAAGAGTTCCTGCTGGAACAGCCGCCATCGCACAAATAACTTCAAAGACAGGGATGTTGGTATTGCCCAAAAGGGTTAGGAATGGTGACCAGATTAAACCTATGTCATAACCGCAGCTGTCAGCTGGACTGTAACCTCTGAAGCTAAATGGTGGCCAGGAAGGAAGATCTGGAGGTCTGGCTGGAATTGGGTCTCTGAATTGGGATTACTGCTGGAGCTCAGAATGTATAAAAACCCACTTGTGTTTGTGTTCTAGGAGAAGTCTGACAGTCCCTGTTCTCCCAAAGCTCTGGAATAAATACCAGAGCTTTGAAATAAAAAGCATTGTATCTTGACTCACTAACAGTCTGAGGTATTATTTTACCAACAACACAGGCTTCCCTCACTAGAATGGCTTCCCGCATCACGAGGCAATGGTCAGGCAGTCCATCCACCCTACACTCTCATCCAAACAAACTGAGGGAACCTCAAACTTGTTGGACAGTTGCAGAGGCTGAAGCTCCTAAATTTTGGGTCCTCTTCCCTGCCTCAGCTGCAGTCACGCCCTCCTGTCCCTGTCCCAAACCAGAAGACCTTATTCTGAGGGGTGTGACCGCCTCCTGAAACTAACCCTCTCCCTTCCTGATGTGTTGCAGTGTCTGCAGCTCAGTCTCCAGCTCGATGACTCTGAGCCAAAGCTCCTCAAGCTGTATGCAGTTAATACGGACGTGTTTAACATAGAACATAGAACACTACAGCACAAACAGGCCCTTCAGCCCACAAGTTGCACAGATCATATCCCTACCTATCAGGCCTATCTATAACTCTCAATCCCATTAAATCCTGTTTGCCCTGGATCACAGTGTAATCCAGGAGTTCCCACATGCTGCAGCATTAACACATCACTTGCCATCAGTAACACGTTTTAAATAATTAATTAATCATACTATTAAATTATTTATTTTGTTAGATGTTTATTAATCTGATCCCAAACACAGAGATTAGATAATGGGAGTTTATCAGTGAGTGATTTGTGTACATTGACTAACCTGCCTTTGTGAAGAAAGGTAAATCATGAGAGAGACTCCATCCCATTGAACTCTGAGCTTGCAGTGAGACGTAATAACTGCTCGCACATTCAGTCTCGGAAAATATGTATTCTGTCTGATTGACAGCAATTGGAAAACTCCATTTGCGGGTAAAATTTTGGTCATAATCTCTCCAACAAGTAATATTTATCTAGAAAAGACAGTAAGGACAGTATTAAAAATAACTGAGCCTTTAGTCACAGCCAGTGTCAAGACAAGGAGAGAGGAATCCATCACAGACACTATCCAGGCACTGAGGAATCAATCACAGACAGCGTCTAGACATCAGTCACAGAGTGTTCGAGAGTGTGAAGAATCAGTCACAGTGCCTAGACACTAGAAAGAGAGGAATCGGTCACAGAGAGAGAGAGACACTATCATACCTGGTATCCAAGGATTGGGCCATTGCAGTTGTCCGATTGGCTCCATTTAATATGCAGTTTTTCATTCCTCTCCCGCAGATATGTAATCATGGGTTTTCTAGGCACTAAGAATGGAAAGAACAGGGCATTGGTCACTGAGGGAGATTGGAATAACATCAGCAGAATTGTAGACAGGAGCGTGCTGATGGTATATCTAGTGTCAGGTACTGATCATTAACACAGAGTTAGGAGTGGACCATAAGGCACAGGAGCAGAATTAGGCCACTCGGCCCATCGAGTCTCCTCCGCCATTCAATCATGGCTGATATTTTTCCCATCCCCATTCTCCTGCCTTTTCCCCATAACCCCTGATCCCCTTATTAATCAAGAATCTATCCATCTCTGTATTAAAGACACTCAGTGGGGGTAAATGGGTGTTTTTCTGGTTGGTGATCAGTGACTAGTGGTGTGCCTCAGGGATCAGTGTTGGGACCACAATTATTTACAATTTACATCGATGATTTGGAGTTGGGGACCAAGTGCAGTGTGTCAAAATTCACAGATGACATTAAGATGGGAGGCAGAACAAAGTGTGCAGAGGACGCTGAAAGTCTACAAAGGGATATAGATAATCTCAGTGAGTGGGTGAGGGTCTGGCAGATGGAGTACAATGTTGATAAATGTGAGGTCATCCCATTGTGGTAAGAATAACAGCAAAATGAACTATTACTTAAATGGTAAAAAAATTGCAGCATGCTGCTGTGCAGAGGGACCTAGGTGTCCTTGTGCAGGAATCTCAAGGAGTTGGTTTGCAGGTACAGCAGGTAATTAAGAAGGCAAATGGAATTTTATCCTTCATTGACAGAGGGATGGAGTTTAAAAACAGCGAGGTTATGTTACAGCTGTAGAAGGTGCTGGTGAGGCCACACCTGGAGTTACTGTGTACAGTTTTGGTCTCCTTACTTGAGAAAGGATATACTGGCACTGGAGGGGGTGCAGAGGAGATTCACTGGGTTGATTCCGGAGTTGAGAGGAATGGCTTACGAGGAGAGACTGAGTAGACTGGGGCTATACTCCAATATCCTGGCGGGAAGGTTTGCTAAGGCTACTGAGGAGAGTTTAAACTAGAATGGTTGGGGGGTGGGAATCAAAATGAAGTGACTGGGAGCGAGGAGATTAGCTCACAAACAGAGAGGGATTGTTGACAGTGTGAGAGGGAGGATAGACAGGTGATGGAGAAGGGGAATGCTCAGACTGAAGGTTTGAGATGTCTCTATTTTAACGCTAGGAATGTTGTTAACAAAGTAGATGAGCTTAGGGCGTGGATTGCTGCTTGGGAATGTGATGTGGTGGCCATTACGGAGACTTGGATATCTCAGGGACAGGACTGGATACTTCAAGTGCCGGGTTTCAGATGTTTCAGGAGGGAGGCAAAAGAGGAGAGGGAGTGACACTGTTAATCAGGGACAGTGTCACGGCTGCAGAGAAGGTGGATGCCGTGGAGGGATTGTCTATGGAGTCTCTGTGGGTGGAAGTTCGGAACAGGAAGGGGTCGATAACTTTGCTGGGTGTTTTCTATAGGCCGCCCAATAGTGACAGGGAAGTTGAGGTGCAGATAGGGAAACAGATCCTAGAGAGATGTATTAATAACAGAGTTGTCGTGATGGGAGACTTCAATTTCCCAAACATCGACTGGAATGTCCCTAGGGTAAGGGGTTTGGCTGGAGAGGAGTTTGTTAGGTGTGTTCAGGAAGGTTTCCTGACACAGTATGTGGACAAGCCTACGAGGGGAGAGACTGTACTTGACCTGGTACTGGCGAATGAACCAGGGCAGGTGATGGATCTCTCAGTGTGAGAACATCTCAGGGATGGAGACCATAATTCTATCTCTTTCACAATTGCATTGGAACGAGATAGGATCAGGCAGGCTAGGAAGGTGTTTGTCTGGAGTAAGAGGAAATATGATGACATCAGGCAGATAAGTGGATGAATAAATTGGAAGGAGGTGTTCTTGGGGAAAAGTACTGAAGGAAGGTGGCGGATATTCAAGGAATGTTTGACTGGAGCTCTGCACGACAACATTCCAATGAGACAAGGAGGTTTTGGTAGGTCGCGGGAACCGTGGTGCACAAAGGTTGTGGTGAACCTGGTCAGGAAGAAAAGAAAGGCATATAAAAGGCTCAGAGAGCTAAGAGATGTTAAGGATCTTGAGGAGTATAAGGCTTGTAGAAAGAAGTTTAAAAAGGAAATTAGGAGAGCCAGAAGGGGTCATGAGAAGACCTTGGCAGGTAAAATTAAGGAGAATCGCAAGGCGTTCTACAAATACGTGAAGAGTAAAAGGGGCGGCACGGTAGCACAGTGGTTAGCACTGCTGCTTCACAGCTCCAGGGTCCTGGGTTCGATTCCCGGCTCGGGTCACTGCCTGTGTGGAGTTTGCACATTCTCCTCGTGTCTGCGTGGGTTTTCTCCGGGTGCTCCGGTTTCCTCCCACAGTCCAAAGATGTGCGGGTTAGGTTCATTGGCTATGCTAAAATTGCCCCTTAGTGTCCTGGGATGTGTAGGTTAGAGGGATTAGCAGGTAAATGTGTAGGGATATGGGGATAGGGTCTGGGTGGGATTGTGTTCGGTGCAGACTCGATGGGCCGAAGGGCCTGTTTCTGCACTGTAGGGTTCTATGTATAAGAAGAGAAGGGATAGGACCTATAAAAGGTGAAGGGGGAAAAGTCTGTGTGGAACCGGAAGAAATGGCTGAGGTGCTTAATGAGTACTTTGCCTCGGTATTCACGGTGGAAAGTGATCTGGGAGGTTGTACTACAGGTTTGCGGCAGATTGAAAAGATTGAGTATGTGGATATTAAGGAGGAGGATGTGTTAGAACTTTTGAATTCTATCAAGGTAGATAAGTCGCCTGGACCAGATGGGATGTACCCCAGGATACTGTGGGAGGTGAGGGAAGTGATTGCAGAGCCCCTGGCGATGATCTTTGCATCGTCGATGGAGACGGGAGAGGTTCCGGAGGATTGCGGATGTGGTTCCTATTTTCAAGAAAGGGAACAGGGATAGCCCAGGAAATTACCGACCGGTGAGTCTGACCTCAGTGGTTGGTAAGCTGATGGAGAGGATTTTGAGGGACAGGATTTATGAGCATTTAGAGGGTTTAGAATGATCAGGAATAGTCAGCATGGATTTGTCAAGGGCAGGTCGTGCCTTACGAGCCTAGTTGAGTTCTTCGATAATGTGACTGAACACATTGACGAAGGAAGTGTCGTGGACGTAGTGTACATGGACTTCAGCAAGGCGTTTGATAAGGTCCCCCATGCAAGACTTCTTGAGAAGGTGAGAGGGCATGGGATCCAAGGGCCTTTCATAGAACCCTACAGTGCAGAAACAGGCCCTTCGGCCCATCGAGTCTGCACCGAACACAATCCCACCCAGACCCTATCCCCCCATCCCCACACACTCACCCGCCAATCCCTCTAACCTACACATCCCAGGACACCAAGGGGCAACTTTAGCATAGCCAATGAACCTAACCCGCACATCTTTGGACTGTGGGAGGAAACCGGAGCACCCGGAGAAAACCCACGCAGACATGAGGAGAATGTGCAAACTCCACACAGGCAGTGACCCGAGCCGGGAATCGAACCCAGGACCCTGGAGCTGTGAAGCAGCAGTGCTAACAACTGTGCTACCGTGCCGCCCTTTGGCCTTGTGGATCCAGAACTGGCTTGCCTGCAGAAGGCAGAGAGTGGTTGTGGATGGGTCTTTTTCTGAATGGAGGTCAGTCACCAGTGGGGTGCCCCAGGGATCTGTTCTAGGACCCTTGCTGTTTGTCATTTTCATAAATGACCTGGATGAGGAAGTGGAGGGATGGGTTAGCAAGTTCACCGATGATATCAAGGTTGGTGGTGTTGTGGATGGTCTGGAGGGATGTCAGAAGTTGCAGCAGGACATAAATAGGATGCAGGAATGGGCGGAGAAGTGGCAGATGGACTTCAACACAGATAAATGTGTAGTGGTCCATTTTGGCAGAACCAATGGGATGAACGAGTACACTATCAAGGGCAGGAGTCTTAGTAGCGTTGAAGAGCAGAAGGATCTCGGGGTCCGGGTCCACAGGACTCTTAAATCGGCCTCGCAGGTGGAGGAGGTGGTCAAGAAGGCGTATGGTGTACTGGCCTTCATTAATCGAGGGATTAAGTTTAGGAGTCGGGAGGTAATGCTGCAACTTTACAGGACCCTTGTTAGAACCCACTTGGAGTACTGTGCGCAGTTCTGGTCGCCTCACTATAGGAAAGATGTGGAAGCTATTGAAAGGGTGCAGAGGAGATTTACAAGGATGTTGCCTGGACTGGGAGGCATGCCTTATGAAGTTAGGTTGAGGGAGTTCGGCCTTTTCTTCCTGGAGAGACGAAGGATGAGGAGTGACCTGATAGAAATGTTTAAGATGATGAGAGGTATAGATCACATGGATTCTCAGAGGCTTTTCCCCAGGGCTAAATGGCTGCCACAAGAGGACACAGGTTTAAGGTGCTGGGAAATAGGTACAGAGGAGATGTTAGGGGTAAGTTTTTCACTCAGAGGGTGGTGAGTGAATGGAATCGGCTGCCGTCGTCGGTGGTGGAGGCGAACTCGCTGGGGTCTTTTAAAAGACTTCTGGATGAGTATATGGGGTTTAATGGGATTGGGGGTTCTCGATAAGCCTCGCAGGTAGGGATATGATTGCCACAACTTGTGGGCCGAAGGGCCTGTTTGTGCTGTGGTTTTTCTATGTTCTATACTCATTGGAGTTCAGAAGAATGAGGGGAGATCTTATAGAAACATATAAGATTATGAAGGGAATAGATAAGATAGAAGCAGGGAAGTTGTTTCCACTGGTGGGTGAAACTAGAACTAGGGGGAATAGCCTCAAAATAAGGGGGAGCAGATTTAGGACTGAGTTGAGGAGGAACTTCTTCACACAAAGGGTTGTGAATCTGTGGAATTCCCTGCCCAGTGAAGCAGTTGAGCCTCATTGAATGTTTTTAAGGATAGATACATTTTTGAACAGTAAAGGAATTAAGGGTTATGGTGAGCGGGTGGGTAAGTGGAGCTGAGTCCATGAAAAGATCAGCCATGATCTTATTGAATGGGGGAGCAGGATCGAGGGATCGAGGGGCCGAATGGCCGACTCCTGCTCCTAGTTCTTATGTTTATGTTTATGACCTGGCCTCCATAGCCTTCTGAGGCAAAGAGTTCCACAGATTCACCACTCTCTGGCTGAAGAAATTCCTCCTCATGTTTGTTTTAATCATTTTAGTCTGAGGTTGTGCCCTCTGGTTCTAGTATTTCCTACTTGTGGAAACATCCTCTCCACATCCACTCTATCCAGGGCCTCACAGCATTTTGTAAGTTTCAATAAGATCCTCCCCCATCCTTCTAAACTCCAACGAGTGCAGACCCAGAGTCCTCAATCGTTCCACATACGACAAGCTCTTCATTCCAGGGATCATTCTTGTGAACCTCCTCTGGACCCTTTCCAAGGCCAGCACATCCTTCCTTAGATATAGAGCCCAAAACTGTTCACAATGATCCAAATGGGACCTGACCAGAGCCTTATACAGCCTCAGAATTACATCCCTGTTCTTGTATTCTAGCCCTCTCGACATGAAGGCTAACATTGCATTTCCCTTCCTAACTGCAGACTGAACCTGAACATTAACCTTCAGAGAATCTTGGATAATGACTCTCAAGTCCCTTTGTGTTTCTGATTTCTTAAGCATTTTCCTATTGCTCCTTCCAAAGTGCAGAACCTCACACTTTTCCCCATTATATTCCATCTGCCAGTTCTTTGCCCACTCTCCGAACCTGTCCAAGTCCTTCTGCAGCCCCCCTGCTTCCTCATTGCTACCTGTCCCTCTACATATCTTTGTATCATCTGCAAACTTAGCAACAGCGCCTTCAGTTCCTTCCTCCAAATCATTAGTGTATGTTGTGAAAAGTTGTGGCCCCAGCACCGACCCCTGAGGCACACCACTAATCACCGACTGCCATCCTGAGAAAGAACCCTTAATCCCACTCTCTGCTTCTGCCAGTCAGACAATCCTCTATCCATGGATGATATTGGAATAGTGTAGGTTAAATGGGCTTTAGATTGGTTTCACAGGTCAGTGTAACGTCGAGGCCGAAGAGTTTGTATTGCACTGTAATGTTCTGTGTTCTTTGCCAGGATCCTAGCATTAACACCATGGGATCTTAACTTGTATAACAATCTCCGATGCAGCATCTTGTCAAAGGCCTTCTGGAAATCAAAATAAATCACTTCCACTGGTTCTCCTTTATCGAACTTCCTTGTTAACTCCTCAAAGAACTCTAACAGATTTGTCAGACACGACCTCCCCTTGACAAAGCCGAGCTGACTCAGTCCTACTTTGTTGTGCATTTCCAAGTACTCTGCAATCTCATCTTTACTAATGGACTCTAAAATCTTACCAATGACTGAAATCAGGCTAACCGGCCTAATATTTCCCCTCTGCTGCCTCCCGCCCTTCTTAAACAGCAGTGTTACATTAGCTACTTCCCAGTCCTCTGGGACTCTCCCTGCCTCCAGTCATTCCATAAAGATCACCACCAACGCTCCCACAATTTCCTAAGCTCTCTTTTCCAACCCTGGGGTGTAGATCATCCGGTCCAGATGGTTTATCCACCTTTAGACCTTTCAGTTTCCCCAGAACCTTCTCCTTAGTGAGAGCCACTACACTCACCTGTGGAGTTGTGACATCCCACTAGTGTCTTCCACTGTGAAGACTGATGCAAAGTAACTATTCAGTTCCTCTGCCTTTGCTTTGTTACCTATTATTCCTTCTCCAGCCTCAGTTTCTAGGGTCCAATGATTGTTTCTGCCTCTCTTAACTTCTGTATATTGAAAAAAAACTCTTCCTATTTTCTTTTCTATTACCAGACAGCTTACAGTCAAAGTTCATCTTCTCCCCCCTTATTGTTCTTTTAGTTGTCCTCTGCTCACATTTAAAGGCTTCCCAATCCACTGGATTCCCACTAATCCTTGCTACTTTCTCTGCTTTCTCTTTTGCTTTTCTGCTGTCCTTGCCTTCCCTTGAGCTCCAGATGCCTTTCTTCTATCTGATTACTGGAAGGTAACCGGCAGTGTTCTAGGACAACAAAACCCATGACAAACCTCCCCTCTGTGTCCTCCTGTCCTGTACCCCGCTGTTCCCCATCTATACTCTGCCCCTCGCTGACATCATCTCAAAACATAGTGTTAGATTCCCCCTGGAACACTGACCACCCCCCACCCCCACGTTCACCTCATCCCCTCCCACTCCCTTCCACCCCCTCCTCACCCTTCCCCACCCAACTCCACATCCTCCCACTCCCCTCTACCCCCACCCCCACCCCACTCCCCCAGTCCCTCCTCACACCCAGCCCGTCCCCCACACACAGCCCCTGCCCCACCCCCATCTCACTCCTTGTCCCACCTCCACCCCCACCCTCACCCCCTTTCTCCACACCCTCGCTGTGACTGTACCACTACATTCTGCACTGTCTCCTTTCCTTCTCTATGAATGGTATGCTTTGTATAGCGCGCAAGAAACAATACTTTTCACTGTTTGTTAATACATGTGACAATAATAAATCAAATCAAATCAAACTTATTTCTACCTCGGAGGCCCTGAGCCACAGAGTCCCAGACAGTCAGTGAGACCAGACAGGTCCTGACACATTGCTACAACAGTTCGCCCCGCTCTGTTCGCCCCCGTTCCTGGTCAGGTGACAATGAAGGGATGCAGGCACCAATCGGAGGAGGACACCACAGGAGGGAATAATGAAGAACAGTCTTTGGAGATCCCATAGTCAGAGGACCAGCCAGGCATCGGTACCAATAACCCTGAGGGAGGCATTATAGGGACAGTCCGAGGGGCAATTTCACCTCCTTCAGCGAGGTGAGGTCATAAAATCGGGAGTGAGCCAACCAGCAGTTACGATGCCAGTTTTGTGCCCATTCCCTTGTACCAAAAAGATGGGAGTAATCTGACACGCCCCCAAAATGGGCAGAATGTCAATCAACACACTTTTTTGTAATTAGCCCGGTTCACTCACAATCGTCCCACCTCTCTCACTGTAACAACAGGTCCCACAGAGCCACATCGGGGCTGGAGGGGTGGGGGGGGGGGTGAGGATGGGGGCTGGTATTTGCTAGACTGGATGGGGAGGGTTTAAACTAATATGGCAGGGGAATGGGAATCTGTGCAAGGATTCAAAGTAGAGGGAATTAAGAACAAGAGGCCAGAAAGGAGAATAAAAGAGTGTGATAGGCAGAGAAACAAAGAGCCAGAATCAGGTAAAGACCAAGTGAAAAATAGTGGAAAAAGAAATATTAAAGGTACACAAAGTTTTGTACTTGAATACTCGGAGCGTACAAAACAAAATGGATGAATTAATTGTGCAGCTAGGTGTAAAGGGGTGGGATGTAGTTGGCATTACGGAGATATGTCTCCAAGGTGACCAAGGATGGGAACCAAACATCGAGGGCTGTTCAGTGTTTAGGAGGGACAGACAGAAAGGAAAAGGTGGTGGAGTTACATTGTTGATTAAAGATGAGGTTGATACGATATTGAAGAAAGATATTAGCGTCGATGATGTGGGATCTGTATGGGTCGAGTTGAGAAACAAGGGACAAAAAACATTGCTGGGGGTGGTATACAGACCAAACTGTAGCGGTAATGTTGGGAAAAGCATCAGACAGGAAATCAGATGCATGAGTTACAGGCACATTTGTGATTATGTGTGACTTTAATCTGCATATAAATTGGGAGAGGCAAATTAATCACAGTCCAATAGAGGAGGAATTTCCGGAGTGCTTCCAGGGTGGATTTCTGGAGCAATGTGTTGACGAACCAACAAGGGAGCAGGCCATCTTGGATTGGGTAGATCCATTGGTGGTTATAGAACATAGAACATAGAACATTACAGCACAAACAGGCCCTTCGGCCCTCGAGTTGCGCCGATCACATCAACCCCACCAATCTATAGACCTATCTATAACCCCCAATCCCATTAAACCCCATATACTCATCCAGAAGTCTTTTAAAAGACCCCAGCGAGTTCGCCTCCACCACCGATGACGGCAGCCGATTCCATTCACTCACCACCCTCTGAGTGAAAAACTTACCCCTAACATCACCTCTGTACTCCCTCCCCGCACCTTAAATCTGTGTCCTCTCGTAGCAACCATTTCAACCCGGGAAAATAGCCTCTGAGAGTCCACCCTATCTATTCCTCTCAACATTTTATAAACTTCTATCAGGTCGCCTCTCAACCTTCGTCTCTCCAGGGAAAAGAGTCCCAGCTCCCTCAACCTATCTTCCATAAGGCATGCCTCCCAGTCCAGGCAACATCCTTATAAATCTCCTCTGTACCCTCTCAATAGCTTCTACATCTTTCCTATAGTGAGGCGATCAGAACTGCGCACAATACTCTAAATGAGGCCTGACAAGGGTCTTATAAAGTTGCAGCATTACCTCCCGACTCCTAAACTCAATCCCTCGATTAATGAAGGCCAGTACACCATACGCCTTCTTGACCACCTCCTCCACCTGCGAGGCCGATTTAAGAGTCCTGTGGACCCGGACCCCAAGATCCTTCTGCTCTTCAACGCTACTAAGACTCCTGCCCTTGATAGTGTACTCGTTCATCCCGTTGGTTCTGCCGAAATGGACGACAACACATTTATCCGCGTTGAAGTCCATCTGCCACTTCTCCGCCCATTCCTGCATCCTATCTATGTCCTGCTGCAACTTTTGACATCCTTCCAGACCATCCACAACACCACCGACCTTAGTTATTTTCCAAAATTCTTTGGACTCTGAAATAGTTCCTACAAATTAGAGGGTAGCTAATGTAAGCCTGCTGTTCAAACAGGGAACTATAGACCAGTGAGCCTGATGTTGGTACTGGAGAAATTGCAGGAGTTCTGAGGATGTGACGATTCTTATGAGGATGTGACTAGTGCGGGAGACAGAGGGGAACCGATGGATGTGGTGTTTCTCGATTTCCAAAAGGCGTTTGATAAGGTGCCTGACAAAAGGTTGCTTCAGGTGGTCAGGGGACATGGAGTTGGGGGTAAGGTGTTAGCATGGATAAAGGATTGGTTGTCTAATAGGAAGCAGAGAGTGGGGGTCAATGGGTGCTATTCTGATTGGCGGTTGGTGACTAGTGGAGTGCCCCAGGGGTCGGTGCTGGGGCCTCAGCTATTTACCATTTATATAGATGATCTGGAGGAGAGGGCTGAGTGTAGGGTGACGAAATTTGCTGATGACAGAAAGATGAGTGGAAAAGCAAATTGCGTGGAGGGTGTGGAAAGTCTGCAGAGGGATCTGGATAGGCTGAGCGAGTGGGCGAGGACCTGGCAGATGGTGTACAATGTTAGCAAGTGTGAGGTTATCCACTTTGGCAGGAATAATAGTCGGAGGGATTACTATTTAAAGGGCGAAAAGCTGCAGCATGCTACGGTGCAGAGGGACCTGGGGGTCCTTGTGCATGAGTCGCAAAAACCCAGTCTGCAGGTGCAGCAGGTGGTCAGGAAGGCTAATGGGATGCTGGCCTTCATAGCGAGGGGGATTGAATATAAAAGTAGGGAGGTCTTGCTGCAGCTGTATAGGGCATTGGTGAGGCCGCAGCTGGAGTACTGTGTGCAGTTTTGGGCGCCGTACTTACGCAAGGATATTTGGCCTTGGATGGAGTGCAGAGGAGGTTTACTAGGCTGATACCGGAGTTGAGGGGGTTGGCCTACGAAGAGAGACTAAATAGACTGGGTCTGTACTCGCTGGAGTTTAGAAGGATGAGGGGGGATCTTATAGAGACGTATAAGATAATGAAAGGGATGGATAGGGTAGAGGTAGAGAGATTCTTCCCGCTTAGAAAGGACAGCAGGACTAGAGGGCACAGCCTCAAGATAAGGGTTTAGAACAGAGTTGAGGAAGAACTTCTTCACTCAAAGGGTGGTGAATCTCTGGAATTCTCTGCCCGTTGAAGTGGTGGAGGCTGCCTCGCTAAATATTTTTAAGAAACGGGTTGATGGGTTTTTGATAAGAGAAGGGATTAAGGGTTATGGGGAGAGGGCAGGAAGGTGGAACTGAACCACGACAGTGGTTAAGACGGCACATGGGAAACTTGACTTTATTAGCCGAGACATTGAGTTTAAGAACAAGGAGGTGATGCTGGAAGTGTATAAAATGTTGGTTAGACCATGGTTGGAGTGTTGGGTGCAGTTCTGGAATCCATTAGGAAGGAGGCGATCACATTGGAAAAGGAGTGGAGGGGATTTTCCAGGAGAGTTTTAGTTACGAAGAGAGATTGAATTTTCTTTAGCAGAGCAGACTGAGGGGAGACTCGATTGAGATGTATCAGATTATGAGGGACTAAGATAGAGTAGACAAGGAAGGAACTTTTCCTTTTGGTGGAGGGATTGATAACTAAGGAGTATAGATTTAAGGTAAGGGGCAAGCGGTTTAGAGGGATGTGAGGAAATCCTTTTTCACCCAAAGGGGAGAGGGAATCTGGAACTCTCTGTCTGACAGGTTGGTGCATGCAGAAATCTCATAACGTTTTTCACTCAGAGGGTGGTGAGTGAATGGAATCGGCTGCCGTCATCGGTGGTGGAGGCGAACTCGCTGGGGTCTTTTAAAAGACTTCTGGATGAGTATATGGGGTTTAATGGGATTGGGGGTTATAGATAGGTCTATGGATGGGTGGGGTTGATGCGATCGGCGCAACTCGAGGGCCGAAGGGCCTGTTTGTGCTGTAATGTTCTATGTTCTATGTTAAGTAGTATTTAGATATGTGATGTAAAGGTATAACAAGGCTGTGGACCCAGTGCAAGGTCATCATCTTACCTGCCTGAGACTCATAACATCAGGGTTTGGGGCAGCAGGATTCCTGAGAGCCTTCACCCCCGACCCTCCAATCAATCCCCCACCCCTAACCCTCCCCAACACCCCTTGAACCCCCGAAACCCCCCCACCCCTCAAAACCACCCCATCCCTCCCCAAACCCCCCCAAAAAACACCCCCAACCCTCCCCTCAAACCCCCCCAAACCCTCCCTCAAACACCCCCAAAACCACCCCCCACCCTCCCCTCAAACCCCCCCAACCCTCCCCTCAAACCCCCCCACCCTCCCCTCAAACCCCCCCAACCCTCCCCTCAAACCCCCCCAACCCTCCCCTCAAACCCCCCCAACCCTCCCCTCAAACCCCCCCAAAAACCACCCCCCCACCCTCCCCTCAAACCCCCCCAACCCTCCCCTCAAACCCCCCCAACCCTCCCCTCAAACCCCCCCAACCCTCCCCTCAAACCCCCCCAAAAACCACCCCCAACCCTCCCCTCAAACCCCCCCAACCCTCCCCTCAAACCCCCCCAACCCTCCCCTCAAACCCCCCCAAAAACCACCCCCAACCCTCCCCTCAAACCCCCCCAACCCTCCCCTCAAACCACCCCCAACCCTCCCCTCAAACCCCCCCAACCCTCCCCTCAAACCCCCCCAACCCTCCCCTCAAACCCCCCCAACCCTCCCCTCAAACCACCCCCAACCCTCCCCTCAAACCCCCCCAACCCTCCCCTCAAACCCCCCCAACCCTCCCCTCAAACCCCCCCAACCCTCCCCTCAAACCACCCCCAACCCTCCCCTCAAACCCCCCCAACCCTCCCCTCAAACCACCCCCAACCCTCCCCTCAAACCCCCCCAACCCTCCCTCAAACCCCCCCAACCCTCCCCTCAAACCCCCCAACCCTCCCCTCAACCACCCCCCAACCCTCCCCTCAAACCCCCCCACCCTCCCCTCAAACCACCCCCAACCCTCCCCTCAAACCCCCCCAACCCTCCCCTCAAACCCCCCCAACCTCCCTCAAACCCCCCAAAAACCACCCCCAACCCTCCCCTCAAACCCCCCCAACCCTCCCCTCAAACCCCCCCAAAAACCACCCCCAACCCTCCCCTCAAACCCCCCCAACCCTCCCCTCAAACCCCCCAACCCTCCCCTCAAACCCCCCCAACCCTCCCCTCAAACCCCCCCAAACCCTCCCTCAAACCCCCCCAAAAACCACCCTCCCCAACACCCCCTGAATCCCCCAATAACCCCCATCCCCCAACCCTCCTCCAAATACCCCCAACCCTACCCCCAAATCCCACCAAAATAACCTGCCCCAACCCTCCCACCCAACCCTCCCAAACACCCCCACCCCACCCAGCAAAACCCCCTCAACCCTCACCCCAAACCCCCCAAAACCACCCTCACCAATCCTGCCCCAACACGCTCCTGAACCACCCCCAAACCCCCTCACCTCCCCCCCCCCCCCCCACCCCAAATCTGCAACATCATTCCCTGCATACAGAGACTGTTCCCCACCTCCCTGAGAGGTGCTGATTCTGTCGGTGTAAATCGGGTACTTGTCTCTCTGTCTGTGTCCTGACGAGCTGTGACGTGATTGGGTTTGTCCGTAAAGCGCATTGAGGTTGATTTGATATTCAGCGAAGGGGTGAAGGTCAGAGCAGCTCCAGGACTGTGGGGAAAAGGTATTGTACGCCTGAAGCTCAGACTCACTCCCTGTCCTTTTGGAGTTTTTGCAGTAACCGGCATGGTACGTGTGGAGGAAACACTCCAGCTGTAGTTCGGATGGTTTTCTGCCACTCGAGGGTCCAGTGTAATTTCCCCAAACTCGGAGAGTCTTCGCTGAAACCGATTTGTTCACAAGGAAAAACTCCATCGGCTCTGAAATCGACCAAATCACACAAAACACAGACAAACTCAGCAGATCGCACACGGGGGGTACCCTTTACACCCACCCCCACCCCCGCAGCCCCCCCCGCAGCCCACCCCCCACCACAGCCCACCCCCCCCCCGCAGCCCACCCCCACCCCCGCAGCCCACCCCCCGCCCCGCAGCCCCCCCCGCAGCCCACCCCCCACCACAGCCCACCCCCCCCCCGCAGCCCACCCCGCAGCCCACCCCCGCAGCCCACCCCCCGCCGCAGCCCACCCCCACCCCCGCAGCCCACCCCCCACCCCGCAGCCCACCCCCCACCACAGCCCACCCCCCCCCCCCCCGCAGCCCACCCCCCGCCCCGCAGCCCACCCCCCCACAGCCCACCCCCACCCCCGCAGCCCACCCCGCAGCCCACCCCCCCCACAGCCCACCCCCCCCGCAGCCCACCCCCCCCGCCCCGCAGCCACCCCCCCACAGCCCACCCCCCCCCACAGCCCCCCCCCCCCGCAGCCCACCCCCCCACAGCCCACCCCCCCCCGCAGCCCACCCCCACCCCCGCAGCCCACCCCCCCCGCAGCCCACCCCCCCGCCCCGCAGCCACCCTCCCACAGCCCACCCCCCCCCCACAGCCCCCCCCCCACCCCGCAGCCCACCCCCCCCGCAGCGCCCCAGCCCAACACCCCCCCCGAAGCACAGACCCACCCCACCCACCCATACTGACCCACACATTCGTATTCCTGCGTTCCAAACGATTGAAACCAGTGGCAGGTCACGACCGAATTGTTCCGGAAGTTTAACGGCTCAAACCCATCTTCACAAATCAGCAAACACAATATGTTGGCAGGAGGTTGTGGAATCCATCTCACATGGGAACTGGAAGTCCCTAGGAATAATGGTCAGAAAACATCAAACTTCAAACAGGAGCGGGAATTCTCAGTGAGAGTGTAACAGGAACGGGAATTCTCAGTGAGAGTGTAACAGGAACGGGAATTCTCAGTGAGAGTGTAACAGGAGTGGGAATTCTCAGTGAGAGTGTAACAGGAGCGGGAATAGTCAGTGAGAGTGTAACAGGAGTGGGAATTCTCAGTGAGAGTGTAACAGGAATGGGAATTCTCAGTGAGAGTGTAACAGGAGCGGGAATTCTCAGTGAGAGTGTAACAGGAACGGGAATTCTCAGTGAGAGTGTAACAGGAGCGGGAATTCTCAGTGAGAGTGTAACAGGAATGGGAATTATCAGTGAGAGTGTAACAGGAATGGGAATTATCAGTGAGAGTGTAACAGGAACGGGAATTCTCAGTGAGAGTGTAACAGGAGCGGGAATTCTCAGTGAGAGTGTAACAGGAACGGGAATTCTCACTGAGAGTGTAACAGGAGTGGAAATTCTCAGTGAGAGTGTAACAGGAGCGGGAATTCTCAGTGAGAGTGTAACAGGAGTGGGAATTCTCAGTGAGAGTGTAACAGGAACGGGAATTCTCAGTGAGAGTGTAACAGGAGTGGGAATTCTCAGTGAGACTGTAACAGGAGTGGGAATTCTCAGTGAGAGTGTAACAGGAACGGGAATTCTCAGTGAGAGTGTAACAGGAGTGGGAATTCTCAGTGAGACTGTAACAGGAATGGGAATTCTCAGTGAGAGTGTAAAAGGTGCGGGAATTCTCAGTGAGAGTGTAACAGGAGTGGGAATTCTCAGTGAGAGTGAAACAGGAGCGGAAATTCTCAGTGAGAGTGTAACAGGAGTGGGAATTCCCAGTGAGAGTGTAACAGGAGCGGGA
The DNA here is from genome assembly GCA_037974335.1 of Prionace glauca. Taxonomy (NCBI): domain Eukaryota; kingdom Metazoa; phylum Chordata; class Chondrichthyes; order Carcharhiniformes; family Carcharhinidae; genus Prionace; species Prionace glauca. The sequence continues at coordinate 2,366,628 of CM075726.1, read as the reverse complement.
ATTCTCAGTGAGAATGTAACAGGAGCGGGAATTCCCAGTGAGAGTGTAACAGGAGCGGGAATTCTCAGTGAGAGTGTAACAGGAGCGGGAATTCTCACTGAGAGTGTAACAGGAGCGGGAATTCTCAGTGAGAGTGTAACAGGAGCGGAAATTCTCAGTGAGAGTGTAACAGGAGCGGGAATTCTCAGTGAGAGTGTAACAGGAGTGGGAATTCTCAGTGAGAGTGTAACAGGAACGGGAATTCTCAGTGAGAGTGTAACAGGAGTGGGAATTCTCAGTGAGACTGTAACAGGAACGGGAATTCTCAGTGAGAGTGTAACAGGTGCGGGAATTCTCAGTGAGAGTGTAACAGGAGCGGGAATTCTCAGTGAGAGTGTAACAGGAGTGGGAATTCTCAGTGAGAGTGTAACAGGAACGGGAATTCTCAGTGAGAGTGTAACAGGAGTGGGAATTCTCAGTGAGACTGTAACAGGAGTGGGAATTCTCAGTGAGAGTGTAACAGGAACGGGAATTCTCAGTGAGAGTGTAACAGGAGTGGGAATTCTCAGTGAGACTGTAACAGGAATGGGAATTCTCAGTGAGAGTGTAACAGGTGCGGGAATTCTCAGTGAGAGTGTAACAGGAGTGGGAATTCTCAGTGAGAGTGTAACAGGAGCGGAAATTCTCAGTGAGAGTGTAACAGGAGTGGGAATTCCCAGTGAGAGTGTAACAGGAGCAGGAATTCTCAGTGAGAGTGTAACAGGAGTGGGAATTCTCACTGAGAGTGTAACAGGAGCGGGAATTCTCAGTGAGAATGTAACAGGAGCGGGAATTCCCAGTGAGAGTGTAACAGGAGCGGGAATTCTCAGTGAGAGTGTAACAGGAGCGGGAATTCTCACTGAGAGTGTAACAGGAGCGGGAATTCTCAGTGAGAGTGTAACAGGAGCGGAAATTCTCAGTGAGAGTGTAACAGGAGCGGGAATTCTCAGTGAGAGTGTAACAGGAGTGGGAATTCTCAGTGAGAGTGTAACAGGAACGGGAATTCTCAGTGAGAGTGTAACAGGAGTGGGAATTCTCAGTGAGACTGTAACAGGAACGGGAATTCTCAGTGAGAGTGTAACAGGTGCGGGAATTCTCAGTGAGAGTGTAACAGGAGTGGGAATTCTCAGTGAGAGTGTAACAGGAGCGGAAATTCTCAGTGAGAGTGTAACAGGAGTGGGAATTCCCAGTGAGAGTGTAACAGGAGCGGGAATTCTCAGTGAGAATGTAACAGGAGCGGGAATTCCCAGTGAGAGTGTAACAGGAGCGGGAATTCTCAGTGAGAGTGTAACAGGAGCGGGAATTCTCAGTGAGAGTGTAACAGGAGTGGGAATTCTCAGTGAGAGTGTAACAGGAGCGGGAATTCTCAGTGAGAGTGTAACAGGAGCGGGAATTCTCAGTGAGAGTGTAACAGGAGCGGGAATTCTCAGTGAGAGTGTAACAGGAGTGGGAATTCTCAGTGAGAGTGTAACAGGAGCGGGAATTCTCAGTGAGAGTGTAACAGGAGCGGGAATTCTCAGTGAGAGTGTAACAGGAACGGGAATTCTCAGTGAGAGTGTAACAGGAGTGGGAATTCTCAGTGAGACTGTAACAGGAACGGGAATTCTCAGTGAGAGTGTAACAGGAGCGGAATTCTCAGTGAGAGTGTAACAGGAGCGGGAATTCTCAGTGAGAGTGTAACAGGAGCGGGAATTCTCAGTGAGAGTGTAACAGGAGTGGGAATTCTCAGTGAGAGTGTAACAGGAACGGGAATTCTCAGTGAGAGTGTAACAGGAGCGGGAATTCTCAGTGAGAGTGTAACAGGAGCAGGGAATTCTCAGTGAGAGTGTAACAGGAGCGGGAATTCTCAGTGAGAGTGTAACAGCAGCGGAATTCTCAGTGAGAGTGTAACAGGAACGGGAATTCTCAGTGAGAGTGTAACAGGAGCGGGAATTCTCAGTGAGAGTGTAACAGCAGCGGGAATTCTCAGTGAGAGTGTAACAGGAACGGGAATTCTCAGTGAGATTGTAACAGGAGCGGGAATTCTCAGTGAGAGTGTAACAGCAGCGGGAATTCTCAGTGAGAGTGTAACAGGAACGGGAATTCTCAGTGAGAGTGTAACAGGAACGGGAATTCTCAGTGAGAGTGTAACAGGAGTGGGAATTCCCAGTGAGAGTGTAACAGGAGTGGAAATTCTCAGTGAGAGTGTAACAGGAGCGGAAATTCTCAGTGAGAGTGTAACAGGAACGGGAATTCTCACTGAGAGTGTAACAGGAGCGGGAATTCTCACTGAGAGTGTAACAGGAGCGGGAATTCTCAGTGCGAGTGTAACAGGAACGGGAATTCTCAGTGAGAGTGTAACAGGAGTGGGAATTCTCAGTGAGAGTGTAACAGCAGCGGGAATTCTCAGTGAGAGTGTAACAGGAGTGGGAATTCTCAGTGAGAGTGTAACAGGAGCGGGAATTCTCAGTGAGAGTGTAACAGGAGTGGGAATTCCTAGTGAGAGTGTAACAGGAGCGGAAATCCTCAGTGAGAGTGTAACAGGAGCAGGAATTCTCAGTGAGAGTGTAACAGGAGCGGGAATTCTCACTGAGTGTGTAACAGGAGCGGGAATTCCCAGTGAGAGTGTAACAGGAGTGGGAATTCTCAGTGAGAATGTAACAGCAGCGGGAATTCTCAGTGAGAGTGTAACAGGAACGGGAATTCTCAGTGAGAGTGTAACAGGAGCGGAAATCCTCAGTGAGAGTGTAACAGGAGCGGGAATTCCCAGTGAGAGTGTAACAGGAGTTGGAATTCTCACTGAGTGTGTAACAGGAGCGGGAATTCCCAGTGAGAGTGTAACAGGAGTGGGAATTCTCAGTGAGAGTGTAACAGGAATGGGAATTCTCAGTGAGAGTGTAACAGGAGCGGGAATTCTCAGTGAGAGTGTAACAGGAGCGGGAATTCACACTGAGAGTGTAACAGGAGCGGGAATTCTCAGTGAGAGTGTAACAGGAGCGGGAATTCTCAGTGAGAGTGTAACAGGAGTGGAAATTCTCAGTGAGAGTGTAACAGGAGCAGGAATTCTCAGTGAGAGTGTAACAGGTGCGGGAATTCTCAGTGAGAGTGTAACAGGAGTGGGAATTCTCAGTGAGAGTGTAACAGGAGCGGAAATTCTCAGTGAGAGTGTAACAGGAACGGGAATTCTCACTGAGAGTGTAACAGGAGCGGGAATTCTCACTGAGAGTGTAACAGGAGCGGGAATTCTCAGTGAGAGTGTAACAGGAACGGGAATTCTCAGTGAGAGTGTAACAGGAGTGGGAATTCTCAGTGAGAGTGTAACAGCAGCGGGAATTCTCAGTGAGAGTGTAACAGCAGCGGGAATTCTCAGTGAGAGTGTAACAGGAACGGGAATTCTCAGTGAGAGTGTAACAGGAACGGGAATTCTCAGTGAGAGTGTAACAGGAGTGGGAATTCCTAGTGAGAGTGTAACAGGAGCGGAAATCCTCAGTGAGAGTGTAACAGGAGCAGGAATTCTCAGTGAGAGTGTAACAGGAGCGGGAATTCTCACTGAGTGTGTAACAGGAGCGGGAATTCCCAGTGAGAGTGTAACAGGAGTGGGAATTCTCAGTGAGAGTGTAACAGCAGCGGGAATTCTCAGTGAGAGTGTAACAGGAACGGGAATTCTCACTGAGAGTGTAACAGGAGCGGAAATCCTCAGTGAGAGTGTAACAGGAGCGGGAATTCCCAGTGAGAGTGTAACAGGAGCGGGAATTCTCACTGAGTGTGTAACAGGAGCGGGAATTCCCAGTGAGAGTGTAACAGGAGTGGGAATTCTCAGTGAGAGTGTAACAGGAATGGGAATTCTCAGTGAGAGTGTAACAGGAGCGGGAATTCTCAGTGAGAGTGTAACAGGAGCGGGAATTCACACTGAGAGTGTAACAGGAGCGGGAATTCTCAGTGAGAGTGTAACAGGAGCGGGAATTCTCAGTGAGAGTGTAACAGGAGTGGAAATTCTCAGTGAGAGTGTAACAGGAGCAGGAATTCTCAGTGAGAGTGTAACAGGTGCGGGAATTCTCAGTGAGAGTGTAACAGGAGCGGGAATTCTCAGTGAGAGTGTAACAGGAGTGGGAATTCTCAGTGAGAGTGTAACAGGAGCGGGAATTCTCAGGGAGAGTGTAACAGGAGTGGGAATTCTCACTGAGAGTGTAACAGGAACGGGAATTTTCAGTGAGAGTGTAACAGGAGTTGGAATTCCCAGTGAGAGTGTAACAGGAACACGAATTCTCAGTGAGAGTGCAACAACAGCGGGAATTCTCAGTGAGAGTGTAACAGGAGCGGGAATTCTCAGTGAGATTGTAACAGAAACGGGAATTCTCAGTGAGAGTGTAACAGGAGCGGGAATTCTCAGTGAGAGTGTAACAGGAGTGGGAATTCTCAGTGAGAGTTCACGTGCTCACTGTGTGATGTAGAGATTTGTAACAGGAACGGGAATTCTCAGTGAGAGTGTAACAGGAGCGGGAATTCTCAGTGAGAGTGTAACAGGAGCGGGAATTCTCAGTGAGAGTGTAACAGGAGCGGGAATTCTCAGTGAGATTGTAACAGGAACGGGAATTCTCAGTGAGAGTGTAACAGGAGCGGGAATTCTCAGTGAGAGTGTAACAGGAGCGGGAATTCTCAGTGAGAGTGTAACAGGAGCGGGAATTCTCAGTGAGAGTGTAACAGGAGCGGAAATTCTCAGTGAGAGTGTAACAGGAGTGGGAATTCTCAGTGAGAGTGTAACAGGAGCGGGAATTCTCAGTGAGAATGTAACAGGAGCGGGAATTCCCAGTGAGAGTGTAACAGGAGCGGGAATTCTCAGTGAGAGTGTAACAGGAGCGGGAATTCTCAGTGAGAGTGTAACAGGAGTGGGAATTCTCAGTGAGAGTGTAACAGGAGCGGGAATTCTCAGTGAGAGTGTAACAGGAGCGGGAATTCTCAGTGAGAGTGTAACAGGAGCGGGAATTCTCAGTGAGAGTGTAACAGGAGTGGGAATTCTCAGTGAGAGTGTAACAGGAGCGGGAATTCTCAGTGAGAGTGTAACAGGAGCGGGAATTCTCAGTGAGAGTGTAACAGGAACGGGAATTCTCAGTGAGAGTGTAACAGGAGTGGGAATTCTCAGTGAGACTGTAACAGGAACGGGAATTCTCAGTGAGAGTGTAACAGGAGCGGGAATTCTCAGTGAGAGTGTAACAGGAGCGGGAATTCTCAGTGAGAGTGTAACAGGAGCGGGAATTCTCAGTGAGAGTGTAACAGGAGTGGGAATTCTCAGTGAGAGTGTAACAGGAACGGGAATTCTCAGTGAGAGTGTAACAGGAGCGGGAATTCTCAGTGAGAGTGTAACAGGAGCAGGAATTCTCAGTGAGAGTGTAACAGGAGCGGGAATTCTCAGTGAGAGTGTAACAGCAGCGGGAATTCTCAGTGAGAGTGTAACAGGAACGGGAATTCTCAGTGAGAGTGTAACAGGAGCGGGAATTCTCAGTGAGAGTGTAACAGCAGCGGGAATTCTCAGTGAGAGTGTAACAGGAACGGGAATTCTCAGTGAGATTGTAACAGGAGCGGGAATTCTCAGTGAGAGTGTAACAGCAGCGGGAATTCTCAGTGAGAGTGTAACAGGAACGGGAATTCTCAGTGAGAGTGTAACAGGAACGGGAATTCTCAGTGAGAGTGTAACAGGAGTGGGAATTCCCAGTGAGAGTGTAACAGGAGTGGAAATTCTCAGTGAGAGTGTAACAGGAGCGGAAATTCTCAGTGAGAGTGTAACAGGAACGGGAATTCTCACTGAGAGTGTAACAGGAGCGGGAATTCTCACTGAGAGTGTAACAGGAGCGGGAATTCTCAGTGCGAGTGTAACAGGAACGGGAATTCTCAGTGAGAGTGTAACAGGAGTGGGAATTCTCAGTGAGAGTGTAACAGCAGCGGGAATTCTCAGTGAGAGTGTAACAGGAGTGGGAATTCTCAGTGAGAGTGTAACAGGAGCGGGAATTCTCAGTGAGAGTGTAACAGGAGTGGGAATTCCTAGTGAGAGTGTAACAGGAGCGGAAATCCTCAGTGAGAGTGTAACAGGAGCAGGAATTCTCAGTGAGAGTGTAACAGGAGCGGGAATTCTCACTGAGTGTGTAACAGGAGCGGGAATTCCCAGTGAGAGTGTAACAGGAGTGGGAATTCTCAGTGAGAATGTAACAGCAGCGGGAATTCTCAGTGAGAGTGTAACAGGAACGGGAATTCTCAGTGAGAGTGTAAGAGGAGCGGAAATCCTCAGTGAGAGTGTAACAGGAGCGGGAATTCCCAGTGAGAGTGTAACAGGAGCGGGAATTCTCACTGAGTGTGTAACAGGAGCGGGAATTCCCAGTGAGAGTGTAACAGGAGTGGGAATTCTCAGTGAGAGTGTAACAGGAATGGGAATTCTCAGTGAGAGTGTAACAGGAGCGGGAATTCTCAGTGAGAGTGTAACAGGAGCGGGAATTCACACTGAGAGTGTAACAGGAGCGGGAATTCTCAGTGAGAGTGTAACAGGAGCGGGAATTCTCAGTGAGAGTGTAACAGGAGTGGAAATTCTCAGTGAGAGTGTAACAGGAGCAGGAATTCTCAGTGAGAGTGTAACAGGTGCGGGAATTCTCAGTGAGAGTGTAACAGGAGTGGGAATTCTCAGTGAGAGTGTAACAGGAGCGGAAATTCTCAGTGAGAGTGTAACAGGAACGGGAATTCTCACTGAGAGTGTAACAGGAGCGGGAATTCTCACTGAGAGTGTAACAGGAGCGGGAATTCTCAGTGAGAGTGTAACAGGAACGGGAATTCTCAGTGAGAGTGTAACAGGAGTGGGAATTCTCAGTGAGAGTGTAACAGCAGCGGGAATTCTCAGTGAGAGTGTAACAGCAGCGGGAATTCTCAGTGAGAGTGTAACAGGAACGGGAATTCTCAGTGAGAGTGTAACAGGAACGGGAATTCTCAGTGAGAGTGTAACAGGAGTGGGAATTCCTAGTGAGAGTGTAACAGGAGCGGAAATCCTCAGTGAGAGTGTAACAGGAGCAGGAATTCTCAGTGAGAGTGTAACAGGAGCGGGAATTCTCACTGAGTGTGTAACAGGAGCGGGAATTCCCAGTGAGAGTGTAACAGGAGTGGGAATTCTCAGTGAGAGTGTAACAGCAGCGGGAATTCTCAGTGAGAGTGTAACAGGAACGGGAATTCTCAGTGAGAGTGTAACAGGAGCGGAAATCCTCAGTGAGAGTGTAACAGGAGCGGGAATTCCCAGTGAGAGTGTAACAGGAGCGGGAATTCTCACTGAGTGTGTAACAGGAGCGGGAATTCCCAGTGAGAGTGTAACAGGAGTGGGAATTCTCAGTGAGAGTGTAACAGGAATGGGAATTCTCAGTGAGAGTGTAACAGGAGCGGGAATTCTCAGTGAGAGTGTAACAGGAGCGGGAATTCACACTGAGAGTGTAACAGGAGCGGGAATTCTCAGTGAGAGTGTAACAGGAGCGGGAATTCTCAGTGAGAGTGTAACAGGAGTGGAAATTCTCAGTGAGAGTGTAACAGGAGCAGGAATTCTCAGTGAGAGTGTAACAGGTGCGGGAATTCTCAGTGAGAGTGTAACAGGAGCGGGAATTCTCAGTGAGAGTGTAACAGGAGTGGGAATTCTCAGTGAGAGTGTAACAGGAGCGGGAATTCTCAGGGAGAGTGTAACAGGAGTGGGAATTCTCACTGAGAGTGTAACAGGAACGGGAATTTTCAGTGAGAGTGTAACAGGAGTTGGAATTCCCAGTGAGAGTGTAACAGGAACACGAATTCTCAGTGAGAGTGTAACAACAGCGGGAATTCTCAGTGAGAGTGTAACAGGAGCGGGAATTCTCAGTGAGATTGTAACAGAAACGGGAATTCTCAGTGAGAGTGTAACAGGAGCGGGAATTCTCAGTGAGAGTGTAACAGGAGTGGGAATTCTCAGTGAGAGTGAAACAGGAGCGGGAATTCTCAGTGAGATTGTAACAGGAACGGGAATTCTCAGTGAGAGTGTAACAGGTGCGGGAATTCTCAGTGAGAGTGTAACAGGAGCGGGAATTCTCAGTGAGAGTGTAACAGGAGCGGGAATTCTCAGTGAGATTGTAACAGGAACGGGAATTCTCAGTGAGAGTGTAACAGGAGCGGGAATTCTCAGTGAGAGTGTAACAGGAGCGGGAATTCTCAGTGAGAGTGTAACAGGAGCGGGAATTCTCAGTGAGAGTGTAACAGGAGCGGAAATTCTCAGTGAGAGTGTAACAGGAGCGGGAATTCTCAGTGAGAGTGTAATAGGAGCGGGAATTCTCACTGAGAGTGTAACAGGAGCGGGAATTCTCAGTGAGAGTGTAACAGGAACGGGAAATCTCAGTGAGAGTGTAACAGGAGCGGGAATTCTCAGTGAGAGTGTAACAGGACTGGGAATTCTCAGTGAGAGTGTAACAGGAGTGGGAATTCTCAGTGAGAGTGTAACAGGAGCGGGAATTCTCAGTGAGAGTGTAACAGGAACGGGAATTCTCAGTGAGAGTGTAACAGGAGCGGGAATTCTCAGTGAGAGGGTAACAGGAACGGGAATTCTCAGTGAGAGTGTAACAGGACCGCGAATTCTCAGTGAGAGTGTAACAGGAGCGGGAATTCTCAGTGAGAGTGTAACAGGAACGGGAATTCTCTGTGAGAGTGTAACAGGAACGGGAAATCTCAGTGAGAGTGTAACAGGAGCGGGAATTCTCTGTGAGAGTGTAACATGAACGGGAAATCTCAGTGAGAGTGTAACAGGAGCGGGAATTCTCAGTGAGAGTGTAACAGGAACGGGAATTCTCAGTGAGAGTGTAACAGGAGCGGGAATTCTCAGTGAGAGTGTAACAGGAGCCGGAATTCTCACTGAGAGTGTAACAGGAGCGGGAATTCTCACTGAGAGTGTAACAGGAGCGGTAATTCTCAGTGAGAGTGTAACAGGAGCGGGAATTCTCAGTGAGAGTGCAACAGGAGCGGGAATTCTCAGTGAGAGTGTAACAGGAGTGGGAATTCTCAGTGAGAGTGTAACAGGAGCGGGAATTCTCACTGAGAGTGTAACAGGAATGGGAATTATCAGTGAGAGTGTAACAGGAACGGGAATTCTCAGTGAGAGTGTAACAGGAGCGGGAATTCTCAGTGAGAGTGTAACAGGAGCGGGAATTCTCAGTGAGAGTGTAACAGGAGTGGGAATTCTCAGTGAGACTGTAACAGGAGTGGGAATTCTCAGTGAGAGTGTAACAGGAGTGGGAATTCTCAGTGAGACTGTAACAGGAGTGGGAATTCTTAGTGAGAGTGTAATAGGAGTGGGAATTCCCACTGAGAGTGTAACAGGAGCGGGAATTCTCAGTGAGAGTGTAACAGGAGCGGAAATTCTCAGTGAGAGTGTAACAGGAGCGGGAATTCTCAGTGAGAGTGTAACAGGAACGGGAATTCTCACTGAGAGTGTAACAGGAATGGGAATTCTCAGTGAGAGTGTAACAGGAACGGGAATTCTCAGTGAGAGTGTAACAGGAATGGGAATTCTCAGTGAGAGTGTAACAGGAACGGGAATTCTCAGTGAGAGTGTAACAGGAATGGGAATTCTCAGTGAGAGTGTAACAGGAGCGGGAATAGTCAGTGAGAGTGTAACAGGAACGGGAATTCTCAGTGAGAGTGTAACAGGAACGGGAATTCTCAGTGAGAGTGTAACAGGAGCGGGAATTCTCAGTGAGAGTGTAACAGGAACGGGAATTCTCAGTGAGAGTGTAACAGGAACGGGAATTCTCAGTGAGAGTGTAACAGGAACGGGAATTCTCAGTGAGAGTGTAACAGGAGCGGGAATTCTCAGTGAGAGTGTAACAGGAGCGGGAATTCACAGTGAGAGTGTAACAGGAGCGGGAATTCTCACTGAGAGTGTAACAGGAATGGGAATTATCAGTGAGAGTGTAACAGGAACGGGAATTCTCAGTGAGAGTGTAACAGGAGCGGGAATTCTCAGTGAGAGTGTAACAGGAACGGGAATTCTCAGTGAGAGTGTAACAGGAGCAGGAATTCTCAGTGAGAGTGTAACAGGAGCGGGAATTCTCAGTGAGAGTGTAACAGGAACGGGAATTCTCAGTGAGAGTGTAACAGGAGCGGGAATTCTCAGTGAGAGTGTAACAGGAGCGGTAATTCTCAGTGAGAGTGTAACAGGAGCAGGAATTCTCAGTGAGAGGGTAACAGGAACGGGAATTCTCAGTGAGAGTGTAACAGGAGCGGGAATTCTCAGTGAGAGTGTAACAGGAGTGGGAATTCTCAGTGAGACTGTAACAGGAGTGGGAATTCTCAGTGAGAGTGTAACAGGAGTGGGAATTCTCAGTGAGACTGTAACAGGAGTGGGAATTCTCAGTGAGAGTGTAACAGGAGTGGGAATTCCCACTGAGAGTGTAACAGGAGTGGGAATTCTCAGTGAGAGTCTAACAGGAGCGGGAATTCTCACTGAGAGTGTAACAGGAGCAGGAATTCTCAGTGAGAGTGTAACAGGAATGGGAATTCTCAGTGAGAGTGTAACAGGAGCGGGAATTCTCAGTGAGAGTGTAACAGGAACGGGAATTCTCAGTGAGAGTGTAACAGGAATGGGAATTCTCAGTGAGAGTGTAACAGGAACGGGAATTCTCAGTGAGAGTGTAACAGGAATGGGAATTCTCAATGAGAGTGTAACAGGAGCGGGAATTCCCACTGAGAGTGTAACAGGAATGGGAATTCTCAGTGAGAGTGTAACAGGAATGGGAATTCTCAGTGAGAGTGTAACAGGAACGGGAATTCTCAGTGAGAGTGTAACAGGAATGGGAATTCTCAGTGAGAGTGTAACAGGAATGGGAATTCTCAGTGAGAGTGTAACAGGAATGGGAATTCTCAATGAGAGTGTAACAGGAACGGGAATTCTCAGTGAGAGTGTAACAGGAGCGGGAATTCTCAGTGAGAGTGTAACAGGAGCGGGAATTCTCAGTGAGAGTGTAACAGGAACGGGAATTCTCAGTGAGAGTGTAACAGGAGTGGGAATTCTCAGTGAGAGTGTAACAGGAATGGGAATTCTCAGTGAGAGTGTAACAGGAGCGCGAATTCTCAGTGAGAGTGTAACAGGAGCGGGAATTCTCAGTGAGAGTGTAACAGGAACGGGAATTCTCAGTGAGAGTGTAACAGGAGCGGGAATTCTCACTGAGAGTGTAACAGGAATGGGAATTCTCAGTGAGAGTGTAACAGGAGCGGGAATTCTCAGTGAGAGTGTAACAGGAGCGGGAATTCTCAGTGAGAGTGTAACAGGTGCGGGAATTCTCAGTGAGAGTGTAACAGGAACGGGAATTCTCAGTGAGAGTGTAACAGGAGCAAGAATTCTCAGTGAGAGTGTAACAGGAGCAAGAATTCTCAGTGAGAGTGTAACAGGAGCGGGAATTCTCAGTGAGAGTGTAACAGGAGTGGGAATTCTCACTGAGAGTGTAACAGGAGTGGGAATTCTCAGTGAGAGTGTAACAGCAGCGGGAATTCTCAGTGAGATTGTAACAGGAGTGTTCCGGTGATGAATGACAGACGTGACCCGTGACCCGGGACCCGGAGGGAGGATTGCTGCAGGCCTGGGATTTGCTGAATCCCAGCCAATGATGAGCCTCTGGACTCGGCCATGCCTCACTTCCTGGAACTCCAAAGGAAAGATCAGGAATATCAGGAAGGAATATCCGTACACTCCTCCGACTGAAAGTGCTGATGGAGGGAGACAGGGTACCTTCTGTCTCCAGAGATACCCTGAGGCAGAGCACTTCACACTGCAAGGACACACTCCGGGGTGAGGGGCACACTCCGGGGTGAGGGAGACACTCCGGGGTGAGGGGACACACTCCGGGGTGAGGGGACACACTCCGGGGTGAGGGGACACACTCCGGGGTGAGGGGACACACTCCGGGGTGAGGGGACACACTCCGGGGTGAGGGACACACTCCGGGGTGAGGGGACACACTCCGGGGTGAGGGGCACACTCCGGGGTGAGGGACACACTCCGGGGTGAGGGACACACTCCGGGGTGAGGGGACACACTCCGGGGTGAGGGGACACACTCCGGGGTGAGGGGACACACTCCGGGGTGAGGGGACACACTCCGGGGTGAGGGGACATACTCCGGGGTGAGGGGACGCACTCCGGGGTGAGGGGACGCACTCCGGGGTGAGGGGACGCACTCCGGGGTGAGGGGACGCACTCCGGGGTGAGGGGACGCACTCCGGGGTGAGGGGACGCACTCCGGGGTGAGGGGACGCACTCCGGGGTGAGGGGACGCACTCCGGGGTGAGGGGACGCACTCCGGGGTGAGGGGACGCACTCCGGGATGAGGGACTCACTCCGGGGTGAGGGGACGCACTCCGGGGTGAGGGGACGCACACTCCGGGGTGAGGGACACACTCCGGGGTGAGGGGACACACTCCGGGGTGAGGGGGCGCAGGGACGCACTCCGGGGTGAGGGACACACTCCGGGGTGAGGGGACGCACTCCGGGTGAGGGACACACTCCGGGTGAGGGGACACACTCCGGGGTGAGGGGACACACTCCGGGGTGAGGGACACACTCCGGGGTGAGGGGACACACTCCGGGGTGAGGGACACACTCCGGGGTGAGGGACACACTCCGGGGTGAGGGGGCGCAGGGACGCACTCCGGGGTGAGGGACACACTCCGGGGTGAGGGGACGCACTCCGGGGTGAGGGGACGCACTCCGGGGTGAGGGGACGCACTCCGGGGTGAGGGGACGCACTCCGGGGTGAGGGACACACTCCGGGGTGAGGGGACGCACTCCGGGGTGAGGGGACGCACTCCGGGGTGAGGGGACGCACTCCGGGGTGAGGGGACGCACTCCGGGGTGAGGGACACACTCCGGGGTGAGGGACACACTCCGGGGTGAGGGGACGCACTCCGGGGTGAGGGGACACACTCCGGGGTGAGCGACACACTCCGGGGTGAGGGGACGCACTCCGGGGTGAGGGGACACACTCCGGGGTGAGCGACACACTCCGGGGAGAGGGGACACACTCCGGGGTGAGGGGACGCACTCCGGGGTGAGGGGACGCACTCCGGGGTGAGGGGACGCACTCCGGGATGAGGGGACACACTCCGGGATGAGGGGACACACTCCGGGGTGAGGGGACACACTCCGGGGTGAGGGACATACTCCGGGGTGAGGGGACACACTCCGGGATGAGGGGACACACTCCGGGGTGAGGGACATACTCCGGGATGAGGGGACACACTCCGGGGTGAGGGGACACACTCCGGGGTGAGGGGACACACTCCGGGGTGAGGGACACACTCCGGGGTGAGGGGACGCACTCCGGGGTGAGGGACACACTCCGGGGTGAGGGGACACACTCCGGGGTGAGGGACACACTCCGGGGTGAGGGACACACTCCGGGGTGAGGGACACACTCCGGGGTGAGGGGACGCACTCCGGGGTGAGGGGACACACTCCGGGGTGAGGGGACGCACTCCGGGGTGAGGGGACGCACTCCGGGGTGAGGGACGCACTCCGGGGTGAGGGACGCACTCCGGGGTGAGGGACACACTCCGGGGTGAGGGACACACTCCGGGGTGAGGGACACACTCCGGGGTGAGGGGACGCACTCCGGGGTGAGGGGACGCACTCCGGGGTGAGGGGACGCACTCCGGGGTGAGGGGACGCACTCCGGGGTGAGGGGACGCACTCCGGGGTGAGGGACGCACTCCGGGGTGAGGGACGCACTCCGGGGTGAGGGACGCACTCCGGGGTGAGGGACACACTCCGGGGTGAGGGACACACTCCGAGGTGAGGGGACACACTCCGGGGTGAGGGGACACACTCCGGGGTGAGGGACACACTCCGGGGTGAGGGGACGCACTCCGGGGTAAGGGGACGCACTCCGGGGTGAGGGACGCAATCCGGGGTGAGGGACGCACTCCGGGGTGAGGGGACGCACTCCGGGGTGAGGGGACGCACTCCGGGGTGAGGGACGCACTCCAGGGTGAGGGACACACTCCAGGGTGAGGGACACACTCCAGGGTGAGGGACACACTCCGGGGTGAGGGGACACACTCCGGGGTGAGGGGACACAGGGACGCACTCCGGGGTGAGGGACACACTCCGGGATGAGGGGACGCACTCCGGGGTGAGGGGACGCACTCCGGGGTGAGGGGACACACTCCAGGGTGAGGGGACACACTCCGGGGTGAGGGGACACACTCCGAGGAGAGCGGCACACTCCGGGGTGAGGGGACGCACTCCGGGGTGAGGGGACACACTCCGGGGTGAGGGGACACACTCCGGGGTGAGGGGACGCAGGGACGCACTCCGGGGTGAGGGGACACACTCCGGGGTGAGGGGACGCAGGGACGCACTCCGGGGTGAGGGGACGCACTCCGGGGTGAGGGGACACACTCCGGGGTGAGGGGACGCAGGGACGCACTCCGGGGTGAGGGGACGCACACCGGGGTGAGGGGACGCACTCCGGGGTGAGGGGACGCACTCCGGGGTGAGGGGACACACTCCGGGATGAGGGGACACACTCCGGGGTGAGGGGACACACTCCGGGGTGAGGGGACACACTCCGGGGTGAGGGGACGCACTCCGGGGTGAGGGGACGCACTCCGGGATGAGGGGACGCACTCCGGGATGAGGGGACACACTCCGGGGTGAGGGGACACACTCCGGGGTGAGGGACATACTCCGGGGTGAGGGGACACACTCCGGGGTGAGGGGACGCACTCCGGGATGAGGGGACACACTCCGGGGTGAGGGGACACACTCCGGGGTGAGGGGACACACTCCGGGGTGAGGGGACGCACTCCGGGATGAGGGGACACACTCCGGGGTGAGGGACACACTCCGGGGTGAGGGACATACTCCGGGGTGAGCGGACGCACTCCGGGGTGAGGGGACGCACTCCGGTGTGAGGGGACGCACTCCGGGGTGAGGGGACACACTCCGGGCTGAGGGACACACTCCGGGGTGAGGGACACACTCCGGGGTGAGGGGACGCACTCCCGGGTGAGGGGACGCACTCCGGGGTGAGGGACACACTCCGGGGTGAGGGACACACTCCGGGGTGAGGGACACACTCCGGGGTGAGGGGACGCACTCCGGGGTGAGGGGACACACTCCGGGGTGAGCGACACACTCCGGGGTGAGGGACACACTCCGGGGTGAGGGGACGCACTCCGGGATGAGGGGACACACTCCGGGATGAGGGGACACACTCCGGGGTGAGGGGACACACTCCGGGGTGAGGGACATACTCCGGGGTGAGCGGACGCACTCCGGGGTGAGGGGACGCACTCCGGGGTGAGGGGACGCACTCCGGGGTGAGGGGACGCACTCCGGGGTGAGGGGATGCACTCCGGGGTGAGGGGATGCACTCCGGGGTGAGGGACTGCACTCCGGGGTGAGGGACACACTCCGGGGTGAGGGACACACTCCGGGGTGAGGGACACACTCCGGGGTGAGGGGACGCACTCCGGGGTGAGGGGACGCACTCCGGGGTGAGGGGACGCACTCCGGGGTGAGGGACACACTCCGGGGTGAGGGGACGCACTCCGGGGTGAGGGGACGCACTCCGGGGTGAGGGGACGCACTCCAGGGTGAGGGGACGCACTCCAGGGTGAGGGACACACTCCGGGGTGAGGGGACACACTCCGGGGTGAGGGGACACAGGGACGCACTCCGGGGTGAGGGACACACTCCGGGATGAGGGGACGCACTCCGGGGTGAGGGGACGCACTCCGGGGTGAGGGGACGCACTCCGGGGTGAGGGGACACACTCCAGGGTGAGGGGACACACTCCGGGGTGAGGGGACACACTCCGGGGTGAGGGGACGCAGGGACGCACTCCGGGGTGAGGGGACACACTCCGGGGTGAGGGGACGCAGGGACGCACTCCGGGGTGAGGGGACGCACTCCGGGGTGAGGGGACACACTCCGGGGTGAGGGACACACTCCGAGGAGAGCGGCACACTCCGGGGTGAGGGGACGCACTCCGGGGTGAGGGGACACACTCCGGGGTGAGGGGACACACTCCGGGGTGAGGGGACGCAGGGACGCACTCCGGGGTGAGGGGACACACTCCGGGGTGAGGGGACGCAGGGACGCACTCCGGGGTGAGGGGACGCACTCCGGGGTGAGGGACACACTCCGAGGAGAGGGGCACACTCCGGGGTGGGGGGACACACTCCGGGGTGAGGGACACACTCCGGGGTGAGGGGACTCACTCCGGGGTGAGGGACACACTCCGGGGTGAGGGGACACACTCCGGGGTGAGGGGACACACTCCGGGGTGAGGGACACACTCCGGGGTGAGGGACACACTCCGAGGAGAGGGGCACACTCCGGGGTGGGGGGACACACTCCGGGGTGAGGGGCACACTCCGGGGTGAGGGACGCACTCCGGGGTGAGGGGACACACTCCGGGGTGAGGGGACACACTCCGGAGTGAGGGGACGCACTCCGGGGTGAGGGGACACACTCCGGGTTGAGAGACACACTCCGGGGTGAGGGACACACTCCGGGGTGAGGGGACGCACTCCGGGGTGAGGGGACACACTCCGGGGTGAGGGACACACTCCGGGGTGAGGGACGCAGTCCGGGGTGAGGGGACACTCTCCGGGGTGAGCGGCACACTCCGGGGTGAGGGGACTCACTCCGGGGTGAGGGACACACTCCGGGGTGAGGGGACACACTCCGGAGTGAGGGGACGTACTCCGGGGTGAGGGACACACTCCGGGGTGAGGGACACACTCCGGGGTGAGGGACACACTCCGGGGTGAGGGACACACTCCGGGGTGAGGGGACACACTCCGGGGTGAGGGGACACACTCCGGGGTGAGGGGACAGACTCCGGGATGAGGGGACGCAGGGACGCACTCCGGGGTGAGGGACACACTCCGGGGTGAGGGGACACACTCCGGGGTGAGGGGACGCTCTCCGGGGTGAGGGGACACACTCCGGGGTGAGGGGACAGACTCCGGGATGAGGGGACGCAGGGACGCACTCCGGGGTGAGGGACACACTCCGGGGTGAGGGGACACACTCCGGGGTGAGGGGACACACTCCGGGGTGAGGGGACACACTCCGGGGTGAGGGGACAGACTCCGGGATGAGGGGACGCAGGGACGCACTCCGGGGTGAGGGACACACTCCGGGGTGAGGGGACACACTCCGGGGTGAGGGGACACACTCCAGGGTGAGGGGACGCACTCCAGGGTGAGGGGACGCACTCCAGGGTGAGGGGACGCACTCCGGGGTGAGGGGACACACTCCGGGGTGAGGGACACACTCCGGGGTGAGGGGACGCACTCCGGGGTGAGGGAACGCACTCCGGGGTGAGGGGACGCTCTCCGGGGTGTGGGGACGCACTCCGGGGTGAGGGGACGCAGTCCGGGGTGAGGGGACGCACTCCGGGGTGAGCGGCACACTCCGGGGTGAGGGGACTCACTCCGGGGTGAGGGACACACTCCGGGGTGAGGGGACACACTCCGAGGAGAGCGGCACACTCCGGGGTGAGGGGACGCACTCCGGGGTGAGGGGACACACTCCGGGGTGAGGGGACACACTCCGGGGTGAGGGGACGCAGGGACGCACTCCGGGGTGAGGGGACACACTCCGGGGTGAGGGGACGCAGGGACGCACTCCGGGGTGAGGGGACGCACTCCGGGGTGAGGGGACACACTCCGGGGTGAGGGGACGCAGGGACGCACTCCGGGGTGAGGGGACGCACACCGGGGTGAGGGGACGCACTCCGGGGTGAGGGGACGCACTCCGGGGTGAGGGGACGCACTCCGGGGTGAGGGGACACACTCCGGGATGAGGGGACACACTCCGGGGTGAGGGGACACACTCCGGGGTGAGGGGACACACTCCGGGGTGAGGGGACACACTCCGGGGTGAGGGGACGCACTCCGGGATGAGGGGACGCACTCCGGGGTGAGCGGACACACTCCGGGGTGAGGGACATACTCCGGGGTGAGCGGACGCACTCCGGGGTGAGGGGACGCACTCCGGTGTGAGGGGACGCACTCCGGGGTGAGGGGACACACTCCGGGCTGAGGGACACACTCCGGGGTGAGGGACACACTCCGGGGTGAAGGGACGCACTCCCGGGTGAGGGGACGCACTCCGGGGTGAGGGACACACTCCGGGGTGAGGGACACACTCCGGGGTGAGGGACACACTCCGGGGTGAGGGGACGCACTCCGGGGTGAGGGGACACACTCCGGGGTGAGCGACACACTCCGGGGTGAGGGACACACTCCGGGGTGAGGGGACGCACTCCGGGATGAGGGGACACACTCCGGGATGAGGGGACACACTCCGGGGTGAGGGGACACACTCCGGGGTGAGGGACATACTCCGGGGTGAGCGGACGCACTCCGGGGTGAGGGGACGCACTCCGGGGTGAGGGGACGCACTCCGGGGTGAGGGGACGCACTCCGGGGTGAGGGGATGCACTCCGGGGTGAGGGGATGCACTCCGGGGTGAGGGGATGCACTCCGGGGTGAGGGACTGCACTCCGGGGTGAGGGACACACTCCGGGGTGAGGGACACACTCCGGGGTGAGGGACACACTCCGGGGTGAGGGGACGCACTCCGGGGTGAGGGGACGCACTCCGGGGTGAGGGACACACTCCGGGGTGAGGGGACGCACTCCGGGGTGAGGGGACGCACTCCGGGGTGAGGGGACGCACTCCAGGGTGAGGGACACACTCCGGGGTGAGGGGACACACTCCGGGGTGAGGGGACACAGGGACGCACTCCGGGGTGAGGGACACACTCCGGGATGAGGGGACGCACTCCGGGGTGAGGGGACGCACTCCGGGGTGAGGGGACACACTCCAGGGTGAGGGGACACACTCCGGGGTGAGGGGACACACTCCGGGGTGAGGGGACGCAGGGACGCACTCCGGGGTGAGGGGACACACTCCGGGGTGAGGGGACGCAGGGACGCACTCCGGGGTGAGGGGACGCACTCCGGGGTGAGGGGACACACTCCGGGGTGAGGGACACACTCCGAGGAGAGCGGCACACTCCGGGGTGAGGGGACGCACTCCGGGGTGAGGGGACACACTCCGGGGTGAGGGGACACACTCCGGGGTGAGGGGACGCAGGGACGCACTCCGGGGTGAGGGGACACACTCCGGGGTGAGGGGACGCAGGGACGCACTCCGGGGTGAGGGGACGCACTCCGGGGTGAGGGGACACACTCCGGGGTGAGGGGACACACTCCGGGGTGAGGGGACACACTCCGGGGTGAGGGGACACACTCCGGGGTGAGGGGACACATTCCAGGGTGAGGGGACGCACTCCGGGGTGAGGGGACACACTCCGGGGTGAGGGGACGCAGGGACGCACTCCGGGGTGAGGGGACGCACTCCGGGGTGAGGGGACGCACTCCGGGGTGAGGGGACACACTCCGGGGTGAGGGGACACACTCCGGGGTGAGGGGACGCAGGGACGCACTCCGGGGTGAGGGGACACACTCCGGGGTGAGGGGACGCAGGGACGCACTCCGGGGTGAGGGGACGCACTCCGGGGTGAGGGGACACACTCCGGGGTGAGGGGACACACTCCGGGGTGAGGGGACACACTCCGGGGTGAGGGGACACACTCCGGGGTGAGGGGACACACTCCGGGGTGAGGGGACACATTCCAGGGTGAGGGGACGCACTCCGGGGTGAGGGGACACACTCCGGGGTGAGGGGACACACTCCGGGGTGAGGGGACGCAGGGACGCACTCCGGGGTGAGGGGACACACTCCGGGGTGAGGGGACACACTCCGGGGTGAGGGGACGCACTCCGGGGTGAGGGGACGCACTCCGGGGTGAGGGGACGCACTCCGGGGTGAGGGGACGCACTCCGGGGTGAGGGGACGCACTCCGGGGTGAGGGGACGCACTCCGGGGTGAGGGGACACACTCCGGGGTGAGGGGACGCACTCCGGGGTGAGGGGACGCACTCCGGGGTGAGGGGACGCACTCCGGGGTGAGGGGACGCACTCCGGGGTGAGGGGACGCACTCCGGGTGATGGGACGCACTCCGGGGTGAGGGGACGCACTCCGGGGTGAGGGGACGCACTCCGGGGTAAGGGGACGCACTCCGGGGTGAGGGGACACACTCCGGGGTGAGGGACACACTCCGGGGTGAGGGACACACTCCGGGGTGAGGGACACACTCCGGGGTGAGGGGACACACTCCGGGATGAGGGGACGCAGGGACGCACTCCGGGGTGAGGGACACACTCCGAGGTGAGGGGACACACTCCGGGGTGAGGGGACACACTCCGGGGTGAGGGGACACACTCCAGGGTGAGGGGACGCACTCCAGGGTGAGGGGACACACTCCGGGGTGAGGGGACACACTCCGGGGTGAGGGGACGCACTCCGGGTTGAGGGGACGCACTCCGGGGTGAGGGGACGCACTCCGGGGTGAGGGGACGCTCTCCGGGGTGAGGGGACGCACTCCGGGGTGAGGGGACGCAGTCCGGGGTGAGGGGACGCACTCCGGGGTGAGGGGACGCACTCCGGGGTGAGGGGACGCACTCCGGGGTGAGCGGCACACTCCGGGGTGAGGGGACTCACTCCGGGGTGAGGGACACACTCCGGGGTGAGGGGACACACTCCGGGGTGAGGGGACACACTCCGGGGTGAGGGACACACTCCGAGGAGAGGGGCACACTCCGGGGTGGGGGGACACACTCCGGGGTGAGGGACACACTCCGGGGTGAGGGGACTCACTCCGGGGTGAGGGACACACTCCGGGGTGAGGGGACACACTCCGGGGTGAGGGGACACACTCCGGGGTGAGGGACACACTCCGGGGTGAGGGACACACTCCGAGGAGAGGGGCACACTCCGGGGTGGGGGGACACACTCCGGGGTGAGGGGCACACTCCGGGGTGAGGGACGCACTCCGGGGTGAGGGGACACACTCCGGGGTGAGGGGACACACTCCGGAGTGAGGGGACGCACTCCGGGGTGAGGGGACACACTCCGGGTTGAGAGACACACTCCGGGGTGAGGGACACACTCCGGGGTGAGGGGACGCACTCCGGGGTGAGGGGACACACTCCGGGGTGAGGGACACACTCCGGGGTGAGGGACGCAGTCCGGGGTGAGGGGATACTCTCCGGGGTGAGCGGCACACTCCGGGGTGAGGGGACTCACTCCGGGGTGAGGGACACACTCCGGGGTGAGGGGACACACTCCGGAGTGAGGGGACGTACTCCGGGGTGAGGGACACACTCCGGGGTGAGGGGACACACTCCGGGGTGAGGGGACACACTCCGGGGTGAGGGGACAGACTCCGGGATGAGGGGACGCAGGGACGCACTCCGGGGTGAGGGACACACTCCGGGGTGAGGGGACACACTCCGGGGTGAGGGGACGCTCTCCGGGGTGAGGGGACACACTCCGGGGTGAGGGGACAGACTCCGGGATGAGGGGACGCAGGGACGCACTCCGGGGTGAGGGACACACTCCGGGGTGAGGGGACACACTCCGGGGTGAGGGGACACACTCCGGGGTGAGGGGACACACTCCGGGGTGAGGGGACACACTCCGGGGTGAGGGGACAGACTCCGGGATGAGGGGACGCAGGGACGCACTCCGGGGTGAGGGACACACTCCGGGGTGAGGGGACACACTCCGGGGTGAGGGGACACACTCCAGGGTGAGGGGACGCACTCCAGGGTGAGGGGACGCACTCCGGGGTGAGGGGACGCACTCCGGGGTGAGGGGACACACTCCGGGGTGAGGGACACACTCCGGGGTGAGGGGACGCACTCCGGGGTGAGGGAACGCACTCCGGGGTGAGGGGACGCTCTCCGGGGTGAGGGGACGCACTCCGGGGTGAGGGGACGCAGTCCGGGGTGAGGGGACGCACTCCGGGGTGAGCGGCACACTCCGGGGTGAGGGGACTCACTCCGGGGTGAGGGACACACTCCGGGGTGAGGGGACACACTCCGGGGTGAGGGGACACACTCCGGGGTGAGGGACGCACTCCGGGGTGAGGGGACACACTCCGGGGTGAGGGGACACACTCCGGAGTGAGGGGACGCACTCCGGGGTGAGGGGACACACTCCGGGTTGAGGGACACACTCCGGGGTGAGGGACACACTCCGGGGTGAGGGGACGCACTCCGGGGTGAGGGGACACACTCCGGGGTGAGGGACACACTCCGGGGTGAGGGACGCACTCCGGGGTGAGGGGACACACTCCAGGGTGAGCGGCACACTCCGGGGTGAGGGGACTCACTCCGGGGTGAGGGGACACACTCCGGGATGAGGGGACGCAGGGACGCACTCCGGGGTGAGGGACACACTCCGAGGTGAGGGGACACACTCCGGGGTGAGGGGACACACTCCGGGGTGAGGGGACACACTCCAGGGTGAGGGGACGCACTCCAGGGTGAGGGGACACACTCCGGGGTGAGGGGACACACTCCGGGGTGAGGGGACGCACTCCGGGTTGAGGGGACGCACTCCGGGGTGAGGGGACGCACTCCGGGGTGAGGGGACGCTCTCCGGGGTGAGGGGACGCACTCCGGGGTGAGGGGACGCACTCCGGGGTGAGGGGACGCACTCCGGGGTGAGCGGCACACTCCGGGGTGAGGGGACTCACTCCGGGGTGAGGGACACACTCCGGGGTGAGGGGACACACTCCGGGGTGAGGGGACACACTCCGGGGTGAGGGACACACTCCGAGGAGAGGGGCACACTCCGGGGTGGGGGGACACACTCCGGGGTGAGGGACACACTCCGGGGTGAGGGGACTCACTCCGGGGTGAGGGACACACTCCGGGGTGAGGGGACACACTCCGGGGTGAGGGGACACACTCCGGGGTGAGGGACACACTCCGGGGTGAGGGACACACTCCGGGGTGAGGGACACACTCCGAGGAGAGGGGCACACTCCGGGGTGGGGGGACACACTCCGGGGTGAGGGGCACACTCCGGGGTGAGGGACGCACTCCGGGGTGAGGGGACACACTCCGGGGTGAGGGGACACACTCCGGAGTGAGGGGACGCACTCCGGGGTGAGGGGACACACTCCGGGTTGAGAGACACACTCCGGGGTGAGGGACACACTCCGGGGTGAGGGGACGCACTCCGGGGTGAGGGGACACACTCCGGGGTGAGGGACACACTCCGGGGTGAGGGACGCAGTCCGGGGTGAGGGGACACTCTCCGGGGTGAGCGGCACACTCCGGGGTGAGGGGACTCACTCCGGGGTGAGGGACACACTCCGGGGTGAGGGGACACACTCCGGAGTGAGGGGACGTACTCCGGGGTGAGGGACACACTCCGGGGTGAGGGACACACTCCGGGGTGAGGGACACACTCCGGGGTGAGGGACACACTCCGGGGTGAGGGACACACTCCGGGGTGAGGGGACACACTCCGGGGTGAGGGGACACACTCCGGGGTGAGGGGACAGACTCCGGGATGAGGGGACGCAGGGACGCACTCCGGGGTGAGGGACACACTCCGGGGTGAGGGGACACACTCCGGGGTGAGGGGACGCTCTCCGGGGTGAGGGGACACACTCCGGGGTGAGGGGACAGACTCCGGGATGAGGGGACGCAGGGACGCACTCCGGGGTGAGGGACACACTCCGGGGTGAGGGGACACACTCCGGGGTGAGGGGACACACTCCGGGGTGAGGGGACACACTCCGGGGTGAGGGGACACACTCCGGGGTGAGGGGACGCAGGGACGCACTCCGGGGTGAGGGACACACTCCGGGGTGAGGGGACACACTCCGGGGTGAGGGGACACACTCCAGGGTGAGGGGACGCACTCCAGGGTGAGGGGACGCACTCCAGGGTGAGGGGACGCACTCCGGGGTGAGGGGACACACTCCGGGGTGAGGGACACACTCCGGGGTGAGGCGACGCACTCCGGGGTGAGGGAACGCACTCCGGGGTGAGGGGACGCTCTCCGGGGTGAGGGGACGCACTCCGGGGTGAGGGGACGCAGTCCGGGGTGAGGGGACGCACTCCGGGGTGAGCGGCACACTCCGGGGTGAGGGGACTCACTCCGGGGTGAGGGACACACTCCGGGGTGAGGGGACACACTCCGGGGTGAGGGGACACACTCCGGGGTGAGGGACGCACTCCGGGGTGAGGGGACACACTCCGGGGTGAGGGGACACACTCCGGAGTGAGGGGACGCACTCCGGGGTGAGGGGACACACTCCGGGTTGAGGGACACACTCCGGGGTGAGGGACACACTCCGGGGTGAGGGGACGCACTCCGGGGTGAGGGGACACACTCCGGGGTGAGGGACACACTCCGGGGTGAGGGACGCACTCCGGGGTGAGGGGACACACTCCAGGGTGAGCGGCACACTCCGGGGTGAGGGGACTCACTCCGGGGTGAGGGACACACTCCGGGGTGAGGGGACACACTCCGGAGTGAGGGGACGTACTCCGGGGTGAGGGACACACTCCGGGGTGAGGGACACACTCCGGGGTGAGGGACACACTCCGGGGTGAGGGGACACACTCCGGGGTGAGGGGACATACTCCGGGGTGAGGGGACACACTCCGGGGTGAGGGGACAGACTCTGGGGTGATACCAGAGTTGAGGGGGTTGAGCTATGAGGAGAGGCTGAATAAACTAGGCTTGTACTCGTTAGAGTTTAGAAGAATGAGGGGAGATCTCATTGAGACGTATAAGATGATGAATGGGATGGATAGGATAGAGGTGGAGAGACTCTTCCCGCTCAAAAAAGACAGTAGGACTAGGGGGCACAGCCTCAAGATAAAGGGGGGGGCGGTTTAGAACAGAGTTGAGGAGGAACTTCTTCACTCAAAGGGTGGTGAATCTCTGGAATTCTCTGCGCGTTGAAGTGGTGGAGGCTGCCTCGCTAAATATTTTTAAGAAACGGGTTGATGGGTTTTTGATAAGAGAGGGGATTAAGGGTTATGGGGAGAGGGCGGGAATGTGGAACTGAGCCACGACAGATCAGCCATGATCTTATTGAATGGCGGGGCAGGCTCGAGGGGCTAGATGGCCTACTCCTGCTCCTATTTCTTATGTTCTTATGTCCATGTGGGAGTGTGTGTGTTTAATAACGTGGTTATATAAATGTTTCTGTTGTTTGTTTTAATGTTCTTTCCCTGATTGTGATTTTACAATAATGGGTTTAAATAAAAATCGGAAATTGGATTAGATTAAACTGAAACACATTTCTGGATTCCCTTGTCGTTGTATATATAATCGATGGCCTTGATTGTGCTTAAGAGATGCAGGATATAAATACACGTAATATAAATGTGGGAAGTTAGTTTGAACAATTTGTTTTGGAAAGTAAATTGAAAGTTTAAAATTAAAGTACATAAATTGGAGTTTGGAATAACCATTTTGAGTTGTGAATGATCCTGGGCTGAAAGGATTTAAATCTTGGAGTGAACCAAGTCTCTTTCCTTTGTTTTGAAGAAATCGTGATTTCATCACACTGGAATGGGTTTTATTTCTTGAGTTTTTTAACAATGATGTGGAGATGCTGGTGTTGGACTGGGGTAAACGCAGTAAGAAATCTCACAACACCAGGTTACTATCCAACAGGTTTATTTGGTGGCACAAGCTTTCGGAGCACTGTAACACCCTGAAAACTAGTGGCTCTTGATACTAAATAAACCTGTTGGATTTTAACCTGGTGTTTGTGAGATTTCTTACAGTTTTTTAACTGCCAGAGATTTCACCATCTTCTGTGTCTAATCTGGTGATTAGAAATTCTTATACATTGGAGATGATGAATTTTACTTTTGTTTTATTTTTTAATTTGTCTGAGATTTTGAGACCAAATTAACTCATTGTTTTAATTAGATTGCTCGTGAATAACAAATCAGCAACTTTGAGACTTCAAGATTGTTTCTGACAGCTTGTGATAACTGAGAGCTGAAGCTTTAATTCATTCAGATTTTCCTATTGTTGCCTTTTGAATGTAAGTGTTTGGTTACACGGAAGTTTCTGACCAATCTCAATATAAATGGGAAGTTACCAAAATTCCAAAGGGATAAAGAAGTTCAATTTTGACAAATAAAAGCAAATGGAAAGAGAGTCTGTTTGGGTTTTGTGTTTCAAAGACAGATACATTGGGATATATTCTCAGTTCAAGACGCTGCCATTTCAATCTGGGATAATTTTACAAAGTAATATCTGTTTATTTTGTGAGTTTCTGATATGGAGTAGATGTCATCTACGGTAATGTTCATGTTCACAAGTTTGTTCAGTTCAATGTACCTAAATGTTAATAAGTTGGGAGCTAATTTTCTGTGAAAAGTTAAGAGCTCTGGAGCGTATCAATGACATTAGAACAGATAGTAGTCATGATGTGGGTTTGCCGGCATTGGACTGGTTAAAAACACAGTAAAAACCTGGTGTTGTCAGACTTTTTACTGTGATTTGAACAGATGACAGGAATATTCCTAATGTTTAGTTATTGCAGTTAAAAACGCTTAGAAGAGGAACAAATAAACCATTAGTGCAAATCATGTTATTTATAAAGTAGATGAAATGATGGAGGACTTTCCCCTACAATTTGTTAAACTGGTAAAAAATCATTTGAATTACATCTTACTTGTACTTGGGTTTACATTGGGCAGTAGAAAAACAGCATGTGTGTTCTAGTAGGAGACAGATTCTGAGCTGTAACTGTGCAAGTTACATTTATACTCGTAATTGTGACAAAAAGTATTTATTAGGCAAACTTGGATCAGTTCTGAAATATCACATACATGGGAGAGTTAAACCGACCTCTTCAGAACCTTCTTTAGTACACAGCACATCTGAACTTCTATCAACTCAACTACTATATCTCCACCAATGGTGTATTCGAAACCAGAGAAAGTAACAGGAAACCAGAGAAAGTAACAGGAGACCAGAGACAGTAAAAGGAAACAGGAGACAGTAACAGGAAACCAGAGACAGTAACAGGAGACCGGAGACAGTAACAGGAGACCGGAGACAGTAACAGGAGACCGGAGACAGTAACAGGAAACCAGAGACAGTAAAAGGAAACAGGAGACAGTAACAGGAAACCAGAGACAGTAACAGGAGACCGGAGACAGTAACAGGAAACCAGAAACAGTAACAGGAGACCAGAGACAGTAACAGGAAACAGGAGACAGTAACAGGAAACAGGAGACAGTAACAGGAAACAGGAGACAGTAACAGGAAACCAGAGACAGTAACAGGAAACCAGAGAAAGTAACAGGAGACCGGAGACAGTAACAGGAAACCGGAGACAGTAACAGGAAACCAGAGACAGTAACAGGAGACCGGAGACAGTAACAGGAAACCGGAGACAGTAACAGGAGACCGGAGACAGTAACAGGAAACCGGAGACAGTAACAGGAGACCGGAGACAGTAACAGGAAACCAGAGACAGTAACAGGAGACCGGAGACAGTAACAGGAAACCAGAGAAAGTAACAGGAGACCGGAGACAGTAACAGGAGACCGGAGACGGTAACAGGAAACCAGAGACAGTAACAGGAAACAGGAGACAGTAACAGGAGACAGTAACAGGAAACCGGAGACAGTAGCAGGAGACCAGAGACAGTAACAGGAAACCAGAGACAGTAACAGGAGACCGGAGACAGTAACAGGAAACCGGAGACAGTAACAGGAGACCGGAGACAGTAACAGGAAACCGGAGACAATAACAGGAAACCGGAGACAGTAACAGGAAACCGGAGACAGTAACAGGAGACCGGAGACAGTAACAGGAGACCGGAGACAATAACAGGAAACCAGAGACAGTAACAGGAAACCAGAGACAATAACAGGAGACCGGAGACAGTAACAGGAGATCGGAGACAGTAACAGGAGACCGGTGACAGTAACAGGAAACCAGAGACAGTAACAGGAGACCAGAGACAGTAACAGAAACCAGAGACAGTAACAGGAGACCGGAGACAGTAACAGGAAACCGGAGACAGTAACAGGAAACCAGAGACAATAACAGGAGACTGGAGACAGTAACAGGAAACCGCAAACAGTAACAGGAAACCAGAGACAGTAACAGGAAACCAGAGACAGTAACAGGAAACCAGAGACAATAACAGGAGACCGGAGACAGTAACAGGAAACCGCAAACAGTAACAGGAAACCAGAGACAGTAACAGGAGACCAGAGACAGTAACAGAAACCGGAGACAGTAACAGGAAACCAGAGACAATAACAGGAGACCGGAGACAATAACAGGAGACCGGAGACAGTAACAGGAAACCGCAAACAGTAACAGGAAACCAGAGACAGTAACAGGAGACCGGAGACAGTAACAGGAAACCGGAGACAATAACAGGAGACCGGAGACAGTAACAGGAGATCGGAGACAGTAACAGGAAACCAGAGACAGTAACAGGAGACCGGAGACAGTAACAGGAAACCGGAGACAGTAACAGGAAACCGGAGACAATAACAGGAGACCGGAGACAGTAACAGGAGATCGGAGACAGTAACAGGAAACCAGAGACAGTAACAGGAGACCGGAGACAGTAACAGGAAACTGGAGACAATATCAGGAAACCGCAGACAATAACAGGAGACTGGAGACAGTAACGGGAGACCAGAGACAATAACAGGAGACCGGAGACAGTAACAGGAAACCGGAGACAGTAACAGGAAACTGGAGACAGTAACAGGAAACCAGAGACAGTAACAGGAGACCGGAGACAGTAACAGGAAACTGGAGACAATAACAGGAAACCGCAGACAATAACAGGAGACTGGAGACAGTAACGGGAGACCAGAGACAATAACAGGAGACCGGAGACAGTAACAGGAAACCGGAGACAGTAACAGGAAACTGGAGACAGTAACGGGAGACCAGAGACAATAACAGGAGACCGGAGACAGTAACAGGAAACCAGAGACAGTAACAGGAAACTGGAGACAGTAACAGGAAACCGGAGACAATAACAGGAAACTGGAGACAGTAACAGGAAACCGGAGACAGTAACAGGAAACCGGAGACAGTAACAGGAGACCGGAGACAGTAACAGGAGACCGGAGATAATAACAGGAAACCGGAGACAATAACAGGAAACCGCAGACAATAACAGGAGACTGGAGACAGTAACGGGAGACCAGAGACAATAACAGGAGACCGGAGACAGTAACAGGAAACCAGAGACAGTAACAGGAAACTGGAGACAGTAACAGGAAACCGGAGACAATAACAGGAAACTGGAGACAGTAACAGGAAACCGGAGACAGTAACAGGAAACCGGAGACAGTAACAGGAGACCGGAGACAGTAACAGGAGACCGGAGACAGTAACAGGAAACCGGAGACAGTAACAGGAAACCGGAGACAGTAACAGGAGACCGGAGACAGTAACAGGAGACCGGAGATAATAACAGGAAACCGGAGACAATGTTCCTGATTAATTGGTACCAGTTGTTTTGGATTTCACTGAAATACATTTTCCTGGTTGGTGTTCCTCTCATCGTGGGGAGTTATATTTTTATTTAACGCAGAGATTGTTAGATCAAGAAGTGACAAATCAAGAGCAAGAATGGTTGAGTGATTCAAAGGGTTGCCAGAGGAGGGAGTTAATTAATGATTTAGTAACTGCTATAGTGCGAGAGTGTTCACGCTAATACTGTTCACTTCATTAAAATTCAAACATTAACCAGCTGGAATAAGGCTATCTGGATTGGAGAATGGAAGTTAAGCAATGGAAGATAGAGACATTATTACAATAATACTACTTACTGTTCAATTTGTAAGATGGAAATGGGAAAAATACCACACAGTCGCATATGGAAATATTATTACAAAACAAGGAAATTCCGTTAATTGTAAATATAACAGATGTAACATGATAATAGGTAGTTTGGCTGGATTTTGATACTACCTGGTTGGGAAAGAGTTTGGTCATGGTCTATTTTGCTGTATGTTCCAGGATCAAAAGGAGGGAATGTAGACCGAGAGAGAACGGCTGCATTATTTAACAACAATAATGGCAATACTGGCTTTAAAACGGCTGTTCTGGCTGAGAGAGAAGCATGCTGGGAATTTTGGTCAATTTATAGATTGAAACCAGGTGGTAAAGAGGCTCAGGTCTGAGAACTGTGACCTGAAGCTGTGTTGGTCAGATCAGGGAAGTGTTTCCATTAACAGCTTGGTTCCGATTTATGGCTGCTACACGAGGGACATAACAAATGAAAGAAGCATTATGGTGTCGTTCAAAAATAATTTCACTTAGTATTTGAACCATGTGATCAGTTTCTAGGTGACATAATTGGCTGGATGACGGAGAATCTTCCGGACGCAAGTGGAGAGTTGTGGATAAAAGACACGTTGAGTTCTTTGTTTGGTAGCAATAACTCCAAGAGAACAACCATCACAACAAGACCTGTACCCTGAAGGATGCTTCAGAGAGAAGGAGGTAGATTCTACAGAGCGGATGTTTCTTGGCCAAGGTTTTCCTAACTCAGTAGTATCTATTTTCAGTTAAACAATGAAAGTTTTTCCAGTTAGAGTTAAAATTCAGTAAAGAGTTAATGAGCTGCAATTACAGATGTTTGAGTTGTTACTGGGAGTGTTAAAATAAAGAAATAATTGAATTTCTGTCTTTGGAATGCTTGGAAAGTGTTTATATTAGAGCTGTATAACACTCGCCTTTCACAAATGTACAAGGATACCCAGATCCTTCTTCACCTCTGTCATCTCTCACTATTGGATAATAAGCTTCTTTCTTATTCTTCCTGGAAAATGGAGAATCTCTCATTTTCCTATTTGCCAGGTTTTTGCCACTCATTCAATCTACCTCCATCTTCTTTTAGTCTCCTGATATCATCTTCACAATATACCGGGAGGCATACACAGAAACACAGGAGCAGGAGAAGGCCATTCACCCTTCGATCCTGCCCTGCCATTCATTTTGATCATGGCTGATCATCAAATTCAATATCCTGATTCCCCCCCACCCCCCCCCCCCCCCACCCCATATCCCTCCATCCCTTTAGCCCCAAGAGCGAAATCTAATTTCTTCTTGAAATCAGGCAATATTTTGTCCTCAGCTACTTTCTGTGGGAGTGAATTCCACACATTCCCTACCCTCTGGGTGAAGACATTTCTCCTCAGCTCAGTTCTAAAAGGTTTCCCCCTTATCCTCAAACTATGATCCCCTAGTTCTGGACTCCCCCACCATCGGGAACATTCTTTCTGAATCTACCCTCTTAGAATTTTATAAGTTTCTATGAGATCCCCTCTCATTCTTCTAAACTCCAGTGAATATAATCCTAATCAGCCGAGTCTCTCCTTGTATGACAGACCTGCCATTCCAGGAATCAGTCTGGTAAACCTTCACTGCACTCCCTCTAAAGCAAGGACATAGGTACCACTGTGCGGCACGGTAGCACAGTGGTTAGCACTGCTGCTTCACAGCTCCAGGGTCCTGGGTTCGATTCCCGGCTCGGGTCACTGCCTGTGTGGAGTTTGCACATTCTCCTCGTGTCTGCGTGGGTTTTCTCCGGGTGCTCCGGTTTCCTCCCACAGTCCAAAGATGTGCAGGATAGGTTCATTGGTTATGCTAAAATTGCCCCTTAGTGTCCTGGGATGTGTAGGTTAGAGGGATTAGCAGGTAAATGTGTAGGGATATGGGGATAGGGTCTAGGTGGGATTGTGTTCGGTGCAGACTCGATGGGCCGAAGGGCCTGTTTCTGCACTGTAGGGTTCTATGTATCCTTCCTCAGATGAAGGCACTGAAACTGTACAGAATATTTCAGGTGTGGCCCCATCAACACGCTGTACAATTGCAGTAAAACATCCCTATTCCTATATTCAAATCCTCTCACTATGAAGGCTGACATACCATTTTACAGAATCACAGAATCCTACTGTGCAGAAGAGGCCCTTCAGCCCATTGAGATTGCACGATACATGAATGGTTCTGACCTCCCCACCTAATCCCATTTACCAGCACTGGGCCCATTGCCCTGAATGTTATGATGTGCTAAGCACTCACCCAGGTACTTTGTAAAGGATGTGAGACCTTCACCACCTTCCCAGGCAGCACGTTCCAGACCCTCACCACCCTCTGGGTAAAAAGCTTTTTCCTCACATCCCCCCCTAAACCTCCCACTCGTCACTTTTAACTTGTTTCCTTCGTAACTGACCTTCAACTAAGAGGAACAGCTGCTCTCTATCCACTCTGCCCCTATCCCTCATAGTCCTGTCACCTCGATTAGATGTTGCCTGACAATGTGGTTTCCCCACGGTCAGGCATCATCCTGACCTCTGTGCTGTAGTAATCCATACCCTGATTGATGAAGGTGTGTTAGCCACATGCCTTTTTCACCACTCTTTTTGCCTTCAGAGATCTATGGATAAAAGGAACTGAGGTCCCTTTGTTCTTTGGAACTTCCCAGTGTCAGACCTTTCATTGAATACTTCCTTATCAAATTACTCCTTGAGTAATTTGATGCACTGAAAAGTGCATCACCTCACACTTTTCAGGGTTAAACTCCATCTGCTGCTTATCCGCCCATTTGATCATCTTGTCTCCGTCTCCCTACAGTCATCGATGTCATCTGTATAAATGACATAGAGCAGGGGGCCCCGGCATGGTTCCCTATGGTAAGCTGTTGGTCACTGGGCCTCCAGTCTCTGAAGCAGCTGTTTATCACCACCCTGTGGGCGGCACGGTAGCACAGTGGTTAGCTCTGCTGCTTCACAGCTCCAGGGTCCTGGGTTCGATTCCCGGCTCGGGTCACTGCCTGTGTGGAGTTTGCACATTCTCCTCGTGTCTGCGTGGGTATTCTCCGGGTGCTCCGGTTTCCTCCCACAGTCCAAAGATGTGCGGGTTAGGTTCATTGGCTATGCTAAAATTGCCCCTTAGTATCCTGGGATGTGTAGGTTAGAGGGATTAGCAGGTAAATGTGTAGGGATATGGGGATAGGGTCTGGGTGGGATTGTGTTCGGTGCAGACACGATGGGCCAAAGGGCCTGTTTCTGCACTGTAGGGTTCTATCTATCTGTGTTTCCTACCGCTAATTATGAATCCACCTTGTCAGGTCACCCTGTATCCCCTTCTTAATAAGTCTCCCATGTGGGACTTTGCCAAAGGCTTTGCTGAAATCCATGTGAACTACATTAACAGCACTGCCCTCATTCACACACTTGGTTATACGCTCAGAAAATTCAATCAAATTTGTTAAGCACGACCTCCCTCTGACCAAACCATGCTGACTATTCCTGATCAAACCTTGCCTCTCCAAATGGAGAGAGATTCTCTCCTTCAGAATCTTCTCTGGTAGTTCCCCAAATCACAGATGTGAGACTCACTGGTGTGTAGTTCCTTGGCTTGTCTCTGCAACCCTTCTGAAATAGTAGGATCTCATTCACTGTTCTCCGATCCTCTGGCACCTTCCTGGTGGCCAAAGAGGAATTAAAAATTTGGGTCAGAGCCCCTGCAGTTTCCTCCCTCGCCTCCCGCAACAGCCTGGGACCCGATTCATCCAATCCTGGAAATTTGTCCACTTCTGAGTCCACTTGTCACTCCCTGTGATAATTTTCTTCAGAACCTCACCGTCTCTCTCCCCGAGTTCCATAACTACCTCCTCATTCTCATGGGCAAAGACAGATCTGAAATATTCATTTAACATCCTACCAATGTCCTCTACTTCCACCCACAGAGTTCCCCCTTGGTCACCAAAATGCCCCCCCCCCCCCCCCCCCAATACATCAAACACCTGTCCGGTTTCATTCCCCAGAATTAGGGCCAGCTCGACTCCCTTCCTGTTGGATCTTCTACATATTGACCTAAGAGCTTTTCCTGCATATATTTGAAAAACTCTACTCCACCTAAGCCTTTAACATGATGGCTATCCCAATTAATGTTGGGATGATTTCCCTTGTGTAAATCCATGTTGACTGTGTCTGATTATCCCACTGCCTCCCAAATACTGAGTTTATTAAATCCTTGATAATGGACTCCAGCAACTTTCCCAGTACCTACGTTAGGCTCACTGCTGTATCGTTCCCTGTTTTCTCTCTATCTCCCTCTATGAATAGCAGGTTTACATTAGCTACTCTGCAATCTGTAGGAACCAGCCCAGAGTCCAGAGAATTTTGGAAAATAACCACCAATGGATCTACTATTTCCAGAGCCACTTCCTTCAGTACTCTGGGATGGAGATTGTCAGAATCTGGAGGTTTATCCACCTTCAATCCCATCAACTTACCAGGATGTTGCCTGGTCTCGAGAGTGTTGACTATGAGGAGAGGTTGAATAAATTAGGATTGTTTTCATTGGAAAAGCGGAGGCTGAGGGGGGACCTGATAGAGGTCTGCAGGATTAGGAGAGACATTTTTAAAATTCATTCATGGGACATGGGTGTCGCTGGCTGGACACCATTTATTGCCCATCCCTAGTTGCCTGAGGGCAGTTGAAAGTCAACCACATTGTTGTGGGTCTGGAGTCACATGTAGGCCAGACCGGGTAAGGACGGCAGATTTCCTTCCCTAAAAAACATTAGTGAACCAGATGGGTTTTTCCAACAATTGACAATGGGTTCATGGTCATCAGGAGATTTTTAATTTCAGATTTTTTTTTATTGCATTCAAATTCCACCATCTAATATTCCACCAATACTAATATTGATTGGAATTGCTATAGCTCTAGCTCGTTAGAGGGGTCAGTGTTTGTACAAAGCGTGCAGGAAGGTTTTTTAACTCAGTATGTAGATAGGCCAACTAGAGGTGAGGCTATATTGGATTTGGTGCTGGGAAATGAGCCAGACCAGGTGCTAGACTTGGAAGTTGGTGAGCATTTTGGTGATAGTGACCACAACTCGGTTACGTTCACCTTAGTGATGGAAAGGGATAGGCATGAACCACGGGTCAGTAGTTTTAGCTGGGGGAAGGGTAATTATGAGGCTATTAGGAGAGAATTAGGAAGCATTGGTTGGACTAGGAGATTACAGGGACTGGGAACATCCGAGATGTGGAGATTTTTCAAGGAGCAGCTATTGCGGGTCTGTGATAGGTATATCCCTGTCAGGCAAGGAGGATTTGGTAGGCCCAGGGAACCGTGGTGCACTAAAAAAGTTGATTCGTTGGTTAGGAAGAAAAAGGAGGCTTATGTTCGGATGAGGCTTGAGGGCTCAGATAGTGCATTAGAAAGTTTTAGATTGGCTAGGAGGGAGTTGAAGAGGGAGTTAAGAAGGGCTAAAAGAGGACATGAGATGACTTTGGCTGATAGGATTAAGGAGAACCCTAAGGCGTTTTACAGGTATGTCAAGAATAGAAGGTTGGTTAGGGCAAGATTAGGGCCAGTTACAGACAGTAGAGGGAAGTTGTGTGTGGAACCGGAGGAGATTGGAGAGGCATTGAACCAATATTTCTCTTCGGTGTTCATGCAAGGGGACATGAATGTAGCTGAGGAGGACACTGGGTTGCAGAGGTGTAAAATAGAAAGTATTGCAGTTGATATCGGGGATGTGCTGGATATTCTAGAGGGCTTGAAAATAGATAAGTCCCCTGGTCCGGACGGGATTTACCCTAGGATTCTCTGGGAGGCAAGAGAGGTGATTGCAGAGCCTCTGGCTCTGATCTTCAGGTCGTCAATGGTCTCTGGTGTAGTCCCGGAGGATTGGAGGATAGCGAATGTTGTCCCATTGTTTAAGAAGGGGAACAGAGACTTCCCCAGGAATTATAGACCGGTGAGTCTTACTTCTGTTGTGGGCAAGGTTTTAGAAAGAATTATTAGGGATAGGATTTATAGTTATTTGGAGAGTAATGAGTTGATTAGAGACAGTCAGCATGGTTTTGTAGCGGGTAGGTCGCGCCTTACTAACCTTATCGAGTTCTTTGAGAAAGTGACCAAAGAGGTGGATAGGGGTAAGGCAGTTGATGTGGTGTATATGGATTTTAGTAAGGCGTTTGATAAGGTTCACCATGGTAGGTTTCTGCAGAAAATGCAGATGTATGGGATTGGGGATGATCTAGGTAATTGGATCAGGAATTGGCTAGCAGATAGGAGACAGAGGGTGGTGGTTGATGGTAAATATTCGTCATGGAGTTCAGTTACGAGTGGTGTGCCTCAGGGATCTGTTTTGGGGCCACTGCTGTTTGTAATTTTTATTAATGATCTGGATGAGGGTATAGTTGGGTGGATTAGTAAGTTTGCTGATGACACCAAAGTCGGAGGTGTGGTAGATTGTGAGGAAGAGTGTCATAGTTTGCAGGGTGACCTAGACAGGTTGCAGAGCTGGGCTGTGAGGTGGCAGATGGAGTTTAATGTGGAGAAGTGTGAGGTAATTCATTTTGGTAGGAATAACAGATGTGTTGAGTATAGGGCTAACGGGAGGACTTTGAATAGTGTGGAGGAGCAGAGGGATCTAGGTGTATGTGTACATAGATCCCTGAAAGTTGGGAATCAAGTAGATAAGGTTGTTAAGAAGGCATACGGTGTCTTGGCGTTTATTGGTAGGGGGATTGAATTTAGGAGTCGCAGCGTCATGTTGCAACTGTACACAACTCTGGTACGGCCGCACTTGGAGTACTGTGTGCAGTTCTGGTCCCCACATTACAGGAAGGATGTGGAGGCTTTGGAGAGGGTGCAGAGGAGGTTTACCAGGATGTTGCCTGGTATGGAGGGGAGGTCCTATGAGGAGAGACTGAGGAATTTGGGGTTGTTTTCGCTGGAAAGAAGGAGGCTAAGAGGGGATCTTATTGAAACATATAAGATGATTAGAGGTTTAGATAGGGTGGACAGTGATCGCCTTTTTCCTCGGATGGAGAAAGCTAGCACGAGGGGGCATGGCTTTAAATTAAGGGGGGGTAGTTATAGGACGGATGTCAGGGGTAGGTTCTTTACCCAGAGGGTGGTGAGGGATTGGAATGCCCTGCCTGCTGCAGTTGTAAATGCGCCTAGTTTGGGGGCGTTTAAGAGATCTGTGGATAGGTTTATGGACAAAAAGGGATTGGTTTAGATTAGTGGGTCATTGTTTTTGTAACTGGTCGGCGCAACATCGTGGGCCGAAGGGCCTGTTCTGCGCTGTAATGTTCTATGTTCTATCTGCCTTGGTGGGATTCGAACACGGAACATTAGCTGAGTTTCTGGATCAATAGTGACCATACTGTTAGGCCATCAGCTCCCCAACAGGCAGGGTGGACAGTCAGAGGCTTTTTCCCAGGGTGGAATTGTCAATTACCACAGGGGCACAGGTTCAAGGTGAGAGGGGGAAGTTTAAGGGAGATGTGCAGGGGACGTTTTTCACACAGAGAGTGGTGGGTACCTGGAACGAGGAGGCGGTGGAAACAGGCATATTAGCAACATTTAACAGGCGTCTGGATGGGTAGATGAATAGGGAGGGAATTGACGGATACAGACTGGGTAAAGGTGGAAGATTTTTTTCAGTCAGGGCATCATGATGTTTAGTTAGGGACACAGAGGAGATGTACAGTTGGGAACGAGGTCCAGTCAGATATTTAAGAAAAACTAGAACATAGAACATAGAACCCTACAGTGCAGAAACAGGCCCTTCGGCCCATCGAGTCTGCACCGAACACAATCCCACCCAGACCCTATCCCCATATCCCTACACATTTACCTGCTAATCCCTCTAACCTACACATCCCAGGACACTAAGGGGCAATTTTAGCATAGCCAATGAACCTAACCCGCACATCTTTGGACTGGGTCAGTCCAGCAGGCAGAGAAGACAGGGGCATGATAAGGCACATGGGAGGATTGGAAGGTTAAATTGCACCAATTTTAAAGCAAGGAGCCTATCTAGTAAGGCAGATAAACATAGTGTATAGATCCGTATTTGGAAACATGTGATATTGTTGCAATCCTTGGTTCAAAGTAGGGCAGGATTGGCAACTCAACATTCCAGGATATAGGGGTTTCAGGTGTGATGATGGGGGGGGGGGGGGCGGTGTGGGGGGGTGGATGTAAGAGAGGAGGGACATTGCATTATTGATAAAAGAATCACTGCAGTAATGAGGTAGGATGTCTTAGAAGTTATTCAGTTGAGGCCATTTGGGTAGAGTTTAGGAAAATTAAGGGCGATGACTTTTCTGGGATTATACTACAGGCCTCCCAACAGTCGGAGGGAGATAGAGGGGCAGATTCAGGCAAATCACAGAGAGGAATAGAAGAGGAATAGAAGAGGAATCTGTGATTCTATGATTCTATTCTATGAATAGGATTATGGTAAGAGGAGAATATCAACTTTACCAATATTAACCGGGGTTGCCTGAGTGCGAAAGGATTAGACGGACTGGAACTTTTAAAATGTATCACAGAGAACTTTGTCAAGGGGAGGTCGTGCCTTACGAATCTGGTAGAATTATTTGAGGAGGTGACAAAAACGGTCGACGAAGGACGAGCCGTTGATATTGTCTATATGGATTTCAGTAAGGCGTTTGACAAAGTCCCTCATGGTAGGTTGGTAGAAAAGATTAAGGCACATGGGATACGAGGTCAGGTAGCTAGATGGGTTGAGAACTGACCTTGCTAAGAGGAGACAGAGAGTAGTAGTGGAGGGGTCCTTTTCTGTGGATATGAACCCCAAGATCTCTCTGTTCCTTCACATTCCTCAGAACCCTGCCGTTGACCCTGTAATCTGCATTCAAGTTTGTCCTACCAAAATGAATCATCTTGCACTTATCAGGGTTAAACTCCATCTGCCACTTTTCAGCCCAGCTCTGCATCCTATCAATGTCTCTTTGCAGCCTACAAGAGCCCTCCACCTCAACCACTACTCCACTAATCAGGTGTCATCAGCAAATTTACTAACCCACCCTTCAGTCCCCTTCTTCCAAGTCACTGATACAAATCACAAATAGCAGAGGATCCTGCCCTGTGGTAAACCGCTGGTAACTGGCCTCCAGTCTGGTCATACACAGAAACATACATCAAAACTAGAAGCAGGACGAGGCCACTCGGCCCTTTGAGCCTGCTTCACCATTCATTGTGATCACGGCTGATCATCAACTTCAATATCCTGATACCTCCTTCCCCTTCCTTCCACATCGCTTAATCCCTTTAGCCTTATATCTACCTGTCAGGGATCTTTAGGCATGTAGCCCAAGATCTCTCTGGTCCTCTGTACTTCCCAGCATCCTGCCATTCATTCTGTATTCCTTTGTCTGGTTAGTCCTCCCGAAATCCATCAGTTCACACTCTGTAGGGTTAAATTCCATCGGCTGCTGTTCTGTCCATCTGACCAGCCCGTCTATATCGTCCTGTAATCTAAGGCTTTCCTCCTCGCTATTTACCGACAATATTTGTTTCTTCTGTGAAGTTAGTGATCACTCCCTCCGTATTCACACCTAGATCATTAATGTACACACAAACCGGGGGGGGTGGGGGTGGGGCCAGCACCGATCCGTGTGGAACACCACTGGACACAGGCTTCCATTCACACTAACAACCTCCTGCCGTCTCCCTCTGCCTCCTGCCACTCAGCCCCAAATTCCACAGGCTTTTCATCTTCTTGACCAGTCTCCATGCAGGATCTTGTCAAAAGCCTTACTGAAGTCCAGATAGACTACGTCACCTGCACTGCTCTCCTCAACACACTGCTCACCTCCACAAAAATTCAATCACGTTTCTTAGCTCTGACTTCCCCTGACAAAGCCTTGCTGACTCTCCTTGATTAATCCTTGTCTATCCAAGTGGAGATTAATTCTGTCCCTCAGAATGTTCCCCAATCATTTTCCAATCACTGTTAGACTCACTGGACTGGAATTACCTGGGTTTTCCCGACTTCCCTTCTTGAATAATGGTACCACATCACCTCTCCTTTAGCTAGAGAGGAATTAAAAATGAACATCTCCTCCCGTGCCTCTCACAGCAGCCTGGGATACATCTCATCTGGGCCTGGGGATTTATCCACTTTCAAACCAGCTAAACACACAAACACCTCCTCCCTCTCAATGCTAATCTGCTCAGTTAGATCACAGTCCCCATCCTGCTTTCTACACCTAAACTGTCCTCCTCATTTAAACTTTCACTGCATCTCCCAGCTCCACACACACATCGCCATGTGGGGCCCGAGTCTTTCCCTGGTTACACTGAATATAATTAACACTTTGGGGGTTTTTCCTTTCCGTTGTTTGGCATGTTGATTTTCTGGTGATTTGCAGCTTATTGATGTGCCTTATTATAACATTGTGAATATTACCGCCTGACGGTTTTCTGGGTGCGGTTGTGGTTGTAGTCAGTGCTGACGCTGGCACTGGAAAGCAGTGAGCAACCTGCAGAGTGATTGTAATCGATAGCGAACCACAGGCGGAAGGTTCTGGAAGCTGACTGATGTCTGCAAATATAACGCACTTCAAAGTAGTGATAAAGATGGTAACTGACGCTTCGGAAAAAACATGAGGGGGTGGTGTTGGTGAGGGGGGAGGATACCGCATTCAACACAGATAGCAAGATATTGAAAGCAGCAACCTTACCCAACAAATAGCTGAGAAAGAATGTTGCATAAACACAGCTTATTCCATGGTGTAGAGTTTACAAACAGGCCATTCGGCCCAAATGCTCCAGGTCTGAGTTTGTTCTTGACATAAAGCTCCTCCCACCGCTTTCCTCCTCATCCAATCATCTCCTTCTATTCCTTTCGGCCTCCTGTTGTTTTAATGGGACGTGGGAACTGTGGTCTGGGCCAACATTTACCTGCCCATCCCTAATTGCCCCTTAAGAAGGTGGTGGTGAGTTGCCTTCTTGAACCCGCTGCAGTGTTCGAGGTGTAGGTACATCCCCAGTGCTGTTAGGGAGAGAGTTTGAGGATTCTGACCCAGTGACAGTGAAGGATCGGTGATATATTTCCCAGTCAGGATGATGAGTGGTTTGGAGAGGAATTTCCAGGTGGGGGTCTTCCCAGGTATCTGCTGCCTTTGTCCTTCTAGGTGGAAGTGGTGGTGGGTTTGGAAGATGCTGTCTAAGGAGCCTTGGTGAGTTCCTGCTGTGCATCTTGCAGATGTTACACACGGCTGTCACTGTATCTAACTTCCCTTTATACCATGAGATGTTGATCATGATTGAGATTTTAAAAATAGTCTCTGATGCTCTGAGTCATGTTGATGAAATATAATCTCCACCTCTCTGAGAAGGTGGAAGACAGATTATTTTATAAGAACATAAGAACATAAGAAATAGGAGCAGGAGGAGGCCATCTAGCCCTTCGAGCCTGCCCCACCATTCAATAAGATCATGGCTGATCTGTTGTGGCTCAGTTCCACATTCCCGCCCTCTCCCCATAACCCTTAATCCCTTCTCTTATCAAAAACCCATCAACCCGTTTCTTAAAAATATTTAGCGAGGCAGCCTCCACCACTTCAACGGGCAGAGAATTCCAGAGATTCACCACCCTTTGAGTGAAGAAGTTCCTCCTCAACTCTGTTCTAAACCCCCCTTTTATCTTGAGGCTGTGCCCCCTAGTCCTATCAGTGATAATGAACAGCTTTGTCTGACTGGATCGACATGGCAGCTGGGAGAATTTAAATCAATTACTTATCAATCTCCAATAAAAAGATTTAGCGTTAGCAATGGGGACTGAGATTACCACATTGTCGAAAAAACTCATCTGGGTCACTAATGTCCTTTAGGGAAGGAAATAAGAACATAAGAACATAAGAAATAGGAGCAGGAGTAGGCCATCTAGCCCTTCGAGCCTGCCCCGCCATTCAATAAGATCATGGCTGATCTGTCGTGGCTCAGTTCCACCTTCCCGCCCTCTCCCCATAACCCTTAATCCCCTCTCTTATCAAAAACCCATCAATCCGTTTCTTAAAAATATTTAGCGAGGCAGCCTCCACCACTTCAACGGGTAGAGAATTCCAGAGATTCACCACCCTTTGAGTGAAGAAGTTCCTCCTCAACTCTGTTCTAAACCGCCCCCCCCTTTATCTTGAGGCTGTGCCCCCTAGTCCTACTGTCTTTTTTGAGCGGGAACAGTCTCTCCACCTCTATCCTATCCATCCCATTCATCATCTTATACGTCTCAATGAGATCTCCCCTCATTCTTCTAAACTCTAACGAGTACAAGCCTAGTTTATTCAGCCTCTCCTCATAGCTCAATCCCCTCAACTCCGGTATCAGCCGAGTAAACCTCCTCTGCACTCCCTCCAGGGCCAAAACATCCTTGCGCAGGTGCGGCGCCCAAAACTGCACACAGTACTCCAGCTGCGGCCTCACCAATGCCCTATACAGCTGCAGCAAGACCTCCCTACTTTTATATTCAATCCCCCTCGCTATGAAGGCCAGCATCCCATTCGCCTTCCTGACCACCTGCTGCACCTGCAAGCTGGGTTTTTGTGACTCATGCACAAGGACCCCGAGGTCCCTCTGCACCGTCGCCTGCTGCAGTTTTTCGCCCCGTAAGTAATAGTCCTTCCTACCATTCCTCCTACCAAAGTGGACCACCTCACACTTGCCAACATTAAATTCCATTTGCCATTTCCTGGCCCATTCACCCAGCCTATCTAGATCCTTCTGCAGACTCTCCACACCCTCCGCACAATTTGCCTTTCCCCCAGTCGTCCTTACCCGGTCTGGCCTACATGTGACTCCAGAGCCACAGCAATGTGGTTCACTCGCAACTGTCCTCAGGAATGGCCCAGTAAGTAACTCAGTTCAACCACTACAGAAAACTCAAACTAGGATGAAAATGAATGGACTCAGCATCTGGCAAGGCGTCCGAAATGACAATGACAAACCCAGCGCTGTCAATCCTGCAAAGACTACCACACTAACACCTATTAGCAGGACAGATTTTACAGCTACCATGTCTAACTGGAGCTGTAGAGAGGGCTTTAAACTAAATGGTTTATTTAGTGATAGAACCCTGCAGAAACAGGCCCTTCAGCCCATCGAGTCTGCACCCAACAGAATCCCACCCAGGCCCTACCCCCATAAACCCTACACATTTACCCACTAATCCCTCTAACCTACACATCACAGGATCCGAAGGGGCAATTTCTTAGCATAGCCAATCAACCTAACCCACACATCTTTGGACTGTGGGAGGAAACTGGAGTACCTGGAGGAAACCCACGCAGACACGAGGAGAATGTGCAAATCCCGCATAAACAGTGACCCGAGCCGGGAATTGAACCCAGGTCCGATGACTGCATGTGTAACAAAAAGGATGAACTAACAGCACAAATGTAACCAAATGAGTATAACAGCCATTGCAGAGACACAGTCACAAGGTGGCCAAGGCTGGCACCTAAATATTCCAGGATATTTAATATTTCGAAAGGACACAAAGTACGGAAAAGTAATTGGAATGACTGTTAAAGAGAGAAATGGTTTTGTTTCAGAAGATTGAGATGTAGGATGGGGTTTTCCAGCTGTGCTTGTCCCAAGACTGGAAAATCCTACAGACCTTTGCATGGTCCAGCGTTTGCCCCT
Source organism: Prionace glauca (assembly GCA_037974335.1). NCBI lineage: Eukaryota > Metazoa > Chordata > Chondrichthyes > Carcharhiniformes > Carcharhinidae > Prionace > Prionace glauca. Next base: position 2,323,201 of record CM075726.1, on the reverse strand, counting down.
CCCCCCCCCGGCCCATCCCTCCCCCTCGACAGTCCCTCTGGCAGGTGGGACTGGAGATTTCTGGATGTGGAGTCGGACTGGGTGGTGATTAGTAACAGTGAGAAGCCACAGGGGGACTAGTTGACAGCCCTGTCCCCTGCAGTAGCAAAACTGTAAGGAAGAGTATACATCAAGCAATAAGGGAGGGTTTGCAAGAAAGGAGTTTTTACTCATAGGATGTGGGCATCACTGGCTGGGCCTGTATTTATTATCCGTTCCTGAAGGCAGTAATGAGTCAACCCCCACATCACTGTTCTGATGATACAGTGTCATGTTTCTTAGCAGGGTGTTTTAACAGTCCCTGGAATTTTGTCAGTGCCACGCTGTCTATAGCCGATGTCCTTTATTGTTGCTGAAGTACTATAACTGAAATCATGAGGATTTTAATCTGAACTAATGTAGTGCTCCGTTGTTTCTGTGTTCCCCTGGGATGGATAAAGGAGGGCACAACCTCAAGCCAAAGGGATCGTCCTTTAAAACAAACATAAGGAGAAATTTCTTCAGCCAGAGAGTGGGGAATGTGTGGAACTCTTTGCTGCAGAAGGCTGTGGAGACCAGGTCATTGAGTGTCTTTAAGACAGAGATAGATAGGTTCTTGATTAAGGTTCTTTGTGATTTTTATAAATGACCTGGATGAGGAAGTGGAGGGATGGGTTGGTAAGTTTACTGATGATACGAAGGTTGGTGGTGTTGTGGATGGTCTGGAGGGATGTCAGAAGTTGCAGTGAGTCATAGATAGGATGCAAGGCTGGGCGGAGAAGTGGCAGATGGAGTTTAACCCAGGTAAGTGTGAAGTGGTTCATTTTGGCAGGTCAAATAGGATGGCAGAACATAATATTAATGGTAGGACTCTTGGCAGTGTGGAAGATCAGAAGGATCTTGGGGTCTGAGTTCATAGGATGCTCAAATCAGCTACGCAGGTAGAGGATGTGGTTAAGAAGGCGTTTGGTGTACTGGCCTTCATCAATCGAGGGACTGAGTTACTTGGAGTACTGTGCTCAGTTCTGGTCGCCTCACTACAGGAAGGATGTGGAAGCTATTGAAAGGGTGCAGAGGAGATTTACAAGGATGTTGCCTGGATTGGTGACCTGATAGAGGTTTATAAAATGTTGAGAGGAATAGATAGGGTGGATTCTCAGAGGCTATTTCCCAGGGCTGAAATGGTCGCTATGAGAGGACACAGATTTAAGGTGCTGGGAAGCAAGTACAGAGGAGATGTTAGGGATAAGTTCTTTTCATTCAGAGGGTGGTGAGTGAATGGAATCGGCTGCCGTCGGTGGTGGTAGAGGTGAACTCGCTGGGGTCTTTTAAGAGACTTCTGGATGTGTACATGGGATTTAATGGGATTGGGAGTTACAGATAGTTCTATGGCTTAGTAGGTATAGATGTGATTGGCGCAACTTGTGGGCCGAAGGGCCTGTTTGTGCTGTAGTCTTCTATGTTCTATAAAAATAACAGCCATGATTGAATGGTGGGGCCAATTTGATGGGCCGAATGGCCTAATTCTGCTCCTGTATCTAATGGTCTTATGGTAGAGTAGAGCTTGATTGGGGGTGATTGACAGGTCAGGTCATATGGCTGGGGGGCAGCTATACTTTTCAGAGAGAATTCCAGCTTAGTTTCATTTTCAGAAGCTGCTTCAGGCTGAAGAAACATAGAACATAGAACATTACAGCGCAGAACAGGCCCTTCGGCCCACGATGTTGCGCCGACCAGTTTTTTAAAAAAAAACACTGACCCACTAATCTAAACCAATCCCTTTTCGTCCATAAACCTATCCACAGATCTCTTAAACGCCCCCAAACTAGGTGCATTTACAACTGCAGCTGGCAGGGCATTCCAGTCCCTCACCACCCTCTGGGTAAAGAACCTACCCCTGACATCAGTCCTATAACTACCACCCCCTTAATTTAAAGCCATGCCCCCTTGTGCTAGCTTTCTCCATCCGAGGAAAAAGGCTATCACTATCTACCCTGTCTAAACCTCTAATCATCTTATATGTTTCAATAAGATCTCCTCTTAGCCTCCTTCTTTCCAGCGAAAACAACCCCAAATCCCTCAGCCTCTCCTCATAGGACCTCCCCTCCATACCAGGCAACATCCTGGTAAACCTCCTCTGCACCCTCTCCAAAGCCTCCACATCCTTCCTGTAATGTGGGGACCAGAACTGCACACAATACTCCAAGTGTGGCCGCACCAGAGTTATGTACAGTTGCATCATGACGCTGCGACTCCTAAATTCAATCCCCCTACCAATAAACGCCAAGACACCGTATGCCTTCTTAACAACCTTATCTACTTGACTCCCAACTTTCAGGGATCTATGTACAACTTTCAGGGATCTATGTACAACTTTCAGGGATCTATGTACAACTTTCAGGGATCTATGTATAAAAACAGAAACAGCAGTGTTCTTCAGAGGGGGGAAAGGAGAAAGACTGGGTTTACTTCTCTGAGGTTTAGCTGTTTTCAGGATATATCCTTCTCTGAAAACCACTGGCTTGCATTTCTGTTCAGTAATGTTACAAAGCTCGACATCCAGCAGACCTGTTTGTCTGCTAACTAATTTGATTTGATTTGATTTATTATTGTCTGGGTTACAGTGAGAAATATTGTTTCAATTTGTATTGAAAACAAAAGTACTGTACTCCTTCGAAAAAGGGTGTATATCTACGGAATAGTGCTTTAAATTGGAACAACAGAGATAGTTAGCTGTTAAGAATTATATTTTGTCATGTTTAAGTCTTGTAATTAGTTAAAGTTATGTGAATTATTTTTATTATATTTTAACTGTATTGTTAAATAAACTTTGTTTAAATCAAAAGACATACGAACTGAATTAGGCCACTCGGCCCATCGAGTCTGCTCTGCCATTCAATCAAGGCTGATATTTTTATCATTCCCATTCTCCTGCCTTTTCTCCGTAACCCCTAATCCCCTTGTTAATCAAGAACTCATCTATCTCTGTTTTAAAGGATCGTCCCTTCAGTCTGAGGTTGTGCCCTGTGGTTCTAGTTTTTTCGATTAGTGGAAACATCCTCTCCATATCCACTCTATCCAGGCCTCGCAATATCCTGCAAGTTTCAATAAGATTCCCCCCCTCATCCTTTTAAACTCCAACGAGTGCAGACCCAGAGTCCTCAATCGTTCCACATACGACAAGCTCTTCATTCCAGGGATCATTCTTGTGAACCTCCTCTGGACCCTTTCCAAGGCCAGCACATCCTTCCTTAGATATGGAGCCCAAAACTGTTCACAATGCTCCAAATGGGACCTGACCAGAGCCTTATACACCCTCAGAATTACATCCCTGTTCATGTATTCTAGCCCTCTCGACATGAAGGCTAACATTGCATTTCCCTTCCTAACTGCAGACTGAACCTGAACGTTAACCTTAAGAGAATCTTGGATAATGACTCTCAAGTCCCTTTGTGTTTCTGATTTCCTAAGCATTTTCCTATTGCTCCTTCCAAAGTGCAGAACCTCACACTTTTCCCCATTATATTCCATCTGCCAGTTCTTTGCCCACTCTCCGAACCTGTCCAAGTCCTTCTGCAGCCCCCCTGCTTCCTCATTGCTACCTGTCCCTCTACATATCTTTGTCTCATCTGCAAACTTAGCAACAGTGCCTTCAGTTCCTTCCTCCAAATCATTAGTGTATGTTGTGAAAAGTTGTGGCCCCAGCACCGACCCCTGAGGCACACCACTAATCACCGACTGCCATCCTGAGAAAGAACCCTTAATCCCACTCTCTGCTTCTGCCAGTCAGACAATCCTCTATCCATGCTGGGATCTTACCCTGAACACCATGGGTGCTTAACTTAAGAGTTAAACTTGAACTTAAAAGATTAAACTGCAGTTATTTCAATGCGAGAGGCATGATGGACAAGGCATGATGAACTCAGAGCATTGATGGGTATGTTAGACTGGAATATTACAGCAATTACTGAAACCTGGCTAAGGCAGGGACAGGACTGGCAGCTTAATGTTCCAGGGTACAGATGCTATAGGAAAGATAGAACAGTGAGGGAGGAGGGGGAGCTGCACTTTTGATTAGGAAAAGCATCACATCGTACTGAGAGGGGATATATTCGAGGGTTTGGCCACTGAGTCTATATGGATAGAATTGAAAAATAAGAAGAGGGAAATTACTTTGATGGGGTTGTACTATCGGCCCCCAAATAGTCAGCGGGAAATTGAGGGGCTGATATGAAAGGAGATTACAGAAAGCTCCAAGAAAATATAGGGTGTTAATAATCAGAGATTTTACTTTTCCCAACATTGACTGGGACAGCCATAGTATTAGAGGGTTGGATGGAGAGGAATTTGTTGAGTGTATTCAGGCGGAATTTCTCATTCAGTATGTGGATGGTCCGAGTGGAGAGGGAGCAACACTTGACCTCCTCTTGGGAAATAAGGAAGGGCAGGTGACAGAAGTGTGAGTGAGGGATCACTTTGGGACCAGTGACCATAATTCTATTAGTTTTAAGATGGCTATGGAGAATGAGGGATCTGTCCCAAAAGTTAAAATTCTAAACTGGGGCAAGGCCAATTTTGATGACATCAGGCAGGAACTTTCAAAAGTTAATTGGGGGAGTCTGTGGGAAGGAAAAGGGACGTCTGGTAAGTGGGAAGCTTTCAAAAGTGTGTTAACCAGGGTTCAGGGTAAATACATTCCTCTTAGACTGAAGGACAGGGCTGGCAGAGGTCGGGAACCCTGGATGACTCAGGATATTGAGGCCCTGGTCAAGAAGAAGAAAGAGACACATAACATGCAGAGGCAGCTGGGGTGAAGTGAATCCCTTGAAGAGTATGAGGAGGTGTAGGAGGGAGCTAAGAGAGTAATCAGGGGGGCTAAAAGGGGACACGAGATTGTTTTGGCAGATACGGCAAAGGAGGATCTAAAGAGCTTCTACAAATACATAAAGGGCAAAAGAGTAACAGGGGAGAGAGTAGGGCCTCTTAAAGATCAACAAGGTCATCTATGTGCAGATCCACAAGAGATGGGTGAGATCCTAAATAAATATTTCTCATCAGTATTTCCTGTTGAGAAAAGCATGGATGTTAGGGAACTTGGGAAAATAAATAGTGATATCTTGAGGAGTTTACATATTACAGAGAAGGAGGTGCTGGAAGTATTAAAGTGCATCAAGGTAGATAAATCCCCGGGTCCTGATGAAGTGTATCCCAGGACATTGTGGGAGGCTCGGGAGGAAATTGCGGGTTCCCTAGCCGAGATATTTGAATCATCGATAGTCATGGGTGAGGTGCCTGAAGATTGGAGGGTGGTAAATGTTGTGCCTTTGTTTAAAAAGGGCTGCAGGGAAAAGCCTGGGAACTACAGGCCAGTGAGACTCACATCTGTGGTGGGTAAATTGTTGGAAGGTATTTTGAGAGACAGGATCTACAGACATTTAGAGACACAAGGACTGATTAGGGACAGTCAGCATGGCTTTGTGAGTGGAAAATCATGTCCCACAAATTTGATTGAGTTTTTTGAAGGGGTAACTAAGAAGGTAGATGGGGGCAGTGCAGTTGATGTTGTCTACATGGACTTTAGCGAGGCCTTTGACAAGGTTACAGGCCCTTCGGCCCTCATGTTGTGCTGAGCTATGTCCAAACCCAAGATCAAAATCAAGTTATCCCACTCCCTATCATTCTGGTGTGCTCCATGTGCCTATCCAATAACCACTTGAAAGTTCCTAAAGTGTCCGACTCCATATCACAGCAGGCAGTGCATTCCACACCCCAACCACTCTCTGAGTAAAGAATCTACCTCGGACATCCCTCCTATATCTCCCAACATGAACCTTATAGTTATGCCCCCTAGTAACAGCTACATCCACCCGAGAAAATAGTCTCTGAACATCCACTCTATCAATCCCCCTCATCATCTTATAAACCTCTATTAAGTCGCCTCTCATCCTCCTCTGCTCTAAAGAGAAAAGCCCCAGCTCCCTCAACCTTTCCTCATAAGGCCTACCCTCCAAACCAGGCAGCATCCTGGTAAATCTCCTCTGCACTCTCTCCAATGCTTCCACATCCTTCTTATAGTGAGGTGACCAGAACTGCACACAATATTCCAAATGTGGTCTCACCAAGGTCCTGTATAGTTGCAGTATAACCCCACGGCTCTTAAACTCAAACCCCTGGTAATAAACACTAACACATTATAAGCCTTCTTCATGGCTCTATCCATCTGAGTGGGAACCTTCAGAGATCTGTGGATATGAACCCCAAGATCTCTGTTCCTCCACATTCCTCAGAACCCTCCCGTTGACCCTGTGATCTGCTTTCAAGTTTGTCCTACCAAAATGAATCACCTCACACTTATCAGGGTTAAACTCCATCTGCCACTTTTCTGCCCAGCTCTGCATCCTATCAATGTCTCTTTGCAGCCTACAAGAGCCCTCCACCTCATCCACTACTCCACCAATCTTGGTGTCATCAGCAAATTTACTAACCCACCCGTCAGTTCCCCTCTTCCAAGTCATTGATAAAAATCATAAATAGCAGAGGACCCAGCACTGATCCCTGTGGTACACTGCTGGTAACTGGCCTCCAGTCTGAAAATTTTCCCTCCTCCCCCACCCTCTGTCTTCTATAAGACAGCCAGTTATTTATCCAATCGGCCAAATTTCCTTCTATCCCACACCTCCTTACTTTCTCCATGAGCCTACCATGGGGAACCTTATCAAACACCTTATTAAAATCCATGTATACAACATCAACTGGTCCACCTTCATCTACACACTTAGTTACCTCCTCAAAGAATTCAATCAAATTTGTGAGGTAAGACTTACCCTCACGAAACCATACTGATTATCCCGGATTAAACTGCACCTTTCCAAATGGCCATAATTCCTATCTGTCAGGACCCTTTCCATTAACTTACCGACAACTGAAGTAAGACTAACTGGCCTATAATTACCAGGGTCATTCCTACTTCCTTTCTTGAAGAGAGGAACAACATTTGCCACTCTCCAGTCCCCTGGCACTGTCCCTGTGGACAGTGAGGACCCAAAGATCAAAGCTAAAGGCTCCGCAATCTCATTCCTCGCCTCTCAAAGTATCCTAAGATGTATCCCATCTGGCCCAGGGAACTTATCGACCCTCAGGTTTTTCGAAATTACTAATACATCTTCCCTCAGAACAACTCTCCTTTTTAAACTGAGGCTTAAACAGCTATCTCTTTTCCAACCCTGGGGTGTAGATCATCCGGTCCAGATGGTTTATCCACCTTTAGACCTTTCAGTTTCCCCAGAACCTTCTCCTTAGTGAGAGCCACTACACTCACCTGTGGAGTTGTGACATCCCACTAGTGTCTTCCACTGTGAAGACTGATGCAAAGTAACTATTCAGTTCCTCTGCCTTTGCTTTGTTTCCTATTATTCCTTCTCCAGCCTCAGTTTCCAGGGTCCAATGACTATTTTTGTCTCTCTCTTACCTTTTATATATTGAAAAAAACTCTTTCTATCTTCTTTTATATCACTAACTAGCTTACACTAATATTTCATCTTCTCTCCCTTACTGCTTTTTCAGTCATCCTCTGCTCACTTTTAAAGGCTTCCCAATCCTCTGGATTCCCACTAATCTTTGCTACTTTATATGCTTTCTCTTTTGCTTTAATGCTGTCCTTGCCCTCCCTCACCAGCCTCCTCCTCCCTGGGATGAATTTGTGTTGTGCTTCTGTTTGATAAAAGCTCCCTAGTGGCTCAGTTGAATCATACCTGGAGTGAAACACCTGATGCTCACTCTAAGATCAAAACAAATGTAAAAATTAGGGTCTAGGCTAACTTCATAAAACACCATTAAGGTTTTGATCTTGCTCTGGAGTCACATGTAGACCAGACCAGGTGAGGATGGCAGATTTCCTTCCCTAAAGGACATTAGTGAAGCAGATGGATTATTATGAATAGACTGGGACTTTTTTCTCTGGAGCGTAGGAGGCTGAGGGGTGATCTTATAGAGGTCTATAAAATAATGAGGGGCACAGATCAGCTAGATAGTCAATATCTTTTCCCCAAAGGTAGGGGAGTCTAAAACTAGAGGGCAGAGGTTTAAGGTGAGAGGGGAGAGATACAAAAGTGTCCAGAGGGGCAATTTTTTCACACAGAGGGTGGTGAGTGTCTGGAACAAGCTGCCAGAGGCAGTAGTAGAGGTGGGTACAATTTTGTCTTTTAAAAAGCATGTAGATAATTACATGAGTACGATGGGTATAGAGGGATATGGGCCAGATGTGGGCAATTGGGATTAGCTTAGGGGGTTTAAAAAAAAGGGCGGCATGGACAGGTTGGGCCGAAGGGCCTGTTTCCCTGCTGTAAACCTCTCTGACTCTATTCAACCACAGTTTACTCCATCTGCTAACTTTTTACCCACTTACTTAACCTATTAATATCTTTGTGCGCGTGTGTGGGGTGTCAGGGAGGGGTGGTACATTTGGTGGGGGAATATGTCACATCTTTCAGAGCAGTTTGTCCATCCTTTGTCCCCACCTGGTACCCAGCTCTCACCTGTGGCTCCCTGTAGCTGTTTGCCTGCAACAGCAGCCACACCTCGGGCAACGGCCTCGACAAACCAGCTAAACCAGGTGAGGGTAGCCAACGGGTCTCAACCCTGGGTGAGATAGGGAGATGTCTATCCCACCATGTGAAGACAGAGTCCGGCGGACTGAGCGGAAGAGACCAATGGAAGGTCCAACGGTCAAGAAGGCGGTCTCTGCAAGCATCATGGAACACGAAGAGCAGGACAAGACACAGAAGACGTCCTGGTCATCCACTGCGCCTCGTCCCACCTCCAGCCGTCTTGACTCTTGTCTTGCCACTGGATCCAGATGGGATTTGGGAAGAGAGAGTGAGGCTGACGCTGCGCAACTCTCCCTCACTTTAATCCAAATCAAGCGCTAGTTTCGACATTATCATTAGTGTCCTGTGGCGATGGGCGAGTGAGAAAGCAGCGGGTGTGGATACACTGGGAGCTGTAGTCACGGACCTGCACGCAGGCAGCTCAGGTCTAATGGTCTTTTTCCGCTGACTGATGCAGCAGTGGAACTCGGCGTCTACCCGGGCGACTGAGCAGTCCTCTTCAGGAACGCACTGCTCACCTCCAGAGATTGAGGAAGGGGCTAGAAAAGGTGCCCGAAACATTCCCTGCTTCACTACACCCAGGCCAGTTTACCGCGACTGGCGGGGATCCCATCTTGCGGTCGAACAAACAAAATAAAACACAAGGTGACACCACTCACCACTGGCACTTGGAACGTGCGCACACTTTTGGACAACCCTACAGCAGACAGACCAGAGAGAAGAACAGCCTTAGTTGCCAGAGCTTGCAAGATACAAGACTGACATTGCTGCCCTGAGTGAAACTCGTATTGCCAATGTAGGTCAGTTGAGTGAAACTGGAGGTGGATACACTTTTTTCTGGAGTGGTTGCAGCAGCGATGAGCATCGTGATGCTGGAGTTGGATTCGCCGTCAGGAGTCACCTTGTTCAGAAACTTGATAGTCTACCCAAGGGTGTGAACAACTGGCTTATGACATTACAGCTTCCTCTACAGAACAGAAGTCAAGCCACCCTGAACAGTGCCTATGCCTCCACAATGAACCCGGATGAGATGAAAGACAAGTTCCATGAAGAACTGGATGCCCTACTATCATCAGTGAGCAGTCCCGACAAGCTGATCTTGCTTGGCGATTTCAATGCAAGAGTAGGGTGTGACTCTGCAATCTGGCAGGGAGTCATTGGGAGGCATGGAGTGGGCAAGTGTAACAGTAACGGCCTACTCTTAATGAAGACCTGTGCAGCACACAACCTCCTCATCACCAACACAACCTTCCATCTACCTATCCGTAACAAAACCTCATGGATACACCCCCGCTCTAAGCATTGGCATCTTATCAACTGTGTCATTGTCAGGAGAAAAGACAGGCAGGATGTCAGGGTGACCAAGGCCATGTGTGGTGCTGACTGCTGACAGATCACAGGCTCACTGTCTCCAAAATGAGGCTCCGCATCAGACCCAAGAGGTGACCACAAGGAAGCAAGGTTACGAAAAGAATCAATGCTAAAGAACCCCAGCATAACTTCAGCACTGGCTGGAGACTTAGAAATCAAGCTCTGGAAACCTACACCTCACAGGCAGCGCTGAGGGTGACTGGGAATGCTTCAGGGATCTATCCATACATCTGCACTGAAGATGCTCGGGCCCACCGCAGAGCAATGATAGGTTCTCTGAAGTAGCAGGCATGATACAGGCTCTACTGATGAAATGATGAGGAGATACAGGCTCTACTTGTTGAAAGCACCGGTGAGTCTTCATCCGGGCCCAGTACCCCAAGACAAAAAACGCTTTTCCCAGTGCTCGCAGGACAGTGCAGAATAAACTGTGTAAAATGCAGGTCTGAGCGCGGGCAGGTTAGGGTTGCTGATGAAAGTTTACGGGTTTGCTGATGAATGACTTGAAACGGTTCTATGAGTAAGCTTCTCACAGACCTCATCTCTCGGAGTTCCCCCTTCCTGAGTACAGATGGTACAACACTCATTACAGAGTGGTGGGCTCTGTTTGTGGGTTGGGGTTGGGGTGTGGTTGTTAAGTGAGGTTTTGGTTGGTTTTCCGAGTCTATTAACGGATGAGGCTAGAGACAGGATTTCCCCTGGTCAGCTTGTTGTGGGTTTTCAGTGGGTGGTGGTGTGGGGTTGGTGTTTGCCCACTGCTGTCTATGCCAGCTTGCCTTGTGCTGTCTCTTATCAGAAGCTCACGCGTTTGTTCAGGGTCGTCTATAAAGCTGCTGGTCCTGTACTTATCAAGAAGCTCACCGAGTTGCTTCCAGTCCTTTTGGAAGGCAAGGATCCATTCCTCAAGAATTAAAGATGCTCCATCGTACACCTATCAGCTGCTCGGCCATCACAGGAAAGAACCTCGCAAGAGTCCTCTAGGAACGTCTGGTCATTCATCTGGAGCTGGGCCTGAGCTTCAGAGTCACAGTGTTTCTTTCGCAATGGTCTCGGGACTGATTACATGAGTCTGTGTGCTGAATGGTCACGGGTATTGGATGAAGTGTGCTGCATGCCAACTTCAGGAGAAGTGTCAGGAGCAGAATCGCGAGCTCTACACAACCTTTGTTGACCTTGCGAAAGCCTTCGACACTATAAGCCGACAAGGCCTGTGGAGGATCATGTCAAAGTTCGGCTGTCCCCCCAAATTCATTCAGATGGTTCGCCTGTTCCATGATGGCCAGAGTACTGGATGGCGGAGGATCCTCTGAGGCATTCCCAGTCACCAGTGGCATCAATCAGAGCTGTGTGCTCGCACCCACACTGTTCAACATGATGCTTACTGCCGTGCTGAATGATGTCCTCCAGGACAGTGTTGCTGGAATCAGCCCCAAGAACAGAGTGGATGGGAAGCTGTTCAACCTGAGGAGACTTCAAGCTTCAAGCCAAAGTGAAGGAGACTGTTCTGAGAGATTTCCTCTTTGCCGATGACTGCGCCCTGTATACTGGCTCAGAGCCAGAGATGCAAGTCAGTATGGACAAATTTTCCACAGCTTGTGACAACTTTGGACTCACCATCAACATTTTAAAAGACTGAAGCCATGCACCAGTCTGCTCCTCATGCACTGTACACAGATCCCATAATCACAATCAAAGGGCAGAAACTACAGGCAGCGGACCAGTTCACTTATCTTGGCAGCACCTCTCCCAAGCAGTGACTATTGATACAGAAGTTACCTGCAGAATCGCAAAGGCAAGTTCTGCTTTCGGTAGACTGCGCTCCACTGTATGGGAACATCGAGGAATCAGCCCAGCAACAAAACTGAAGGTCTACAGCGCTGTGGTACTCACTACCCTCCTGTATGTCTGTGAAACATGGACTGTGTATCGAAGGCATGCAAGACAGCTCAATCATTTCCACATGACTTTGTCTTCACAGAATATTACACATCCGTTGGCAAGACAAAGTCCCAGACACTGAAGTTCTCTCTAGAGCAAGTCCACCATCAGTCCACACACTGCTGATGAGAGCACAGACCCGGTGGGCAGGTCATGTCATCCGTATGTCAGATGAGCGCATACCCAAGCAGCTCCTTTTTGGGGAACCCTCTGCTGGAAGACACTCATATGGAGGGCAGAAGAAACTTTTCAAAGACACACTCAAAGCCTCCCTGAAGTCGCCTGACGTTGACACGACCACCTGGGAAATGCTGGCACAAAACCGCCGTACCTGGCGCTGCCTCATCCGCAAAGGCTGTCAAGCTCACAAAGCAAGGTGTATTGCTGAAGTACAACTTAAGCACGAGCTGCGCAAGTCCAGAGCCACCAGTGCAACAACTACAGTGTCTACACAAGTCTGTCCAATACGTGCCAGGACATTCTGTGCCCGAATTGGCCCTAATCAGTCATCTTCAGACACACCGCAACCAGCCTCAAATGATTAATGGTGTCGAGGTCCCCATTGATAACGATGGACGAACAACGATATCTTTGTAAACAGGGGGGATATACTCAACTGTGCGACTCCAGCAGGACAGCTCAGTGACTATCACTGATTGCTGTGCAGACACATGGATTTGGGCCGGTGTCTGTGGGAGTTTGCGCATTCTCCCCGTGCTTGCGTGGGTTTTCTCTGGGTGCTCCGGTTTCCTCCCACACCCCAAAGATGTGCTTTTAGGCTGATTGGAGGTAATAAATTGTCCCTAAATTAGTTTTCCCTCAATGTGGAATGCCATCAGCATAGATAAGGGTCATGAGTGGAGGGGGGACTGGTAATGTTGAAATGGCAGCGCGGGCTCATTGGGCCAAAGGGCCTGTTTCCCGGGCTGTTTTTGCTCTTTGATTGCCAGGTACAATGTTGTGGGGGATCTGTCATGATTCACATGTGAAAATGGACAATTTACCTGAGTATTGGATGGAGGAGAGCCGGTGGATGTGGTCTTTCTGGATTTTCAGAAGGCGTTTGACAAGGTACCTCACAAGAGGTTATTGCAGAAGGTCAGGGGACATGGAGTTGGGGGTAGGGTGTTAGCATGGATAGAGGAGGCAGAGAGTGGGGGTCAATGGATGCTATTCGGATTGGCGGTTGGTGACTAGTGGGGTGCCCCAGGGGTCGGTGCTGGGCCCTCAGCTATTTACCATTTATATAGATGATCTGGAGGAGGGAACCGAGTGCAGGGTGTCGAAATTTGCTGATGACACCAAGATTGGGGGAAAGGCAAATTGTGCGGAGGGTGTGGAGAGTCTGCAGAAGGATCTAGATAGGCTGGGCGAATGGGCCAGGAAATGGCAAATGGAATTTAATGTTGGCAAGTGTGAGGTGGTCCACTTTGGTAGGAGGAATGGTAGGAAGGACTATTACTTACGGGGCGAAAAACTGCAGCAGGCGACGGTGCAGAGGGACCTCGGGGTCCTTGTGCATGAGTCGCAAAAACCCAGCTTGCAGGTGCAGCAGGTGGTCAGGAAGGCGAATGGGATGCTGGCCTTCATAGCGAAGGGGATTGAATATAAAAGTAGGGAGGTCTTGCTGCAGCTGTATAGGGCATTGGTGAGGCCGCAGCTGGAGTACTGTGTGCAGTTTTGGGCGCCGCACCTGCGCAAGGATGTTTTGGCCCTGGAGGGAGTGCAGAGGAGGTTTACTCGGCTGATACCGGAGTTGAGGGGATTGAGCTATGAGGAGAGGCTGAATAAACTAGGCTTGTACTCGTTAGAGTTTAGAAGAATGAGGGGAGATCTCATTGAGACGTATAAGATGATGAATGGGATGGATAGGATAGAGGTGGAGAGACTGTTCCCGCTCAAAAAAGACAGTAGGACTAGGGGGCACAGCCTCAAGATAAAGGGGGGGCGGTTTAGAACAGAGTTGAGGAGGAACTTCTTCACTCAAAGGGTGGTGAATCTCTGGAATTCTCTGCCCGTTGAAGTGGTGGAGGCTGCCTCGCTAAATATTTTTAAGAAACGGGTTGATGGGTTTTTGATAAGAGAAGGGATTAAGGGTTATGGGGAGAGGGCGGGAAGGTGGAGCTGAGTCACGACAGATCAGCCATGATCTTATTGAATGGCGGGGCAGGCTCGAAGGGCCAGATGGCCTACTCCTGCTCCTATTTCTTATGTTCTTATGTTCTTATCCATCAGGTGTAATAGCCTGATAATTGTATTAAAATATGTGCAAAAGGGGATCCTAACTTTTAAAGTTTGGTATTTAAGATGCAGCGTTTGAGGCTGGGTTATCGAATATACTTCAGGCTGAGTGAAACAGGTCTTTGATCAACAGGGGAGTCGAGGTTTTGGTGGAGATAAAGGACAGTGCATCCACAGTTAGATCAGCATGGTCTTCTAGAATGGCAGAGCAAGCTCGGGGGCCCATGTGACGTACTCAGGATCCTCCGTATATTTCTATATTCACAATATCTCATCCTGACACCAGGAGGGTGTGTGTTAGCAAACTGTCTTTATGCTGATGGAGTTTGTGAAAATGTTCTGAGACATTCCCTTTATGCAGAACAATGAAGAGTTTGAACTCAGAGCTCCCAATGTTTTAATTACTGAGAGTTATCACAGAACCTTCTCGAGCGATCGCAGCCATTTTGGAAAGCATCTCGAGTGATCGGTAACATTCTGTAAGATGGAGTTTCCAGCCCGGAGCTTCTGCCATTTGCAGCCCCTTCATTGGTGAATTGTTCTACCTCATTACCAGCAGAAGATTCCGCTTTACAATCAACAAACATCATCTTCTCAAAGATAAACTTAACCATCTTACTTCACATCCAGTCAAATATAATGTCTCTGTCCACGCTCACACACTCACACACACACACTCACGCTAACATACACTCACACACACACTAACATACACTCACACACACACTAACATACACTCACACACACACACACACACTAACATACACTCACACACACACTTACCCACACACACACAAACATACACACACACTAACATACACAGACACTAACATACACACACACAAACATACACACACACAAACATACACACACCCAAACATACACACAAACATACACACACACTAACATACACACACACACTAACATACACACACACTAACATACACACACAAACATACACACATACAAACATACACACACACACACTAACATACACACACTCACATACACACACTCACATACACACACAAACATACACACACACAAACATACACACACACACACAAACATACACACACACTGACATACACACACTAACATACACACACACAAACATACACTCACACACACACACTAACATACACTCACACACACACACTAACATACACACACATACAGACACACACACAAACATACACACACACTGACATACACACACTAACACACACACACACACAAACACACACACAAACACACACACACTAACGTACACTCACACACTAACATACACTCACACACACTAACATACACACACACATACAGACACACACAAACATACACACACACAAACATACACACACACACAAACATACACACACACACAAACATACACACACACACTAACATACACACACACTAACATACACACACTAACATACACACACTAACATACACACACTAACATACACACACACACTAACATGCACACACACATACACTAACATACACTCTCACTAACACATGCTCACACACTCACACACACAATCACATACACTCACTCACACACACATTAACACGCACTCACACACACAGACACACAATCACAGACAAACATACACACACATATACACAATCACACGCAATCACAGACATACAATCAGACACACACACACAATCACAGATACACACACTCATTCACACACACACACACTCATACTCGTGCTAATATACAAACACACACATACACACAGACACATACTCACACTAATACACTCAGACACTTGCATTAATATGCACACACATTCACACTAATACACACACACTCGCACACATTCATGTGCACTCACACTCATGCACACACAAGTACACACACTCATGCATACGCGTATACTCACTTTCTCACTAATACACACACTCGCAATAATACACTTGCACTAATACACACACATACAAAATTAAATGCACACACCATGGGCACCAATAGTCAAATTTAAATGATTACCACACAATAACAAACTCACATACCAACATACAATCAATCTGCAACAGTGTAGAATGGAGGGAAGGGATAATAGAGGCATCGCTTCACACATTTAATCATTAATTAGAGAAAGGGGTCATGTCAGAGCTCTGGTGGGTAGCTCTGTTTAAGAAGGGATGTAACATAAAGCAGCCAGTTTATCATCTGGAGAAGGGAAATAATACAATCCTTACTGAAGGAGAGAATGTAGCGTTGAAGAGCAGAAGGATCTCGGGGTCCGGGTTCACAGGACTCTTAAATCGGCCTCGCAGGTGGAGGAGGTGGTCAAGAAGGCGTATGGTGTACTGGCCTTCATTAATTGAGGGATTGAGTTTAGGAGTCGGGAGGTAATGCTGCAACTTTACA
Source organism: Prionace glauca (assembly GCA_037974335.1). NCBI lineage: Eukaryota > Metazoa > Chordata > Chondrichthyes > Carcharhiniformes > Carcharhinidae > Prionace > Prionace glauca. The sequence goes on along the minus strand of CM075726.1, from coordinate 2,306,641 downwards.
GGACCCTCGTCAGGCCTCATTTGGAGTACTGTGCGCAGTTCTGGTCGCCTCACTATAGGAAAGACGTAGAAGCTATTGAAAGGGTGCAGAGGAGATTTACAAGGATGTTGCCTGGACTGGGAGGCATGCCTTATGAAGATAGGTTGAGGGAGCTGGGACTCTTTTCCCTGGAGAGGCGAAGGTTGAGAGGCGACCTGATAGAAGTTTATAAAATGTTGAGAGGAATAGATAGGGTGGACTCTCAGAGGCTATTTCTCCGGGTTGAAATGGTCGCTACGAGAGGACACAGATTTAAGGTGCGGGGAGGGAAGTACAGAGGTGATGTTAGGGGTAAGTTTTTCACTCAGAGGGTAGTGAGTGAATGGAATCGGCTGCCATCATCGGTGGTGGAGGCGAACTCGCTGGGGTCTTTTAAAAGACTTCTGGATGAGTATATGGGGTTTAATGGGATTGGGGGTTATAGATAGGTCTATAGATTGGTGAGGTTGATGTGATCGGCGCAACTCGAGGGCCGAAGGGCCTGTTTGTGCTGTAATGTTCTATGTTCTAATAGAGGGACATCTCAAACTGAGAAATAAAACACCAAAGGGCATGAATTTCAGAAGAAAAATCTTGCTTGTCCAACCTTGATGACATTTTTGAGAAGGAGTGGAGACATACACTATTTTCTAAATGGGGAAATGCTTAGGAAATCAGAAACACAAAGGGACTTGAGAGTCATTATCCAAGATTCTCTTAAGGTTAATGTTCAGGTTCAGTCTGCAGTTAGGAAGGGAAATGCAATGTTAGCCTTCATGTCGAGAGGGCTAGAATACAAGAACAGGGATGTAATTCTGAGGCTGTATAAGGCTCTGGTCAGGTCCCATTTGGAGCATTGTGAACAGTTTTGGGCTCCATATCTAAGGAAGGATGTGCTGGCCTTGGAAAGGGTCCAGAGGAGGTTCACAAGAATGATCCCTGGAATGAAGAGCTTGTCGTATGTGGAACAATTGAGGACTCTGGGTCTGTACTCGTTGGAGTTTAGAAGGATGGGGGAGGATCTTATTGAAACTTACAAAATGCTGTGAGGCTCTGGATAGAGTGGATGTGGAGAGGATGTTTCCACAAGTAGGAAATACTAGAACCAGAGGGCACAACCTCAGACTAAAGGGATGGTTCTTTAAAACAGAGATGAGGAACACAGAACATAAAACATTACAGCTCAGTACAGGCCCTTCGGCCCTCGATGTTACACCGACCAGTGGAACCAATCTAATGACCCTTTAACCTAAACTATTCCAATGTTATCCATATGCCTATCCACCGACCATTTGAACGCCCTTAAAGTTGGCGAGTCCACAACTGCTGCAGGCAGGGCATTCCACGCCCTTACTACCCTCTGAGTAAAGAACCTACCTCTGACATCTGTCCTATAATTACCACCCCTTAATTTAAAGCTATATCCCCTCGTGTTACCCATCACCATCCGAGGAAAAAGGGTCTCACTGTCCACCCTATCTAACCCTCTGATCATCTTGTATACCTCAATTAGGTCATTTCGTAACCTTCTTCTCTCTAATGAAAATAACCTCAAGTCCCTCAGCCTTTCCACATAAGACCTTCCCACCATAACAGGCAACATCCTGGTAAACCTCCTCTGCACCCTTTCCAATGCCTCCACATCTTTCTTATAATGCAGCAACCAGAACTGTACACAATACTCCAAGTGCGGCCGCACCAGAGTTTTGTACAGTTGTAACATGACCTCACGACTCCGAAATTCAATCCCTCTACCAATAAAAGCTAACACACCGTACGCCTTCTTAACAACCTTATCAACCTGGCTGCCAACTTTCAGGGAGCCATGCACATGGACACCGAGATCTCTTCTAGCAGGTTAAAGTCCAACAGGTTTATTTGGTAGCACGAGCTTTTGGAGCATTGCTCCTTCATCAGGTGGGAGGAGAGTTGGATTCACAAAAAGGGCTCATATACAGACACAAACTCAATTACAAGATAATGGTTGGAATGCGAGTCTTAACAGATAATCAAGTCTTTACAGGTACAGACAATGTGAGTGGAGATAACATTAAGCACGGGTTAAAGAGATGTACATAAGAAATAGGAGCAGGAGTAGGCCATCTGTCTCCAGACAGGACAGTTAGAGAGATTTTGCAAGCCCAGGCCAAATGGTGGGGGGGGGGGTTATGAATAGTGCGACATGAACCCAAGATCCCGGTTGAGACCGTCCTCATGTGTGCGGAACTTGGTTATCAGTCTCTGTTCAGCGACTCTGCGCTGTCGTTACCTAGAGAGGGGGAGAATGTGGGACTCGCTACCACACAGCAAGGTTGAAGCTAAAGGTGTCAGTGCGTTTAAGGGGAAGCTAGACAAGTTTTTGAGGGAGGAGGAAACAGAAGGTTACAGTGAAAGATTTAGATGGGAAAGGATGAGAGGAGATTCAAGGGAAGCACAATGGTTTTTTTCTAAGCAGTAGAATTGAGCTAATTGAGGGGATACAGTACAAATTCACTAGAATGATACCGGCTTTAAAAGGATTAAGTTTTTGAGAATGAGCTGTTCTGGCTGCATTGTGTTTCCTTGCCTGTAGAAGATTACAGCATTGATATAAAAAGGTTCAAAAGATAATGAAAGCTATATTAAAGTTATCGGGAGAAGCTCCTTCCTCTGGTTGAGGTGTGGTGCTGGTTGTGGGGAGGCAAACTGATCAGAACAAGAGGCAAGAACCTGAAAATCAGAGGCGTGGATTATTCAGGGGTAAAATACCAAAAACAGGGGCAGGAGTGGGCCATTTGGCCCCTTGAGTCGAGCCTACCCTACCATTCAATATAATCATGGCTAACCCGCTATCTTCACAGCACACTCCAGCACTCTCCCCGGAGCTGCCTTAAGATCAGGAAGCCTCCTCTCACACGCACGGGAGTGGAAATCTCAAACTCTGACTCTGAAAAGACTGTTGAGGCTGAGCGTTAATATTCTGAAGATAAATTGACAGCGTTTTGTTAAAAATGGTATCTAAGGATTTGGAACAAGATGAAGCTAAGATACAGATCAGCCATGATCGAATCGAATGGCAGAACAGAATCGATGCTTGAACTATCCTTAGATCAGTGTATCCTGATCAAACACAACTTCTATCTGTTAACAATTGTTAAGATCTCAGTAAATACTCCCCTGGATAGAATTCCTACATCAAGGTTAGTAACTGAGGCTTTGCCGAGACTGGCTACCCGCATTCTCCTGCCTTCTACACACTACTGCTTCACAAACATACTTCACAATCTGATTATCCCAAATAAAGTCTACTTGGGAACTTACTGGTTGAGACGGAGCCCTCCGTGAGAATCCCAGTCACCAACATTACAATCATGGTCCAGCCAGCAAACTCCATGTGTACTAGCCTCAAGAGCTGCCCCAATCTGACTTCACTGTATTATTAACCTCAGTACTGACAGCAGGCAGGAAGTAAGTGGAGAACAGTTACCACTAAACTCAGAAACCAGCGTTAACTGTTCCAACACCAGATATTTCCATCGTCTAATCCCCTCATCAAGGTCAGGAACCTTCCAAAACAGGTCCGGACATTCTCAGACCTGTAGGGAACAAGGGGGGAGATCTCAGTGACCAGGGAAATCCTGGTGATCCTGATGATCTGGGGAGATCCCAGTAATCTGCTATGGGATAGTGATCCTGAATTTCTGGATGGAGTGTCTGAGGGAGCAGACAGGAATCACAGCCAGTAAGGAGCGTTCTGAGATCTGAGCATCAAGATTAAGTGATTGGAAACATTTGTTGTGTGAGAGAGTTCACGCATTGAGAATCGCAATAATGGTAAGGGGAGGACAAATTCTTAAATAATGTTTTTTCAGCTATTTATTTGTAAGTTTTTGCTGAATTTCAATGTGTAGTTTAGCAGGTTTTCCAAATTGCACAAATGCTTGTTCTAAATGTAAACTGGAACTTGGGAAGTTTGCGTGCTACATTTGCAAAGGGTGTGGTTGTGAGATGACAGAATGACGGTTTTAAAGAACTGAGCTGCTGCCAGACAGTGCTAGAATGGCATTGTGGAACCCACCCTTCCCAATGTTTGGTCATCTTCCGAGCCCTTTGGGGCTGATGGATTCAATGCCGCTTTCCCTGTCATAAAAAAGAAAAAATCTACAGGAGGGTGGAAGTGATTATCTGGAAAGTGCAGTAAGAAAAGAGCTTCTGATGGAAATGCGGAAGCTGATGCACTCCAATTGATTCGAGAAGATGAGTCAAGAGAAACTGTCAGCAGCTGGTCATCTTAGACTTGATATTTTTGGTGTTAAGATAAAGATGTGGAGGAAGCATAGCAGAAACACAAGGCTGATCAACTATATCAGGAGTGTTAACGAGATTGGAAGTATTAACCATGTGTGTGGGATATTACTGTAATGTAAAGGTGCACAGTAGAGCAAGGGTTAATACGCTGAGAACAATGTCACCCAGAGTCTTAAACTCCTGGCAGCGTCTCCCAGGACGATAAGGTCAGGAGGAGAAAGCAGAAAAAGCACAATCCAAAACAAGTCCTCAATGGTAGATCAGGCAGTGGATACTCTTGTGGTATCAATAACTGCAATGGTGAATGAAGCCTGCAGCAGGAGGGAGATCCCCAGTCATCGAGCTATCCTGGTGACTGAACTGCACCAACCCTCTGGCATGGACTGGGTGTATCTGCTGACGTGCAACAGCACTCCCACACTAAAACATATCTCATACCAGACATTCACCAATAGGAAACAAACCCACTTCTCACACAGATAAACCCTGCAGCAATTGGCGAGAAACAGGACCATGAGATCTGGAAGTCCCAACTCAGAAACTCCCTGGCAGGAGGTGACAGCCCAGCGATATTACCACTAGACTATTCATCCAGAAACTCGGCTCATATTCTGGAGACCTGGGTTCAAACCCCGCCATAGCAGATGATGGAATTTGAATTCAATAAAAATATCTGGAATTAAGAAGCTACTGATGATTGTGAAACCATTGTCGATTGTCAGAAAAACCCATCTGGTTCATTAAGGGAATATAGGCCATCCTCACCTGGTCTGGCCTATATGTGACTCCAGAGACACAACAATGTGGATGATTCTCAACTGCCCTCCAAGGATAACCAGGAATGGGCAATAAATGTTGGCCAACCAGCGAAGCCCATGTCCCAAGGATGAATAAAATATAAGACTCCACCTCTGAGCCCCTGGAGAGGTTCGATCAACACTGTCTGAGATGGATTTTCTGCATCAACTGGGAGGATAGGTCTACTGACATCAGCATTCTTCCCCCATATCCCTTAATCCCTTTAACCCCAAGAACAATATGTAAGACCACCAGAATTGAGGCCATGATCATCTAAAACCAACTCTGCCGAGCTGAACATGTGCTCAGGATATCAAAATCCTGACTCTCAGAAGCAAATCTTCTTCACCCAGCACGAGGGAGGCTCCTGAACAAGAGAAGGGCAAACGGTACTCTTCAAATTCACCCTGAAGGCTTACCTCAAAAAATGCAACATAGACCTCAACACCTGGGAGACTGTTGTTCAGAAGAGATTGACTTGGATGAAGCAGCTGATTGAAGAGGTACAATTCTTCAATGACACCCGATGGCAAGAGGAGATCTGGAAAAGGAGCCTGAGAAAGGAATCCCAGTGAACTGAACTAAAACCCCCTACCCTTCCAGAGACCACATCCTTCTATTCCCATCTTATTCATGTATTTGTCAAGATGCCCCTTAAAAGTCACTTTAAAGTCTCCTCATATGACAGACCTGCCATCCCAGGAATCAGCCTGGTAAACCTTCACTGTGCTCCCTCTGTAGCAAGAACATCCTTCCTCAGACAAGGAGACCAAAACCGCACACAATACTCCAGGTGTGGCTTCACCAACACCCTGTACAATTGCAGCAATGATGTGGAAATGCCGGCTTTGGACTGGGGTAAACGCAGTAAGAAGTCTCACAAACATCAGGACTTTAACCTGGTGTCATGAGACTTCTTACAATTGCAGTAAAACATCCCTTTCCCGATACTCAAATCCTCTCGCTATGAAGGCTAACATACCATTTGCCTTCTTTACTGCCTGCTGTACCTGCACACTTACTTTCAGCGACCAATGCACAAGGACACCAAGGTCTCGCTGAGTGTCCACCTCTCTCAATTTACACCCATCCCAGTAATAATCTGTCTTCCTATTATTGTTACCAAAGTGGATAACCTCACATTATCCACATTATACTGCATCTGCCACACAGATACCCTCACACTCAGCCTGTCCAAATCATACTGAAGCATCTCTGCATCCTCCTCACAGCTCACCCTCCCACCCAACTCTGTATCATCTGCAGATTTGGAGACAATACATTCGGTTCCCTCTTCCAAATCATTAATATATAATGTGAACAGTTGGGGTCCCAGCACAGATCCCTGAGGAACCCCACTAGGCACTGACTGCCAATCAGAAAAAGACCCATTTATACCAACTCTTTGCTCCCTATCTGCTAACCAGCTTTCTGCAGGAAGTGGCCCTGGAAATAGTAGATCCATTGGTGGACATTTTCCAGACTTCTTTGGACTCTGGGCTGGTTCCTACAGATTGCAGAGTAGCTAATGTAAACCTGCTATTCATAGAGGGAGATAGAGAGAAAACAGGGAACGATACAGCAGTGAGCCTAACGTAGGTACTGGGAAAGTTGCTGGAGTCCATTATCAAGGATTTAATAAACTCAGTATTTGGGAGGCAGTGGGATAATCAGACAAAGTCAACATGGATTTACACAAGGGAAATCATATCTCACCAATAACACGGAGTTTCTTAGATGGACAATCATAGTCATTGAAAGAGTGATCACTGAAGATGTAAACACTCAGGATATCGGTGGGGCTTTCTTAACTCTAGTGTCAGCATGGAGGGACCAGGATAGATTGTTGGTGATCTGGACACCTGCAAACTTGAAGCTCTCAACCATTTCCACTCCATCCCTGTTGATGTAGACAGGGGTACGTTCTCCTTTATGCTTCCTGAAGTTGATGACAATCTCCTTCGCCTGGTTGACATTGAGGGGGAGATTATTGTTGCCGCACCAGTTCACCAGATTCTCTATCTCATTCCTGTACTCTGTCTCATCATTGTTTGAGATCCGACCCAGTACTGTGGTGACATCAGCAAACTTGAAAACCGAGTTATAGGGAAATTGAATGCACAATCACAGGTTTGTGCTGTAGTGTTCTATGTTCTATATAAGAGCGAATACATGACTATGATGTGAATGGAAGGTTACAGACGCTGTGAATGCGTACAGTTTTAGTTTAGTTAGGGCATCATGATTGCGTGGGCTTGGAGAGCCAAAGGACCAGTTCCTGTGCTGTACTTTGAGTACAGTGAGGGGCTGAGAACACAGCCTTGTGGGGCATCGGTGTTGAGGATGATTGAGGAGGAGGTGTTGTTGCCTATCCTTACTGATCGTGGTCTGTGAGTTAGGAAGTTCAGGATCCAGTCACTGAGGGAGGAGCCGAGGCCCAGGCCACGGAATTTGGAGATGAGTTTTCTGGGAATAATGGTGTTGAAGACTGAGCTGTAATCAATAAATAGGAATTTGACATCGGTGTCCTTGTTATCAAGGACATACAGCTATAGAGGTTTAAGGCTTGGAAACAGGCCCTTCAGCCCAACTTGTCCATAGTGTTTAGTGGTTAAAAACTTTGTTTTTAACCACTAAACTAATCCCAATTGCCCGTATTTGCCCCATATCCCTCTGTACCCATCGTACCCGTGTAACTGTCTAAATGCTTTTTAAAAGACAAAATTGTCCCCCCCTCTACTACTGCCTCTGGCAGCTTGTTCCAGACACTCACCACCCTCTGTGTGAAAAAATTACCCCTCTGGACCCTTTTATATCTCTCCCTTCTCACCTTAAACCTGTGCCCTCTAGTTTTAGACTCCCCTACCTTTGGGAAAAGATATTGACTATCTAGCTGATCTGTGCCCCTCATTATTTTATAGACCTCTATAAGATCACCCCTCAGCCTCCTACACTCCAGAGAAAAAAGTCCCAGTCTATCCAGCCTCTCCTTATAACTCAATCCATCAAGTCCCGGTAGCATCCTAGTAAATCTTTTCTGCACTCTTTCTAGTTTAATAATATATTTGGTATAGAGCATAGAACACTCCAGCACAAACAGGCCCTTCGGCCCACAAGTTGTGCTGATCATATCCCTACCTACCAGGCCTATCTGTAACCCTAAATCCCATTAAACCCCATATACTCATCCAGAAGTCTTTTAAAAGACCCCAGCGAGTTCGCCTCCACCACCACTGACGGCAGCCGATTCCATTCACTCACCACCCTCTGAGTGAAAAACTTACCCCTAACATCTCCTCTGTACTTAGTTCCCAGCACCTTAAACCTGTGTCCTCTCGTAGTGACCATTTCAGCCCTGGGAAATAGCCTCTGAGAATCCACCCTATCTATTCCTCTCAACATTTTATAAACTTCTATCAGGTCGCCTCTCAACCTTCGTCTCTCCAGGGAAAAGAGTCCCAGCTCCCTCAATCTATCTTCATAAGGCATGCCTCCCAGTCCAGGCAACATCCTTGTAAATCTCCTCTGTAACCTTTCAATAGCTTCCACATCCTTCCTATAGTGAGGCGACCAGAACTGCGCACTGTACTCCAAATGAGGCCTGACGAGGGTCCTGTAAAGTTGCAGCATTACCTCCCGACTCCTAAACTCAATCCCTCGATTAATGAAGGCCAGTACACCATACGCCTTCTTGACCACCTCCTCCACCTGCGAGGCCGATTTAAGAGTCCTATGAACCGGGACCCCAAGGTCCTTCTGCTCCTCTACACAGCTAAGACTCCTACCCTTGATATTGTACTCCTGCATCCCATTGGTCCTGCCAAAATTAACTACTACACATTTATCCGCGTTGAAGTCCATCTGCCACTTCTCCGCCCATTCCTGCATCCTATCTATGTCCTGCTGCAACTTTTGACATCCTTCCAGACCATCCACAACACCGCCAACCTTCGTGTCGTCGGCAAACTTACCAACCCATCCCTCCACTTCCTCATCCAGGTCATTTATGAAAATTACAAACCAGCAAGTATTTAACATCAAGTATATTTATGGTTGCTAACTGTCGTTAAAGTGGCATTTTAAATCTGTAAAAGAGTATTGCTTATTTGGAACTGCAACAGTGATAAGTTAGAAATTAAAGTTGTTTCCTTTCATTCTTTAACTGCTGGACAACAGCTAAAAGTTCAGCTGCTTCATTTTGTCAAAGTTAAACAGTGTGATTAAATAAAGTCACTTTTTAATTATAAAGGATCCCTAATTTGTCAGTGGAATTATGACTGGAATGAAGTATTTAATCCTCAAATTTACACCAAACTAGAAAAATTGTTGGGGTCTTGTCTGGCTTCATAACGTAACTTTGGGATAGGGTCTGACATGCTGATCCAGAGTAAACTAACATGATTAACACTGCCATCCTCATTAACACTAAGAACAAAGAAAATTCCAGCCCAGGAACAGGCCCTTCGGCCCTCCAAGCCTGCACTGACCATGCTGTCCGACTGAACTAAAACCCCTGACCCTTCCAGGAACCATATCATAGAACATAGAACATTACAGCACAAACAGGCCCTTCGGCCCTCGAGTTGCGCCGATCACATCAACCCCACCAATCTATAGACCTATCTATAACCCCCAATCCCATTAAACCCCATATACTCATCCAGAAGTCTTTTAAAAGACCCCAGCGAGTTCGCCTCCACCACCGATGACGACAGCCGATTCCATTCACTCACCACCCTCTGAGTGAAAAATTTACCCCTAACATCACTTCTGTACTTCCCTCCCCGCACCTTAAATCTGTGTCCTCTCGTAGCAACCATTTCAATCCGGGGAAATAGCCTCTGAGAGTCCACCCTATCTATTCCTCTCAACATTTTATAAACTTCTATCAGGTCGCCTCTCAACCTTCGTCTCTCCAGGGAAAAGAGTCCCAGCTCCCTCAACCTATCTTCATAAGGCATGCCTCCCAATCCAGGCAACATCCTTGTAAATCTCCTCTGTACCCTTTCAATAGCTTCCACATCCTTCCTATAGTGAGGCGACCAGAACTGCGCACAGTACTCCAAGTGGGGCCTGACAAGGGTCTTATAAAGTTGCAGCATTACCTCCCGACTCCTAAACTCAATCCCTCGATTAATGAAGGCCAGTACACCATACGCCTTCTTGACCACATCCTCCACCTGCGAGGCCGATTTAAGAGTCCTGTGGACCCGAACCCCTAGATCCTTCTGCTCTTCAACACTACTAAGACTCCTGCCCTTGATAGTGTACTCGTTCATCCCATTGATCCTGCCAAAATGGACGACTACGCATTTATCCGCGTTGAAGTCCATCTGCCACTTCTCCGCCCATTCCTGCATCCTATCTATGTCCTGCTGCAACTTTTGACATCCTTCCAGACCATTCACAACACCGCCGACCTTCGTGTCATCAGCGAACTTGCTAACCCATCCCTTCACTTCCTCATCTAAGTCATTTATGAAAATGATAAACAGCAAGGGTCCCAGAACAGATCCCTGGGGCACCCCACTGGTGACTGACCTCCATTCCGAAAAAGACCCATCCACAACCACTCTCTGCCTTCTGCAGGCAAGCCAGTTCTGGATCCACAAGGCCAAAGGCCCTTGGATCCCATGCCCTCTCACCTTCTCAAGAAGTCTTGCATGGGGGACCTTATCAAACGCCTTGCTGAAGTCCATGTACACTACGTCCACGGCACTTCCTTCGTCAGTGTGTTCAGTCACATTATCGAAGAACTCAACTAGGCTCGTAAGGCACGACCTGCCCTTGACAAATCCATGCTGACTATTCCTGATCATGTCAAACCTTTCCAAATGCTCGTAAATCTTGTCCCTCAGAAGCCTCTCCATCAGCTTACCAACCACTGAGGTCAGACTCACCGGGCGGTAATTTCCCGGGCTATCTCTGTTCCCTTTCTTGAAAATAGGGACTACATCCGCAATCCTCCAATCTTCTGGAACCTCTCCATTGATGATGCAAAGATCATCGCCAGGGGCACTTCCCTCGCCTCCCACAGTATCCTGGGGTACATCCCATCTGGTCCAGGCGACTTATCTATTTTGATAGAATTCAAAAGTTCTAACACATCCTCCTCCTTAATATCAACATACTCAATCTTTTCCATCTGCTGCAAATCCATAGCAAAATCTCCCAGATCAGTTTCCACTGTGAATACTGAGGCAAAGTACTCATTAAGCACTTCTGCCATTTCTTCTGGTTCTACACAGACTTTTCCCCCTTCACCTTTTATAGGTCCTATCCCTTCTCTTCTCATCCTTTTACTTTTCACATATTTATAGAAGGCCTTGGGATTCTCCTTAATCTTACCCGCCAAGGTCTTCTCATGACCCCTTCTGGCTCTCCTAATTTCCCTTTTAAGCTCCTTTCTACAGTCCTTATACTCCTCAAGATCCTTAACATCTTCTAGTTCCCTGAACCTTTTGTACACCTTCCTTTTCCTCTGTTCCCATCCTATTCATGTATTTGTCAGGACACCCCTTAAAACTCACTACTGTATCTACTTCCACTATCTCCCCCGGCAGCGAGTTCCAGACACCCACCACCCTCTGTGTAAAAAATCTCCCTCGTCCATCTCCTTTAAACCTTGCCCCTCACACCTTAAACCTGTGCCCCAGTAATTGACTCTTCCACCCTGGGAAAAAGCTTCTGACTATCCACTCTGTCCATGCCCCTCATAATCTTGTAGACTTCTATCAGGTCTCCCCTCAACCTCCGTCACTCCAGTGAGAACAAACCAAGTTTCTCCAACCTCTCCTCATAGCTAATGCTCTCCAGACCAGGCAACATCCTGGTAAATCTTTTCTAAACCCTCTCCAAAGCCTCCACATCCTTCTGGTCGTGTGGTGACCAGAATTGAACACTATATTCCAAGTGCGGCCTCACTAAGGTTCTATAAAGCTGCAACATGGCTTGCCAATTTTTAAACTCAGTGCCCCGGCCGATGAAGGCAAGCATGCCGTATGCCTTCTTGACTACCTTCTCCACCTGCATTGCCACTTTCAGTGACCTGTGTACCTGTACACCCAGATCCCTCTGCCTATCAATACTCTTAAGGGTTCTGCCATTTACTGTATATTTCCTATCTGTATTAGACCTTCCAAAATGCATTACCTCACTTTTGTCTGGATTAAACTCCATCTGCCATCTCTCTGCCCAAGTCTCCAGCTGATCTATATCCTGCTGTATCCTCTGATGGTCCTCATCGCTATCTGCAAATCCACCAACCTTTGTGTCATCCGCAAACTTACTAATCAAACCAGTTACATTTTCCTCCAAATCATTTATATATATTACAAACAGCAAAGATCCCAGCACTGATCCCTGAGGAACACCACTTTTCACAGCCCTCCATTCAGAAACACATCCTTCCACTGCTACCCTCTGTCTGTGACCGAGCCAGTTTTGTATCCACCTTGCCAGCTCACCTCTGATCCCATGTGACTTCACCTTCTGCACCAGTCTGCCATGACGGACCTTGTCAAAGGCCTTGCTGAAGTCCATGTAGACAACATCCACTGCCCTACCCTCATCAATCATCTTTGTCACTTCCTCGAAAACTCGATCAAGTTCGTGAGACACGACCCCCCCCTTCACAAAACCATGTTGCCTCTCACTAATACACCCACTTATTTCCAAGTGGGAATAAATCCTGTCTCGAAGAATCCTCTCCAATAATTTCCCTACCACTGATGTAAGGTTCACCGGCCTGTAATTACCTGGATTATTCTTGTTACCCTTCTTAAACAGTTTATAAAATGTTGAGAGGAATAGATAGGGTGGACTCTCAGAGGCTATTTCCCCGGGTTGAAATGGTCGCTACGAGAGGACACAGATTTAAGGTGCGGGGAGGGAAGTACAGAGGTGATGTTAGGGGTAAGTTTTTCACTCAGAGGGTAGTGAGTGATTGGAATCGGCTGCCGTCGTCGGTGGTGGAGGCGAACTCGCTGGGGTCTTTTAAAAGACTTCTGGATGAGTATATGGGGTTTAATGGGATTGGGGGTTATAGATAGGTCTATAGATTGGTAGGTGTTGATGTGATCGGCGCAACTCGAGGGCCGAAGGGCCTGTTTGTGCTGTAATGTTCTATGTTCTATAAAAGAACAACATTGGCTAATCTCCAATCCTCTGGGACCTCCCCTGTATTTGGAAATGCCGGTGTTGGACTGGGGTAAACACAGTAAGAAGTCTCACAACACTAGGTTAAAGTCCAACAAGTTTATTCGGTAGCGCAAGCCACTAGCTTTTGGAGCGCTGCCCCTTCATCAGGTGAGTGGGATTTCTGTTCACAAACAGGACATATAAAGACACAAACTCAATTTACAAAATAATGGTTGGAATGTGAGTCTATACAGGTAATCAAGTCTTAAAGGTACAGAAAATGTGAGTGAAGAGAGGGTTAAGCACAGGTTAAAGAGATGTGTATTGTCTCCAGACAGGACAGTTAGTGAGACTTTACAAGCCCAGGCAAGTTGTGGGGGGTTACACACAGATGAGTACATGGGATTTAATGGGATTGAGGGTTATAGATAGTCCTAGTAGATATGGATATGATCGGCGCAACTTGTGGGCCAAAGGGACTGTTTGTGCTGTAGTGTTCTATGTTCTATAGGGTGACATGAACCCAAGATCCCTGTTGAGACCGTCCTCATGTGTGCGGAACTTGGCTATCAGTCTCTGTTCAGCGACTCTGCGCTGTCGTGTGTCATGAAGGCCGCCTTGGAGAATGCTTACCCAAAGGTCAGAGGCTGAATGCCCGTGACCACTGAAGTGTTCGCCAACAGGAAGGGAACAGTCTTGCCTGGTGACTGTCGAGCGATGTTCATTCATCCGTTGTCGTAGCGTCTGCATGGTCTCCCCAGTGTACCATGCTTCGGGACATCCTTTCTTGCAACGTATCAGGTAGACAATGTTGGCTGAGTTGCAAGAGTATTTACCATGTACCTGGTGGATGGTATTCTCACGTGTGATGATGGTATCCATGTCGATGATCCGGCATGTCTTGCAGAGGTTGCTGTGACAGGGTTGTGTGGTATTGTGGTCACTGTTCTCCTGAAGACTGGGTAGTTTGCTGCGAACAATGGTCTGTTTGAGATTGTGTGGTTGTCTGAAAGCAAGAAGTGGAGGTATGGGGGTGGCCTTGGTGAGATAGTTCTGACAGTTACAGGTATCAACAGTTCCGACACGCCACGGGACACAGTGGACAGAGTACCCTTCATCGTCCAGTACTTCCCCGGAGCGGAGAAGCTACGACATCTTCTCCGGAGTCTTCAACATATCATTGATGAAGACAAACATCTCGCCAGGGCTATCCCCACACCGGGTCATTCAGCCTCTGACCTTCGGGTAAGCATTCTCCAAGGCGGCCTTCATGACACACGACAGCGCAGAGTCGCTGAACAGAGACTGATAGCCAAGTTCCGCACACATGAGGACGGTCTCAACAGGGATCTTGGGTTCATGTCGCACTATCTGTAACCCCCATGACTTGCCTGGGTTTGCAAAACCTCACTTACTGTACTGACTGGAGACAATACACATCTTTTTAAACTGTGCTTAATACTCTTTTTACTCACATTGTTTGTACCTGTAAGGACTCACATTCTGACCATTATTTTGAAAGTGAGTTTGTGTCTTTATATGCCCTGTTTGATAATAGAATTTCCACTCACCTGACAAAGAAGCAGCGCTCCGAAAGCTAGTAGCTTTTGCTACCAAATAAACCTGTTGGACTTTAACCTGGTGTTGTGAGATTTCTTACTGTGTTTACTTCCCCTGTAGCCAGTGAGGATACAAAGATTTCTCTGAAGGTCCCAGCAATTTCTTCCCTTGCCTCTCTCAATATTCTGGGGTAGATCCCATCAGGCCCTGGAGACTTGTCTACCTTAATGTTCCTCAAGAACCCCAACACCTCTTCCTTTTTCATCTCAACATGATTCATAAGAACATAAGAAATAGGAGCAGGAGTAGGCCATCTAGCCCTTCGAGCCTGCCCCGCCATTCAATAAGATCATGGCTGATCTGTCGTGGCTCAGTTCCACCTTCCCGCCCTCTCCCCATAACCCTTAATCCCCTCTCTTATCAAAAACCCATCAACCCGCGTCTTAAAAATATTTAGCGAGGCAGCCTCCACCACTTCAACGGGCAGAGAATTCCAGAGATTCACCACCCTTTGAGTGAAGAAGTTCCTCCTCAACTCCGTTCTAAAACGCCCCCCCTTTATCTTGAGGCTGTGCCCCCTAGTCCTACTGTCTTTTTTGAGCGGGAAGAGTCTCTCCACCTCTATCCTATCCATCCCATTCATCATCTTATACGTCTCGATGAGATCTCCCCTCATCCTTCTAAACTCTAACGAGTACAAGCCTAGTTTATTCAGCCTCTCCTCATAGCTCAACCCCCTCAACTCTGGTATCAGCCTAGTAAACCTCAAACTATCTACACATCCTCTCCCAGACTCATCATCCAGCAAGTCCTTCTCTTTGGTGAATACTGGTGCAAAAATGTACTCATTTAATACCCCGCCCATTTCCTCTGGCTCCACAATAGATTCCCTCCCTCGTTCTTGAGTGGGCCAACCCTCTCCCTGGCTACCCTCTTAGAACGTAGAATAGTACAGCACAGTACAGGCCCTTCAGCCCTCAATGTTGTGCCGAGCTATGTCCAAACCCAAGATCAGTCTATCCCACTCCCTATCGTTCTGGAGTACTCCATGTGCCTATCCAATAACCGCTTGAAAGTTCCTTAAGTGTCCGACTGCCTGCTGTAATAGACTATCACAGCAGGCAGTGTATTCCACACCCCAACCTCTCTCTGAGTAAAGAATCGACCTCGGACATCCCTCCTATATCTCCCACCATGAACTTTATAGTTATGCCCCCGAGTAACAGCTACATCCACCCGAGGAAGTAGTCTCTGAACGTCCACTCTATCCCCCTCATCATCTTATAAACCTCTATTAAGTCACCTCTCATCCTCCTCCGCTCTAAAGACAAAAGCCTCAGCTCCCTCAACCTTTCCTCATAAGACCTACCCTCCAAACCAGGCAGCATCCTGGTAAATCTCCTCTGCACTCTCTCCAATGCTTCCACATCCTTCTTAGTGAGGTGACCAGAACTGAACACAATATTCCAAATGTGGTCTCACCAAGGTCTGGTATAGTTGCAGCATAACCCCACAGCTCTTAAACTCAAACCCCTGGTAATAAACACTAACACACTATAAGCCTTCTTCACGGCTCTATCCACTTGAGTGGGAACCTTCAGAGATCTGTGGATATGAACCCCGAGATATCTCTGTTCGGGTCCTTCACATTCCTCAGAACCCTGCCATTGACCCTGTAATCCGCATTCAAATTTGTCCTACCAAAATGAATCACCTCACACTCGTCAGGGTTAAACTCCATCTGCCACTTTTCAGCCCGGCTCTGCATCCTATCAATGTCTCTTTGCAGCCTACAAGAGCCCTCCACCTCATCCACTACTCCACCAATCTTGGTGTCATCAGCAAATTTACTAACCCACCCGTCAGTTCCCCTCTTCCAAGTCATTGATAAAAATCACAAATAGCAGAGGACCCAGCACTGATCCCTGTGGTACACCACTGGTAACTGGCCTCCAGTCTGAAAATTTTCCCTCCTCCCCCACCCTCTGTCTTCTATGAGACAGACAGTTACTAATCCAATCGGCCAAATTTCCTTCTATCCCACACCACCTCATCTTCTTCATGAGCCTAACACAGGGAACCTTATCAAACACCTTATTAAAATCCATGGATACAACATCAACTGGTCCACCTTCATCTACACACTTAGTTACCTCCTCAAAGAATTCAATCAAATTTGTGAGGCAGGATTTACCCCTCACAAAACCGTGCTGACTATCCCAGATTAAACTGCATCTTTCTAAATGGTCATAAATCCTATCTCTCATTTCCATTAACTAACCGACAACTGAAGTAGGACTAACTGGCCTATAATTACCAGGGTCATTCCTACTTCCTTTCTTGAAGAGAGGAACAACATTCGTCACTCTCCAGTCCTCTGGTACTATCCCCATGGTAAAAAGTCTGACAACACCAGGTTTTAGTCCAACCGATTTATTTGATAATATTCTCACAAGCTTTCGAGGGGACTGCCTCTTCGTCAGGTGAATGGAGAGTACCTGATGAAGAGGCAGTCCCCTCGAAAGCTTGTGAGTATATTATCAAATAAATAGGTTGGACTAAAACCTGGTGTTGTCAGACTTTTTACTGTGTTTACGCCAGTCCAACGCCGGCATACCCACATCATGACTATCCCCATGGACAGTGAGGACCCAAAGATCAAAGCTAACGGCTCCGCAATCTCATTCCTTGCTTCCCAAATATCCTAGGATGTATCCCATCAGGCCCAGGGAACTCACCCACCCTCAGGTTTTTCAAAATTACTAATAGATCTTCTCTCAGAATATCTACCTCCTCCAACCTATCAGCCTGTATCACAGTCTCATCCTCAAAAACATGGCCCCTCTCCTTAGTGAACACTAAAGAAAAGTATTCATTCAACGCCTTACCTATCTCTTCTGCCTCCATGCACAAGTTCCCATTACTATCCTTGACCGGCCCTAACCTCATGCTGTTCGTTCTTTCATTTCTCACATAAGAGTAAGAAGCCTTGGGATTTTCCTTGATCCAACCCGCCAAGGACTTCTCATGCCCCCTCCTAGCTCTCCTAAGCCCTTTCTTTAACTTATTTCTTCCTACCTTGTAACCCTCAAGCGACCCAACTGAACCTTGTTTTTTCATCCTTACATACGCTTCCTTTTTCCTCTTAACAAGACATTCAACCTCCTTTGTGAACCATGGTTCCCTCACTCAGCCATTTCCTCCCTGCCTGACAGGGACATACCTGTGTGGAGTTTGCACATTCTCCTCGTGTCTGCGTGGGTTTTCTCCGGGTGCTCCGGTTTCCTCCCACAGTCCAAAGATGTGCGGGTTAGGTTCATTGGCTATGCTAAAATTGCCCCTTAGTATCCTGGGATGTGTAGGTTAGAGGGATTAGCAGGTAAAAATGTGTAGGGATATGGGGATAGGGTCTGGGCGGGATTGTGTTCGGTGCGGACTCGATGGGCCGAAGGGCCTGTTTCTGCACTGTAGGGTTCTAGGGTTCTATGTTCTATCAAGGACACGCAGTGTTTGTTCCTTGAACAAGGTCCACTTTTTATATGTGCCTTTCCCTGACAGTTTCTGTTCCCATCGTATGCTCCCTAATTCTTGCATCATAATTACCCCTGCCCCAACTATAAACCTTGCCCTGCCGTGTGACCCTATCCCTCTCCATTGCAATAATGAAGGACACCGAATTGTGGTCACGATCTCCAAAGTGCTCTCCCACAAACAAATCTAACAGATGAGAGGGGCGAGGTATAACTCCGATATCAGAGGGATGTATTTTACACAGAGGGTGGTGGGGGCCTGGAATGCGCTGCCCAGCAGGGTGGTGGAGGCAGAATTGCTGGGATTGTTTAAGACTTATCTGGATAGTCACATGAACAGACTGGGAATGGAGGGATACAAATGGATAGTCTAGTTGGACCAATGAGCGGCGCAGGTTTGGAGGGCCGAAGGGCCTGTTTCCTGTGCTGTATTGTTCTTTGAACACTTGTCCCGGTTCATTATTCAGTACCAAGTCCAACGTGGCCCCACCTCTTGTCGGCTTATCCACAAATTGTGTCAGGAAACTCTCCTGCACACCCTCCAGTACAAGAAGTGTCCCATCTGAAATATTCAACCTATAAAGGTTCCGATCAATATTTGGAAAGTTAAAGTCGCCCATGACGACTGTTACCGGACAACAAATTTAATGAAATTGGGCACACAAAATGGAAGCAAACTAAAGCTATCCTCAGAGCCCTCCACTAAAATCACAAAGTAACAGACACTGATCAGTAGGCATGAGCACGCTCTTATAATGCAAATGAGGGCGAGCACATAAGGGAAATTGGACAGGATGGCACCTGCAGGAACTAAATTAAAGAACACATCCCCACCCCATCAAAATCAGCACTTCCTCACCAGTCAAACAACCCATGGAGACACCTAAAATTAACACAGTTAAGGAAAATATCCCTGGCCCCTCAGAACTCTTGAGATCAATAACACACCTATAGTTCAAACCCCAGAGATTCCAGACCATTGATAATCAACCAGACAGAAACGATTAACACACACTTACAATAATCGCTCCAACACTCGAAAACGTCGAGACAGGATGGCTGAAGTCAAATACTGGAAATAAAGGATTAGCATTTGAAATGCGAAGTTCAGGTATAACTATAGCCCATTGTGGGGGAGTCTTTAGAGCACTTTCAGGACAGTCCGATTGTATGTCCAGGCTTTGTTTCTCCGTCGATGTAAAAAGAAAATAAAGCTGTGCCGTTATTGAACTTCACCCTGAGTCTGTAGTGATTGTTTTGCCCACTCGTGCTAACAATAACTACCCTGTGACCTCCATACCTATCCATAATCTGCTTTGCTATTTCCTCCTCCACATCTCTATTACTATTAGGGGGCCTATAGAAAACTCCTAATCGATCCTTTCCTATTTCTAACTTCAGCCCATATTCCCTCAGTTGGCAGATCGCCCTCGAAATGCCTTTCAGCAGCCGTTAAACTATCCTTGATTAACAATGTCACTCCTCCACCTCTTTTACCACCTTCCCTGCTCTTACTGAAACATCTACACCCCGGAACTGCCGACAACCATTCCTATCCCTGTCCTAACCATGTCTCCGTAATGGCCACAACAACACAGTCCCAAGTACCAATCCACGCTCTAAGTTCACAAGTTCTTGCTCCTTATATATATATAAAAAGTCTTGGGATTTTCCTTAATCCTGCTGGCCAATGCTTTTTCATGACCCCTTTTAGCCCTCCTTACTCCTTGCTTAAGTTTCTTCCTACTTTCCTTGTACATAGTTTTTACTGCTTTTACATAGCAGGGTGAACCCCTGGGGAATCTGTCACAGCATTTCTGACCACATTGCAAAAGTTAGCAGAGCACTGTGAATTCGTGCCACCTCTGAATGACATGTTGCGAGATAGACTGGTCTGTGGAATTAACAAGGTGACAGTCAAAAAAAACTATTGGCAGAAACCAGTTTGGAAATAAAGAGATTGCTCCAACATTGGAGGATACAGAGAAAGGAACACAGGAACTACACGCGATGTCAGACAGCAATGTCCTCTGATTGGGGGAGAGGCCTTATGCAACATGCATCCCTCATCTGAAAGTGATGGTATCAGTAAAATATCACCGAATGCCTTACAGTGGTGGAGTCTGAGATGCATCACCAGGCAATCAAGGAAGGGCAAAGACAGCCTTCAGACTCCTCAGGAGCAAACCCCTGAAGGCTGTAGGTGGCATTTGGTGGAGGAGACCTGAACTGAGCAAAGATATAGGGACAGTTAAAATGCATGCTGCCTCAGAAAGAAGCCAAGGCCAGTACTGGAGATTACTTAGCAGAGAGACTTATAACCAGGAACAGGAACAATACAATTCAATCGCATCTCCACCACAAAGGCTGGCCCACAATGCTGGAGTTGGTAGTCAATGGCCACACATTAATAATGGCAGTGGATAGGGGACTGTGGTCTCCATTATCGGGGTACAGGTCATAATCATCTCTGGGCTGGTATTCAGCTCCTGAACTTAGAAAACACAAAGGCCAGGCTAGCCACCTACACGGGCGGGGGGAACCACTGCAGGTAAAGGGCAACACAGCAACCCAAGTGAATTACTGATAGCTGTCTGCACAAACTCCCCCTCATTATTCCATGGGGACAAGGGGAGAGACTGGCTCCAATGATTCAGGCTGAACAGGCCAGAGATCCGCAGGCTGGGCATGGGGGGGGGCGGCTTGTTATCAACATGTCTTCTGTTCTAGGAAGGACTTGGAAGAATAAGGGGAGCCAAAGTTAAGATCTACGCCAACTCCAATGCTATTTTAGAACGAGACAGGCTCTATACTTCCTATTGGAAAAAGTCAAGTAGGAATTGGAGTGGCTGTTATCCCTGTCCCCAAGAAGGATAAGTCTTGGTGGAGACTATAAGTACACAGTAAATTACATATCCAAATTTGATAAGTACTCTATGCCCCAAAGTGAAGACCTGCTCATCAGGTTAACAAGTGACCAAGCAATCTCTGAGTCATTCTCCTTCTCTAAGCAATCTCTGAGCCATGGGTAGCTCCATCTTGAATTAGATGGGCCATTCTGAAAGTATCTGACAATTAATATACAGAAAGGCCTACGTACTCGCCTGCCCTTTCAGCTCTCTTCTGCATGTGCAATTTTTCAACGGGTAATGGAGAACATTCTCCAAGGATTACCCCAGATGAATCTGGATAACATCCTGATAAAGCAACACCTAGTAAACCTGGAAGAGGTCTTCGGGCGATTTTCAGAGGTTTGGGCATGCCTGAAAAGGGAAAATGTGTCTTCCAAGCAAGCACCGTGATGTAGATGATCTGGAGGAGGGGGCTGAGTGTAGGGTGACAAAATTTGCTGATGACACAAAGATGAGTGGAAAAGCAAATTGCGCGGAGGGTATGGAAAGTCTGGAGAGGGATCTGGTTAGGCTGAGCGAGTGGGCGAGGACCTGGCAGATGGAATATAATGTTAGCAAGTGTGAGGTTATCCACTTTGGCAGGAATAATAGTAGGAGGGATTACTATTTTAAGGGCGAAAAACTGCAGCAGGCTACGGTGCAGAGGGACCTCGGGGTCCTTGTGCATGAGTCACAAAAACCCAGTCTTGCAGGTGCAGCAGGTGGTCAGGAAGGCGAATGGGATGCTGGCCTTTATAGCGAGGGGGATAGAATATAAAAGCAGGGAGGTCTTGCTGCAACTGTACAGGGTACTGGTGAGGCCGCAGCTGGGCAGTGCTGGCATCCCGCTGGAAAGATGGAACAGGGAAGCCTGGAGCGTACGTATCTAAGATCCTTGTGGATATTGAACGGAGGTAGTCCCAGATTGAGAAAGAAGGCAGATGGAGGATGAGAAAGTAGGATCCCGAACCTGTGTCCTCTGTTTGAATAGAGGGGAGTACGATAGGATGAGAGGGGAATTGGCGAATATAGATTGGGGGAGCAGATTGGTCGGTAGGACGGCTGAGGAACAGTGGGGGAATTTTAAGGAGATCTTTCTCAGTGCTCAGCAGAAATAAATTCCGATGGTAAAGAAGGAACGTAGGAGAAGAGATAATCAGCCGTGGTTATCGAAGGAAATAAAGGAGAGTATTAAATTAAAAGCTGATGCGTTTAGAGTGGCTAAAAGTAAAGATTGGGAAAGATTTAAAAAAACAACAAAGAATGACTAAGAAAGCGATAAAGAAAGGAAGGATAGACTATGAAGCTAAACTAACACTAAATATAAAAAAGGATAGTAAAAGTTTTACAAATATATAAAGAAGAAGAGACTATCTAGAGTGAATGTTGGACCCTTAGAGGATGAGAGGGGGGATTTAACGATGGGCGATGAGGAAATGGCTGAGAGTTTAAATAAGTTTTTTTGCCTCGGTCTTCACGGAGGAGGACGCGAATAGCTTACCGGATATTAAAGATAGAAGGATGGTAAGAGTTGAGGGCCTGAATGTGATTACTGTCACGAGAGAGGTAGTGCTTGATCGACTAGCGGGACTGATGGTGGACAAGTCCCCAGGACCGGATGGAATGCATCCCAGGGTTCTGAAAGAAATGGCAGAGGTGATAGTGGATGCCTTAGTGATTATTTACCAAACTTCGCTGGATTCCGGGGAAGTGCCGGAAGATTGGAAAACGGCTAATGTTACGCCACTATTTAAAAAAGGTGGCAGGCAAAAGGCAGGGAATTATAGGCCGGTTAGTTTAACGACTGTAGTTGGAAAAATGCTTGAATCTGTCATCAAAGAAGAAATAGCGAGGCACCTGGAAAAGAATGGTTTGATAGAGCAGACGCAGCACGGATTCGTTAAGGGGAAGTCGTGTTTGACGAATTTATTGGATTTCTATGAGGATGTGACTAGTGCGGTAGACAGAGGGGAACCGGTGGATGTGGTGTTTCTCAATTTTCAGAAGGCGTTTGATAAGGTGCCGCACAAAAGGTTGCTTCAGAAGGTTAGGGGACATGGAGTTGGGGGTAAGGTGTTAGCGAGGATAGAGGATTGGTTGTCTAATAGGAGGCAGAGAGTTGGTATCAATGGGTGCTATTCTGATGGGCGGTTGGTGACTAGTGGAGTGCCCCAGGGATCGGTGCTGGGGCCTCAACTATTTACCATTTATATAGATGATCAGGAGGAGGGGGCTGAGTGTAGGGTGACGAAATTTGCTGATGACACGAAGATGGGTGGAAAAGCAAATTGTGCGGAGGGTATGGAAAGTATGCAGAGGGATCTAGATAGGCTGAGCGAGTGGGCGAGGACCTGGCAGACGGTGTACAATGTTAGCAAGTGTGAGGATATCCATTTTGGTAGAAATAATAGTCGGAGGGATTATTATTTAAAAGGCAAAAAACTGCAGCATGCTACGGTGTAGAGGGACCTCGGGGTCCTTGTGCATGAGTCACAAAAACCCAGCTTGCAGGTGCAGCAGGTGGTCAGGAAGGCGAATGGGATGCTGGCCTTCATAGCGAAGGGGGATAGAATATAAAAGCAGGGAGGTCTTGCTGCAACTGTACAGGGCACTGGTGAGGCCGCAGCTGGAGTACTGTGTGCAGTTTTGGTCGCCGCACTTGTGCAAGGATATTTTGGCCTTGGAGAGAGTGCAGAGGAGGTTTACTAGGCTGATACCGGAGATGAGGGGGTTGGCCTATGAAGAGAGATTGAATAGACTGGGTCTGTACTCGTTGGAGTTTAGAAGGATGAGGGGGGATAGTAGGACGAGGGGGCACAGCCTCAAGATAAAGGGGAGGCGGTTTAGAACGGAGTTGAGGAGGAACTTCTTCACTCAAAGGTCAGCAGTGTTGTGGATGGTCTGGAAGGATGTCAAAAGTTGCAGCAGGACATAGATAGGATGCAGGAATGGGCGGAGAAGTGGCAGATGGACTTCAACGCGGATAAATGTGTAGTCGTCCATTTTGGCAGAACCAACGGGATGAACGAGTACACTATTAAGGGCAGGGGTCTTAGTAGCGTTGAAGAGCAGAAGGATCTCGGGGTCCGGGTTCACAGGACTCTTAAATCGGCCTCGCAGGTGGAGGAGGTGGTCAAGAAGGCGTATGGTGTACTGGCCTTCATTAATCGAGGGATTGAGTTTAGGAGTCGGGAGGTAATGCTGCAACTTTACAGGACCCTCGTCAGGCCTCATTTGGAGTACTGTGCGCAGTTCTGGTCGCCTCACTATAGGAAAGACGTAGAAACTATTGAAAGGGTGCAGAGGAGATTTACAAGGATGTTGCCTGGACTGGGAGGCATGCCTTATGAAGATAGGTTGAGGGAGCTGGGACTCTTTTCCCTGGAGAGGCGAAGGTTGAGAGGCGACCTGATAGAAGTTTATAAAATGTTGAGAGGAATAGATAGGGTGGACTCTCAGAGGCTATTTCCCCGGGTTGAAATGGTCGCTACGAGAGGACACAGATTTAAGGTGCGGGGAGGGAAGTACAGAGGTGATGTTAGGGGTAAGTTTTTCACTCAGAGGGTGGTGAGTGAATGGAATCGGCTGCCGTCATCGGTGGTGGAGGCGAACTCGCTGGGGTCTTTTAAAAGACTTCTGGATGAGTATATGGGGTTTAATGGGATTGGGGGTTATAGATAGGTCTATAGATTGGTGGGGTTGATGTGATCGGCGCAACTCGAGGGCCGAAGGGCCTGTTTGTGCTGTAATGTTCTATGTTCTATGTTCAATCATTTCCCTTTGACAGTCAATGGCTTTGCCATCATAACTTCCCTACGATCAACATCATGGGGGTTACCATTGACCAGAAATTGAACTGAACCAGCCATATAAATTCTGTGGCTACAAGAACATAGAAAATTGGATTATAATAAACAAAGGGTGGTGAATCTCTGGAATTCTCTGCCCGTTGAAGTGGTGGAGGCTGCCTCGCTAAATATTTTCAAGACGCGGGTTGATGGGTTTTTGATAAGAGAGGGGATTAAGGGTTATGGGGAGAGGGCCGGAATGTGGAACTGAGCCACGACAGATCAGCCATGATCTTATTGAATGGCGGGGCAGGCTCGAAGGGCTAGATGGCCTACTCCTGCTCCTATTTCTTATGTTCTTATAAGATAATGAAGGGGATGGATAGGGTAGAGGTAGAGAGATTCTCCCCCATTTAGAAAGGACAGCAGGACTAGGGGGAACACTCTCAAAATAAGAGTGGGGCAGTTTAGATCAGAGTTGAGGAGGGACTCCTTCACTCAAAGGGTGGTGAATCTCTGGAATTCTCTGCCCGTTGAAGTGGTGGAGGCTGCCTCGCTAAATATTTTTAAGAAACGGGTTGATGGGTTTTTGATAAGAGAAGGGATTAAGGGTTATGGGGAGAAAGTAGGAAAGCGGAACTGACCCACTTCAGATCAGCCCCTTATTGAATGGCGGGGCAGGCTCGAAGGGCCAGATGGGCTACTCCTGCTCCTATTTCTTATGTTCTTATGTTCTTATTCACATCCACTACTTCTTCCAGCTCTGTGTAAAAAAAATCTGCCTCGTACATCTCCTTTAAACCTTGCCCCTCACACCTTAAACCTGTGCCCCAGTAATTGACCCTTCCACCCTGGGAAAAAGCTTCTGACTATCCACTCTGTCCATGTCTCTCATAATCTTGTAGACTTCTATCAGGTCTCCCCTCAACCTCCGTCACTCCAGTGAGAACAAACCAAGTTTCTCCAACCTCTCCTCATAGCTAATGCCCTCCAGACCAGGCAACATCCTGGTAAATCTTTTCTGTACCCTCTCCAAAGCCTCCACATCCTTCTGGTAGTGTGGCGACCAGAATTGAACACTATATTCCAAGTGCGGCCTCACTAAGGTTCTATAAAGCTGCAACATGACTTGCCAATTTTTAAACTCAATACCCCGGCCGATGAAGGCAAGCATGCCGTATGCCTTCTTGACTACCTTCTTTAAACTAGACTTTAAACTAGAAATGATGGGGGGAGGGAACTATGATGGGGAGACTGGGATGGAGGAGGTTAGCTCCCAGGTAGGGGAGGACCATAGGCAGTATGGGGGGGAGGTTAGACAGGCGGTGGAGATGGGAAATGCCCAGACTGAGGGGCTGAAGTGTATATATTTTAATGCAAGGAGTGTAGTGAATAAGGTAGATGAGCTTAGGGCGTGGATTGCTGCTTGGGAATGTGATGTGGTGGCCATTACGGAGACTTGGATGTCTCAGGGACAGGACTGGGTACTTCAGGTGCCAGGTTTCAGATGTTTCAGGAAGGACAGGGAGGATGGCAGAAGAGGTGGTGGAGTGGCACTGTTAATCAGGGACAGTGTCATGGCTGCAGAGAAAGAGGATGCCGTGGAGGGACTTTCTACAGAGTCTCTGTGGGTGGAAGTTACGAACAGCAAAGGGTCGAAAACTTTGCTGGGTGTATTCTATAGGCTGCCCAATAGTGACAGGGAAGTTGAAGTGCAGATAGGGAAACAGATTCTGGAGAGTGTTTTAATACAGAGTTGTCGTGATGGGAGACTTCAATTTCCCAAACATCGACTGGAATATCCCTAGGGTAAGGGGTTTGGATGGGGAGGAGTTTGTTAGGTGTGTTCAGGAAGGTTTCCTGACACAGTATGTGGATGAGCCTACGAGGGGAGAGGCAGTACTTGACCTGGTACTGGCGAATGAACCAGGGCAGGTGATAGATCTCTCGGTTGGAGAGCATCTTGGGAATGGTGACCATAATTCTATCTCCTTCACAATTACATTGGAATGAGGTAGGATCAGGCAGGCTAGGAAGGTGTTTGTCTGGGGTAAGGGGAGATACGAAGAAGTCAGGAAGTTACTTGGACAAATAAACTGGAAGGAGGCGTTCTTAGGGAAAAGTACCGAAGGAAGGTGGCGGATATTCAAGGAATGTTTGTCTGGAGCTCTGAATGACAACGTTCTGGTGAGACAAGGGGGTTTTGGTAGGTCGCGGGAACCGTGGTGCACGAAGGCTGTGTTGAACCTAGTCAGGAGGAAAAGGAAGGTGTACAAAAGGTTCAGGAGAGGTGTACTAGGAGAGGTTAAGGATCTTGAGGAGTATAAGGATTGTAGAAAGGAGCTTAAAAGGGAAATTAGGAGAGCCAGAAGGGGTCATGAGAAGATCTTGGCGGGTAAGATTAAGGAGAATCCCAAGGCCTTCTATAAATATGTGAAAGGTAAAAGGATGAGAAGAGAAGGGATAGGACCTATAAAAGGTGAAGGGGGAAAGGTCTGTGTGGAACCAGAAGAAATGGCAGAGGTGCTTAATGAGTACTTTGCCTCAGTATTCACAGTGGAAACTGATCTGGGAGATTTTGCTACGGATTTGCAGCAGATGGAAAAGATTGAGTATGTGGATATTAAGGAGGAGGATGTGTTAGAACTTTTGAATTCTATCAAGATAGATAAGTCGCCGGGACCAGATGGGATGTACCCCAGGATACTGTGGGAGGCCAGGGAAGTGATTGCAGAGCCCCTGGCGATGATCTTTGCGTCGTCAATGGAGACAGGAGAGGTTCCGGAAGATTGGAGGATTGCGGATGTAGTCCCTATTTTCAAGAAAGGGAACAGAGATAGCCCGGGAAATTACTGACCGGTGAGTCTGACCTCAGTGGTTGGTAAGCTGATGGAGAGGATTCTGAGGGACAAGATTTACGAGCATTTGGAGAGGTTTGACATGATCAGGAATAGTCAGCATGGTTTTGTCAAGGGCAGGTCGTGCCTTACGAGCCTAGTTGAGTTCTTCGATAATGTGACTGAACACATTGACGAAGGAAGTGCCGTACATGGACTTCAGCAAGGCGTTTGATAAGGTCCCCCATGCAAGACTTCTTGAGAAGGTGAGAGGGCATGGGATCCAAGGGCCTTTGGATCCAGAACTGGCTTGCCTGCAGAAGGCAGAGAGTGGTTGTGGATAGCGCTTTTTCTGAATGGAGGTCAGTCACCAGCGGAGTGCCTCAAGGATCTGTTCTGGGACCCTTGCTGTTTGTCATTTTCATAAATGACCTGGATGAGGAAGTGGAGGGATGGGTAAGTAAGTTCGCTGATGACACGAAGGTCGGCGGTGTTGTGGATGGTCTGGAAGGATGTCAAAAGTTGCAGCAGGACATAAATAGGATGCAGGACTGGGCGGAGAAGTGGCAAATGGACTTCAACGCGGATAAATGCGTAGTCGTCCATTTTGGCAGAACCAATGGAATGAACGAGTACACTATCAAGGGCAGGAGTCTTAGTAGTGTTGAAGAGCAGAAGGATCTTGGGGTCCGGGTCCACAGGACTCTTAAATCGGCCTCGCAGGTGGAGGAGGTGGTCAAGAAGGCGTATGGTGTACTGGCCTTCATTAATCGAGGGATTGAGTTTAGGAGTCAGGAGGTAATGCTGCAACTTTATAAGACCCTTGTCAGGCCTCATTTGGAGTACTGTGCGCAGTTCTGGTCGCCTCACTATAGGAAAGATGTAGAAGCTATTGAGAGGGTACAGAGGAGATTTACAAGGATGTTGCCTGGACTGGGAGGCATGCCTTATGAAGTTAGGTTGAGGGAGCTGGGACTCTTTTCCCTGGAGAGACGAAGGTTGAGAGGTGACCTGATAGAAGTTTATAAAATGTTGAGAGGAATAGATAGGGTGGACTCTCAGAGGCTATTTCCCCGGGTTGAAATGGTCGCTACGAGAGGACACAGATTTAAGGTGCGGGGAGGGAAGTACAGAGGTGATATTAGGGGTAAGTTTTTCACTCAGAGGGTGGTGAGTGAATGGAATCGGCTGCCGTCGTCGGTGGTGGAGGCGAACTCGCTGGGGTCTTTTAAAAGACTTCTGGATGAGTATATGGGGTTTAATGGGATTGGGGGTTATAGATAGGTCTATAGATTGGTGGGGTTGATGTGATCGGCGCAACTCGAGGGCCGAAGGGCCTGTTTGTGCTGTAATGTTCTATGTTCTCCACCTGCATTGCCACTTTCAGTAACCTGTGTACCTGTACACCCAGATCCCTCTGCCTATCAATACTAAGGGTTCTGCCATTTACTGTACAACACCAGTCCAAGGTGATCTGCTGCGTTGTTGGTTCCAGAAAACCATCTTGTACGCATTCCAGGAATTCCTCCTCTGAGGAATTCCTTATCTGACTCTGGACTTTGATTTCTCTGCCTATCACTTTCCTTTATTCTCCTTACTACCTTTTCCTCTTGTTCTCTATTCCCTCTGCTCTGAATCCTTGCAAATCTAGCACGAGGGGGCATGGCTTTAAATTAAGGGGGGGTAGTTATAGGACGGATGTCAGGGGTAGGTTCTTTACCCAGAGGGTGGTGAGGGACTGGAATGCCCTGCCAGCTGCAGTTGTAAATGCGCCTAGTTTGGGGGCGTTTAAGAGATCCGTGGATAGGTTTATGGATGGAAAGGGATTGGTTTAGGTTAGAGGGTCATTGCTTTTTAATTGGTCGGCGCAACATCGTGGGCCGAAGGGCCTGTTCTGCGCTGTAATGTTCTATGTTCTATCTCCCTGCCATGTTAGTTTAAACCCTCCCCATCCATTCCAGAAAGCACCGTCCCCAAGGACATCGGTCCCAATCCTGCCCAGGTGTAACCCGTCCAGTTTGTACAGGTCCCACCTCCCCCAGAACCGCTCCCAATGCCCCAGGAATCTGAAACCCTCCTCCTTGCACCATCTTTCAGGTGTGTATTCATCCTATATATCCTGCTGTTTCTACTCTGTGATGGGAATTTGGAACTCTCTGCCTGAGAGGGTGATGGAGACAGAGACTCGCATAATATTTAAGAAATATTTTGATGAGTACTTGTGATAAGGCCAAAGTTTACAAGGCAGTGGGCTAAGTGCTGGGAAATGGGATTAGAATTAAGTGTCTTTGGCTGGCACAGATGTGATGGGCCGAAGGGTCTTTTCTGTGCTGTAGGCCTCTGTGACTTGATGTCTCTAAGTGAAGTTCCTGTCCCAGAAGTGCTGGAGATGAAATGCTTCCTGGGTATGGAGAATGGTTGTGATGGATTCATCCTGAATTTAGTCACCATATCAGCAGCTTTAAACACCTTACTGAAGAAAAGGGATTTCGGAAGTTACCTCAAGATCAGGCCTCCAATCAGGTGAAGCAACAGATTCCATCCAATTGTCTACGACTCCATTTTGACCCAAAAAAGGAGTTTTCCCTTCCCTGTGACACACCTCCGTATGGAGTTGGGACTGTACTTTCTCACAGAGTGAGTGATGGGACAGAGATACTGATCAGTAATGTGTACAGAAACCTCTCTGGGGCAGAGGAGGGGTACCCCCTCATCAAAAAAGGAGGGTTTGCAGCAAATATTCCACCAGTCTGTATATGGGAAGCATTTTACAACAATTATAGATGAAGGAAGGGAAATCAATTCCTCCCATTACCTCTGCCTGGATACAACATTGGACATTTATACTCTTGGCCTGGGACCTAGATTGCTTTTGTATTCAAGTTGATTTATTATTGTCACATGTATTAGCATACAGTGAAAAGTGTTGTTTCCTGTGCACTACACAGACAAAGCATACCATTCATAGAGAAGGGAAGGAGAGTGCAGAATGTAGTGTTACAGTCATAGCGAGGGTGTAGAGAAGGATCAGCTTAATGCGAGGTAGATCCATTGAAAAGTCTGACAGCAGCAGGGAAGAAGCTGTTCCTGAGTCGGTTGGTACGTGACCTCAGACTTTTGTATCTTTTTTCTGAAGAAGAAAGGAGAAAGAATGTCCAGGGGAACAGTCAGCCTAAACCTCATGATACAATGATCAATCGGTCTACTCAGCTCACCTCATTCCCAGCTCCTCCTGCCTCGATCAACTGGACTCACTCTGCTGTAGGAAATGTTCCTGAACACGCTGTCGGAACTCTGCCCCTCTCCTCCCTTTCCTACTATCCCAGTCTACATGCGGGTGATTAAAGTCCTCCATGATAACTACCTATAATTTTACATCTCTCTGCAATTTATGCACAGATTCTTTCCTTTGCATCCTTCTCATGGAGTGGTCGATACAACATCTCTGAGCAAAGTGACTGGGCCTGACTTCCTTCCTGAATTCCAATCAAATGGATTCTGTCTTTCACCCCTTTGGGATATCCTCTTTCTCCAGCACTGCAATTAAAGAATCTCCTTCATCAATTCTGGCACGCTGCTCACTAACTTCCGACCTCACCTTCCCTGAACACCTGATCTCCAGGAATAGCTCCTTCGGTGGTGAAGCTGAGACCATTCTCCGTGGAGCAGCGAGGATTGAGGGAGAATTTGATGAAGGTGACAAGTTTAGATTTAGTAGACAAAGCTGTTCCCATAGGCTGATACACAGATTTAAGATGCTGAACAGAGTGTGAGAAAGAAGGGCTTTTACACAGTGAGTGCAAATGACAATGAGCTCACAAACCAGGAGGAGCTTGTAGCAGGAACCAGCAATGAATGAAAAAAGGAATGAAACTTACAGGAATACAACGCTGGACTGGAGAGATTCAGGCAGAGTGATCACAGAGCGAGTGGGCTGACTCATCTTCTTCGATGCTGAGTGCTTCCTCTGTAAGAAGAGAGATAGGTTAGTTGAGGATTATAGGCTATGGGGAGAGAATAGGGCAGTGGAGTTAATTTATGGTGACACAGTGGTTAGCACTGCTGTCTCACAGTGCCAGGGACCCGGGCACGGTGACATAGTGGTTAGCACTGCTGTCTCACAGTGCCAGGGACCCGGGTACAGTGACACAGTGGTTAGCACTGCTGTCTCACAGTGCCAGGGACCCGGGTACAGTGACACAGTGGTTAGCACTGCTGTCTCACAGTGCCAGGGACCCGGGTACAGTGACACAGTGGTTAGCACTGCTGTCTCACAGTGCCAGGGACCCGGGTACGGTGACAGAGTGGTTAGCACTGCTGCCTCATAGTGGCAGAGACCCGGACACAGTGACACAGTGGTTAGCACTGCTGTCTCACAGTGCCAGGGACCTGGGTACAGTGACACAGTGGTTAGCACTGCTGTCTCACAGCGCCAGGGACCCGGGTACAGTGACACAGTGGTTAGCACTGCTGTCTCACAGCGCCAGGGACCTGGGTACAGTGACACAGTGGTTAGCACTGCTGTCTCACAATGCCAGGGACCCGGGTACAGTGACACAGTGGTTAGCACTGCTGTCTCACAGTGCCAGGGACCCAGGTACAGTGACACAGTGGTTAGCACTGCTGTCTCACAGTGCCAGGGACCCAGGTACAGTGACACAGTGGTTAGCACTGCTGTCTCACAATGCCAGGGACTCGGGTACAGTGACACAGTGGTTAGCACTGCTGCTTCACAGTGCCAGGGACCCGGGTACGGTGACACAGTGGTTAGCATTGCTGTCTCACAGTGCCAGGGACCCAGGTACGGTGACACAGTGGTTAGCACTGCTGTCTCACAGTGCCAGGGACCCAGGTACAGTGACACAGTGGTTAGCACTGCTGTCTCACAGCGCCAGGGACCCGGGGACGGTGACACAGTGGTTAGCACTGCTGTCTCACAGTGCCAGGGACCCGGGCACGGTGACACAGTGGGTTAGCACTGCTGCCTCACAGCGCCAGGGACCCGGGTACAGTGACACAGTGGTTAGCACTGCTGTCTCACAGTGCCAGGGACCCAGGCACGGTGACACAGTGGGGTAGCACTGCTGCCTCACAGCGCCAGGGACCCGGGCACAATGACACAGTGGTTAGCACTGCTGTCTCACAGTGCCAGGGACCCAGACACAGTGACACAGTGGTTAGCACTGCTGTCTCACAGTGCCAGGGACCCGGGTGCGGTGACACAGTGGTTAGCACTGCTGTCTCACAGTGCCAGGAACCCGGGCACAGTGACACAGTGGTTAGCACTGCTGTCTCACAGTGCCAGGGACCCGGGTACGGTGACACAGTGGTTAGCACTGCTGTCTCACAGCGCCAGGGACCCGGGTACAGTGACACAGTGGTTAGCACTGCTGTCTCACAGCGCCAGGGACCCAGACACAGTGACACAGTGGTTAGCACTGCTGTCTCACAGTGCCAGGGACCCAGACACAGTGACACAGTGGTTAGCACTGCTGTCTCACAGTGCCAGGGACCCGGGTACAGTGACACAGTGGTTAGCACTGCTGTCTCACATTGCCAAGGACCCGGGCACAGTGACACAGGGGTTAGCACTGCTGTCTCACAGTGCCAGGGACCCGGGCACAGTGACACAGTGGTTAGCACTGCTGCCTCACAGAGCCAGGGACCCGGGTACAGTGACACAGTGGTTAGCACTGCTGTCTCACAGCGCCAGGGACCCGGGTACAGTGACACAGTGGTCAGCACTGCTGTCTCACAGCACCAGGGACCCGGGCACAGTGACACAGTGGTTAGCACTGCTGCCTCACAGCGCCAGGGACCCGGGTACAGTGACACAGTGGTTAGCACTGCTGTCTCACAGTGCCAGGTACCCGGGCACAGTGACACAGTGATTAGCACTGCTGTCTCACAGCGTCAGGGACCCGGGTACAGTGACACAGTGATTAGCACTGCTGTCTCACAGTGCCAGGTACCCGGGTACAGTGACACAGTGATTAGCACTGCTGTCTCACAGTGCCAGGGACCCGGGCACAGTGACACAGTGGTTAGCACTGCTGTCTCACAGCACCAGGGCCCCGGGTACAGTGACACAGTGGTTAGCACTGCTGTCTCACAGTGCCAGGGACCTGCGTACGGTTACACAGTGGTTAGCACTGCTGTCTCACAGTGCCAGGGACCTGGGTACGGTGACACAGTGGTTAGCACTGCTGTCTCACAGTGCCAGGGACCCGGGTATAGTGACACAGTGGTTAGCACTGCTGTCTCACAGTGCCAGGGTCCCGGGTACAGTGACAAAGTGGTTAGCACTGCTGTCTCACAGCACCAGGGACCCAGACACAGTGACACAATGGTTAGCACTGCTGTCTCACAGTGCCAGGGACCCGGGTACAGTGACACAGTGGTTAGCACTGCTGTCTCACAGTGCCAGGGACTCAGACACAGTGACACAGTGGTTAGCACTGCTGTCTCACAGTGCCAGGGACCCGGGCACGGTGACACAGTGGTTAGCACTGCTGTCTCACAGTGCCAGGGACCCGGGCACGGTGACACAGTGGTTAGCACTGCTGTCTCACAGCGCCAGGGTCCTGGGCACGGTGACACAGTGGTTAGCACTGCTGTCTCACAGTGCCAGGGACCCGGGTACAGTGACACAGTGGTTAGCACTGCTGTCTCACAGCACCAGGGACCCAGACACAGTGACACAGTGGTTAGCACTGCTGTCTCACAGTGCCAGGGACTCAGACACAGTGACACAGTGGTTAGCACTGCTGTCTCACAGTGCCAGGGACTCAGACACAGTGACACAGTGGTTAGCACTGCTGTCTCACAGTGCCAGGGACCCGGGTACAGTGACACAGTGGTTAGCACTGCTGTCTCACAGTAGTCATGATGTGGGTATGCCGGCGTTGGACTGGCGTAAACACAGTAAAAAGTCTGACAACACCAGGTTTTAGTCCACTAATACCTGGTGTTGTCAGACTTTTTACTGTGTCTCACAGTGCCAGGGACCCGGGTACAGTGACACAGTGGTTAGCACTGCTGTCTCACAGTGCCAGGAACCCGGGTACAGTGACACAGTGGTTAGCACTGCTGTCTCACAGTGCCAGGGACCCGGGTACAGTGACACAGTGGGTAGCACTGCTGTCTCACAGTGCCAGGGACCCGGGTACAATGACACAGTGGTTAGCACTGCTGTCTCACAGTGCCAGGGACCCGGGCACGCTGACACAGCGGTTAGCACTGCTGTCTCACAGTGCCAGGGACCCAGGCACAGTGACACAGTGGTTTGCACTGCTGTCTCACAGCACCAGGGACCCGGGTACAGTGACACAGTGGTTAGCACTGCTGTCTCACAGCGCCAGGGACCCGGGCACAGTGACACAGTGGTTAGCACTGCTGTCTCACAGTGCCAGGGACCCGGGTACAGTGACACGGTGGTTAGCACTGCTGTCTCACAGTGCCAGGGACCCGTGTACAATGACACAGTGGTTAGCACTGCTGTCTCACAGTGCCAGGGACCCGGGTACAGTGACACAGTGGTTAGCACTGCTGTCTCACAGTGCCAGGGACCCGGGCACAGTGACACAGTGGTTAGCACTGCTGTCTCACAGAGCCAGGGACCCGGGCACGGTGACACAGTGGTTAGCACTGCTGTCTCACAGTGCCAGGGACCCGGGCACGGTGACACAGTGGTTAGCACTGCTGTCTCACAGCGCCAGAGACCTGGGCACGGTGACACAGTGGTTAGCACTGCTGTCTCACAGTGCCAGGGACCCGGGTACAGTGACACAGTGGTTAGCACTGCTGTCTCACAGCACCAGGGACCCAGACACAGTGGTTAGCACTGCTGTCTCACAGTGCCAGGGACTCAGACACAGTGACACAGTGGTTAGCACTGCTGTCTCACAGTGCCAGGGACCCGGGTACAGTGACACAGTGGTTAGCACTGCTGTCTCACAGTAGTCATGATGTGGGTATGCCGGCGTTGGACTGGCGTAAACACAGTAAAAAGTCTGACAACACCAGGTTTTAGTCCACTAATACCTGGTGTTGTCAGACTTTTTACTGTGTCTCACAGTGCCAGGGACCCGGGTACAGTGACACAGTGGTTAGCACTGCTGTCTCACTGTGCCAGGGACCCGGGTACAATGACACAGTGGTTAGCACTGCTGTCTCACAGTGCCAGGGACCCGGGCACGCTGACACAGCGGTTAGCACTGCTGTCTCACAGTGCCAGGGACCCAGGCACAGTGACACAGTGGTTTGCACTGCTGTCTCACAGCACCAGGGACCCGGGTACAGTGACACAGTGGTTAGCACTGCTGTCTCACAGCGCCAGGGACCCGGGCACAGTGACACAGTGGTTAGCACTGCTGTCTCACAGTGCCAGGGACCCGGGTACAGTGACACAGTGGTTAGCACTGCTGTCTCACAGTGCCAGGGACCCGGGTACAATGACACAGTGGTTAGCACTGCTGTCTCACAGTGCCAGGGACCCGGGTACAGTGACACAGTGGTTAGCACTGCTGTCTCACAGTGCCAGGGACCCGGGCACAGTGACACAGTGATTAGCACTGCTGTCTCACAGTGCCAGGGACCCAGGCACAGTGACACAGTGGTTAGCACTGCTGTCTCACAGCGCCAGGGACGCGGGTACTGTGACACAGTGGTTAGCACTGCTGCTTCACAGTGCCAGGGATCCGGGCACGGTGACACAGTGGTTAGCACTGCTGTCTCACAGCGCCAGGGACCCGGGTACAGTGACACAGTGGTTAGCACTGCTGTCTCACAGTGCCAGGGATCCGGACACGATGACACAGTGGTTAGCACTGCTGTCTCACAGCGCCAGGGACCCGGGTACAGTGACACAGTGGTTAGCACTGCTGCTTCACAGTGCCAGGGACCCGGGCACGGTGACACAGTGGTTAGCACTGCTGTCTCACAATGCCAGGGACCCGGGCACAGTGACACAGTGGTTAGCTCTGCTGTCTCACAGTGCCAGGGACCCAGGCACGGTGACACAGTGGTTAGCACTGCTGTCTCACAGTGCCAGGGACCCGGGCACAGTGACACAGTGGTTAGCACTGCTGTCTCACAGTGCCAGGGACCCGGGTCCAGTGACACAGTGGTTAGCACTGCTGTCTCACAGCGCCAGGGACCCAGGCACGGTGACACAGTGGTTAGCACTGCTGTCTCACAGTGCCAGGGACCCAGGCACAGTGACACAGTGGTTAGCACTGCTGTCTCACAGTGCCAGGGACCCGGGTACAGTGACACAGTGGTTAGCACTGCTGTCTCACAGTGCCAGGGACCCGGGTACAGTGACACAGTGGTTAGCACTGCTGTCTCACAGTGCCAGGGACCCGGGTACAGTGACACAGTGGTTAGCACTGTTGTCTCACAGTGCCAGGGACCCGGGCACGCTGACACAGTGGTTAGCACTGCTGTCTCACAGTGCCAGGGACCCAGGCACAGTGACACAGTGGTTAGCACTGCTGTCTCACAGTGCCAGGGACCCGGGCACGCTGACACAGTGGTTAGCACTGCTGTCTCACAGCGCCAGGGACCCGGGTACAGTGACACAGTGGTTAGCACTGCTGTCTCACAGCGCCAGGGACCCAGGTACGGTGACACAGTGGTTAGCACTGCTGTCTCACAGCACCAGGGAGGATGTGTCTAGGGCAGTGGATAGAGGAGAGCCGGTGGATGTGGTCTTTCTGGATTTTCAGAAGGCGTTTGACAAGGTACCTCACAAGAGGTTATTGCAGAAGGTCAGGGGACATGGAGTTGGGGGTAGGGTGTTAGCATGGATAGAGGATTGGTTGTCAAATAGGAGGCAGAGAGTGGGGGTCAATGGATGCTATTCTGATGGGCGGTTGGTGACTAGTGGAGTGCCCCAGGGGTCGGTGCTGGGGCCTCAGCTATTTACCATTTATATAGATGATCTGGAGGAGGGAACCGAGTGCAGGGTGTCGAAATTTGCTGATGACACCAAGATTGGGGGAAAGGCAAATTGTGAGGAGGGTGTGGAGAGTCTGCAGAAGGATCTAGATAGGCTGGGCGAATGGGCCAGGACATGGCAAATGGAATTTAATGTTGGCAAGTGTGAGGTGGTCCACTTTGGTAGGAGGAATGGTCGGAAGGACTATTACTTATGGGGCGAAAAACTGCAGCAGGCGACGGTGCAGAGGGACCTCGGGGTCCTTGTGCATGAGTCGCAAAAACCCAGCTTGCAGGTGCAGCAGGTGGTCAGGAAGGCGAATGGGATGCTGGCCTTCATAGCGAGGGGGATTGAATATAAAAGTAGGGAGGTCTTGCTGCAGCTGTATAGGGCATTGGTGAGGCCGCAGCTGGAGTACTGTGTGCAGTTTTGGGCGCCGCACCTGCGCAAGGATATTTTGGCCTTGGAGGGAGTGCAGAGGAGGTTTACTAGGCTGATACTGGAGTTGAGGGGATTGAGCTATGAGGAGAGGCTGAATAAACTAGGCTTGTACTCGTTAGAGTTTAGAAGAATGAGGGGAGATCTCATTGAGACGTATAAGATGATGAATGGGATGGATAGGATAGAGGTGGAGAGACTCTTCCCGCTCAAAGAAGACAGTAGGACTAGGGGGCACAGCCTCAAGATAAAGGGGAGGCGGTTTAGAACAGAGTTGAGGAGGAACTTCTTCACTCAAAGGGTGGTGAATCTCTGGAATTCTCGGCCCGTTGAAGTGGTGGAGGCTGCCTCGCTAAATATTTTTAAGAAACGGGTTGATGGTTTTTTGATAAGAGAAGGGATTAAGGGTTATGGGGAGAGGGCGGGAAGGTGGAACTGAGCCACGACAGATCAGCCATGATCTTATTGAATGGCGGGGCAGGCTCGAAGGGCCAGATGGCCTACTCCTGCTCCTATTTCTCCTATTTCTTATGTTCTTATGAACAGGGCTATGGGGAGAGAGCAGGGCAGAGGGATTAATTTGGGGATTGATACAGGGCTATGGGGAGAGATCGGGGCAGTGGGATTAGT
Organism: Prionace glauca; assembly: GCA_037974335.1. Lineage (NCBI taxonomy): Eukaryota > Metazoa > Chordata > Chondrichthyes > Carcharhiniformes > Carcharhinidae > Prionace > Prionace glauca. The sequence goes on along the minus strand of CM075726.1, from coordinate 2,267,785 downwards.
TTGGGGATTGATACAGGGCTATGGGGAGAGAACGGGGCAGTGGGATTAGTTTGCGATTGATACAGGGCTATGGGGAGAGAACGGGGCAGTGGGATTAGTTTGGGATTGATACAGGGCTATGGGGAGAGATCGGGGCAGTGGGATTAGTTTGGGGATTGATACAGGGCTATGGGGAGAGAGCGGGGCAGTGGGATTAATTTGGGGATTGATACAGGGCTATGGGGAGAGATCAGGGCAGTGGGATTAGTTTGGGATTGATACAGGGCTATGGGGAGAGAGCGGGGCAGTGGGATTAGTTTGGGGATTGATATAGGGCTATGGGGAGAGAGCGGGGCAGTGGGATTAATTTGGGGATTGATACAGGGCTATGGGGAGAGATCAGGGCAGTGGGATTAGTTTGGGATTGATACAGGGCTATGGGGAGAGACCGGGGCAGTGGGATTAGTTTGGGGATTGATATAGGGCGATGCGGAGAGATTGGGGCAGTGGGATTAGTTTGGGGATTGATACAGGGCTATGGGGAGGGAGCGGGGCTGTGGGATTAGTTTGGGATTGATACAGGGCTATGGAGAGAGAGCGGGGGGCAGTGGGATTAGTTTGGGGATTGATATAGGGCGATGCGGAGAGATTGGGGCAGTGGGATTAGTTTGGGGATTGATACAGGGCGATGGGGAGAGAGCGGAGCAGTGGGATTAGTTTGGGGGTTGATACAGGGCTATGGGGAGAGAGCAGGGGCAGTGGGATTAGTTTGAGGATTGATACAGGGCTATGGAGAGAGAGCGGGGGCAGTGGGTTTAGTTTGGGGATTGATACAGGGCTTGGGGAGACAGCGGGAGGCAGTGGGATTAGTTTGGGATTGATACATGGCTATGGGGAGAGAGCGGGGCAGTGGGATTAGTTTAGGATTGATACAGGGCTATGGGGAGAGAGTGGGGGCAGCGGGATTAGTTTGGCATTGATACAGGGTTAGTTTGGGGATTGATACAGGGCTATGGGGAGAGAGCGGGACAGTGGGATTAGTTTGGGGATTGATACAGGGCGATGCGGAGAGATTGGGGCAGTGGGATTAGTTTGGGGATTGATACAGGGCTATGGGGAGAGAGCGGGACAGTGGGATTAGTTTGGGGATTGATACAGGGCGATGCGGAGAGATTGGGGCAGTGGGATTAGTTTGGGGATTGATACAGGGCTATGGGGAGGGAGCGGGGCTGTGGGATTAGTTTGGGATTGATACAGGGCTATGGAGAGAGAGGGGGGGGCAGTGGGATTAGTTTGGGGATTGATACAGGGCGATGGGGAGAGAGCGGGGCAGTGGGATTAGTTTGGGGATTGATACAGGGCGATGGGGAGAGAGCGGAGCAGTGGGATTAGTTTGGGGGTTGATACAGGGCTATGGGGAGAGAGCAGGGGCAGTGGGATTAGTTTGAGGATTGATACAGGGCTATGGAGAGAGAGCGGGGGCAGTGGGTTTAGTTTGGGGATTGATACAGGGCTTGGGGAGACAGCGGGAGGCAGTGGGATTAGTTTGGGATTGATACATGGCTATGGGGAGAGAGCGGGGCAGTGGGATTAGTTTAGGATTGATACAGGGCTATGGGGAGAGAGTGGGGGCAGCGGGATTAGTTTGGCATTGATACAGGGCTATGGGGAGAGAGCAGGGCTGTGGGATTAGTTTGGGGATTGATACAGGGTTATGGGGAGACAGAGGCGCAGTGGGATTAGTTTGGGGATTGATACACGGCGATGGGGTGAGAGTGGGGCAGTGGGATCAGTTTGGGGGTTGATACAGGGCTATGGTGAGAGAGTGGGGGCAGTCGGATTAGTTTGGGGATTGATACAGGGCTATGGGGAGAGAGCGGGGCAGTGGGATTAGTTTGGGGATTGATACAGGGCTATGGGGAGAGAGCGCGGGCAGTGGGATTAGTTTGGGGATTGATACAGGGCTATGGGGAGAGACCAAGGGCAGTGGGATTAGTTTGGGGATTGATACAGTGCTATGGAGAGAGAGCGGGGGGCAGTGGGATTAGTTTGGGATTGATACAGGGCTATGGGGAGAGAGGGGCAGTGGGATTAGTTTGGGGATTGATACAGGGCTATGGAGAGAGAGCGGGGGCAGTGAGATTAGTTTGGGGATTGATACAGGGATATGGGAAGGAGTGGGGCAGTGGGATTAGTTTGGGGATAGATACATGTCCATGGGGAGAGAGTAGGGCAGTGGGATTAGTTTGCGATTGATGCAGGGCTGTGGGGAGAGAATGAGGCAGTGGGATTAGTTTGGGGATTGATACAGGGCTATCGGGAGAGATCGGGGCAGTGGGATTAGTTTGGGGATTTATACAGGGCTATGGGGAGAGATCGGGGCAGTGGGATTAGTTTGGGGATTGATACAGGGCTATGGAGAGAGAGCGGGGGCAGTGGGATTAGTTTGGCGACTGATACAGGGTTATGGGGAGACAGCGAGGCAGTGGGATTAGTTTGGGGATTGATACAGAGCTATGGGGAGAGAGCGGGGCAGTGGGATTAGTTTGGGGATTGATACAGGGCTATGGGGAGAGAGCGGGGGCAGTGGGATTAGTTTGGGGATTGATACAGGGATATGGGAAGGAGTGGGGCAGTGGGATTAGTTTGGGGATTGATACACGTGTATGGGGAGAGAGTAGGGCAGTGGGATTAGTTTGCGATTGATGCAGGGCTATGGAGAGAGAATGAGGCAGTGGGATTAGTTTGGGGATTGATACAGGGCTATGGGGAGAGAGCGGGGCAGTGGAATTAGTTTGGGGATTGATACAGGGCTATGGGGAGAGATCGGGGCAGTGGGATTAGTTTGGGGATTGATACAGGGCTAAGGGGAGAGAGCTGGGGGGCAGTGGGATTAGTTTGGAGATTGATACAGGGCTATGGGGAGAGATTGGGGCTGTGGGATTAGTTTGGGGATTGATACAGGGCGATGGGGAGAGAGTGGGACAGTCGGTTTACTTTGGGGATTGATACGGGGCTATGGAGAGGGAACGGGGGGCAGTGGGATTAGTTTAGAACATAGAACATAGAACATAGAACATTACAGCGCAGAACAGGCCCTTCGGCCCACGATGTTGCGCCGACCAGTTACAAAACAATGACCCACTAGCCTAAACCAATCCCTTTTCATCCATAAACCTATCCACAGATCTTTTAAATGCCCCCAAACTAGGTGCATTTACAACTGCAGCTGGCAGGGCATTCCAGTCCCTCACCACCCTCTGGGTAAAGAACCTACCCCTGACATCTGTCCTATAACTACCCCCCCTTAATTTAAAATCGTGCCCCCTCGTGTTAGCTTTCTCCATCCTAGGAAAAAGGCTATCACTATCTACCCTGTCTAAACCTCTAATCATCTTATATGTTTCAATGAGATCCCCTCTTAGCCGCCTTCTTTCCAGCGAAAACAACCCCAAATCTCTCAATCTCTCCTCATAGGATCTCCCCTCCATACCAGGCAACATCCTGGTAAACCTCCTCTGCACCCTCTCCAAAGCCTCTACATCCTTCCTGTAATGTGGGGACCAGAACTGCACACAAAACTCCAAGTGCGGCCGCACCAGAGATGTGTACAGTTGCATCATGACGCTGCGACTCCTAAATTCAATCCCCCTACCAATAAACGCCAAGACACCGTATGCCTTCTTAACAACTTTATCTACTTGATTCCCAACTTTCAGGGATCTATGTACACATACACCTAGATCCCTCTGCTCCTCCACACTATTCAAAGTCCTCCCGTTAGCCCTATACTCAACACATCTGTTATTCCTACCGAAATGAATTACCTCACACTTCTCCACATTAAACTCCATTCGCCACCTCTCAGCCCAGCTCTGCAACCTTCCTAAGTCATCCTGCAAACTATGACACCCTTCCTCACAATCTAAGTTTGGGATTGATACAGGGCTATGGGGAGAGATCGGGGCAGTGGGATTAGTTTGGGGATTGATACAGGGCTATGGAGAGAGAGCGGGGCAGTGGGATTAGTTTGGGGATTGATACAGGGCTATGGGGAGAGATCGGGGCAGTGGGATTAGTTTGGGGATTGATACAGGGCTATGGGAAGGAGTGGGGCAGTGGGATTAGTTTGGGGACTGATACAAGTCTATGGGGAGAGAGTAGGGCAGTGGGGTTAGTTTGGGGATTGATACAGGGCTATGGGGAGAGAGCGGGGCAGTGGGATTAGTTTGGGGATTGATACAGGGCTATGGGGAGAGATCGGGGCAGTGGGATTAGTTTGGGGATTGATACAGGGCTATGGGGAGAGAGCGGGGCAGTGGTATTAGTTTGAGGATTGATACAGGGCTATGGGGAGAGAGCGGGGCAGTGGGATTAGTTTGGGGATTGATACAGGGCTATGGGGAGAGAGCGGGGCAGTGGTATTAGTTTGGGGATTGATACAGGGCTATGGGGAGAGATCGGGGCAGTGGGATTAGTTTGGGGATTGATACAGGGCTATGGGGAGAGAGTGGGGCAGTGGTATTAGTTTGGGGATTGATACAGGGCTATGGGGAGAGAGCGGGGCAGTGGGATTAGTTTGGGGATTGATACAGGGCTATGGGGAGAGATCGGGGCAGTGGGATTAGTTTGGGGATTGATACAGGGCTATGAGGAGAGATTGGGGCAGTGGAATTAGTTTGGGAATTGATACAGGGCTATGGGGAGAGAGCGGGGCAGTGTGATGAGTTTGGGGATTGAGCTATGGGGAGAGAGCGGGGGCAGTGGGATTAGTTTGGGAATTGATACAGGGCTATGGGGAGGGAGCGGGGCAGTGGGATTAGTTTGGGATTGATACAGGGCGATGGGGAGAGAATCGGGGCAGTGGGATTAGTTTGGGGATTGATACAGGGCTATGGGGAGAGAGCGGGGCAGGGGGATTAGTTTGGGGATTGATACAGGGCTATGGGGAGAAAGCTGGGCAGTGGGATTAGTTTGGGGATTGATACAGAGCTATGGGGAGAGAGCGGGGCAGTGGGATTAGTTTGGGATTGATACAGGGCTATGGAGAGAGAACAGGGCAGTGGGATTAGTTTGGGGATTGATACATGTCTATGCGGAGAGAGTAAGGCAGTGGGATTAGTTTGGAGATTGATACATGTCTATGGGGAGAGAGTAGGGGGCAGTGGGATTACTTTGGGGATTGATACAGGGCTATGGAGAGAGAGCAGGGGACAGTGGGATTAGTTTGGAATTGATACAGGGCTATGGGGGGAGAGGGGCAGTGGGATTAGTTTGGGGATTGATACAGGGCTATGGGGAGAGAGCGGGGCAGTGGGATTAGTTTGGGGATTGAGCTATGTGGAGAGAGCTGGGGCAGTGGGATTAGTTTGGGGATTGATACAGGGCTATGGGGAGAGAGTGGGGCAGTGGGATTCGTTTGGGGATTGATACAGGGCTATGGAGAGAGAGCGGGGGAGCAGTGGGATTAGGTTGGGATTGATACAGGGCTATGGGGAGAGAGCGGGGTCAGTGGGATTAGTTTGGGGATTGATACAGGGCTATGGAGAGAGAGCGGGGGAGCAGTGGGATTAGTTTGGGGATTGATACAGGGCTATGGGGAGAGAGTGGGGCAGTGGGATTCGTTTGGGGATTGATACAGGGCTATGGAGAGAGAGCGGGGGAGCAGTGGGATTAGTTTGGGGATTGATACAGGGCTATGGGGAGAGAGCGGGGTCAGTGGGATTAGTTTGGGGATTGATACAATGCTTTGGGTAGAGAGCTGGGCAGTTTGATTAGTTTGTGGATTGATACAGGGTTATGGGGAGAGAGCGGGGGGCAGTGGGAGTAGTTTGGAGATTGATACAGGGCTATGGGAGAGAGCGGGGCAGTTTGATAAGTTTATAGATTGATACAGGGTTATGGGGAGATAGCGAGGGGCAGTGGGAATAGTTTGGAGATTGATACAGGGCTATGAGGAGAGAGCGGGGCAGTGGGATTAGTTTGGGGATTGATACAGGGCTAGGGGAGAGAGGGGGGCAGTGGGATTAGTTTGGGGATTGATACAGGGTTATGGGGAGACAGCGACGCAGTGGGATTAGTTTGGGGATTGATACAGGGCTATGGGGAGAGAGAGGGGCAGTGGGATGAGTTTGGGGATTGATACAGGGTTATGGGGAGACAGCGACGCAGTGGGATTAGTTTGGGGATTGATACAGAGCTATGGGGAGAGGGCGGGGGCAGTGGGATTAGTTTGGGGATTGATACAGGGCTATTGGGAGAGAGCAGGGCAGTGGGATTAGTTTGCGGATTGATACAGGGCGATGGGGAGAGATTGGGGCAGTGGGATTAGTTTGGGATTGATACAGGGCGATGGGGAGAGAGCGGGGCAGTGGAATTAGTTTGGGGATTGATACAGGGCTATGGGGAGAGATCGGGGCAGTGGGATTAGTTTGGGGATTGATACAGGGCTAAGGGGAGAGAGCTGGGGGGCAGTGGGATTAGTTTGGAGATTGATACAGGGCTATGGGGAGAGATTGGGGCTGTGGGATTAGTTTGGGGATTGATACAGGGCGATGGGGAGAGAGTGGGACAGTGGGTTTACTTTGGGGATTGATACGGGGCTATGGAGAGGGAACGGGGGGCAGTGGGATTAGTTTAGAACATAGAACATAGAACATAGAACATAGAACATTACAGCGCAGAACAGGCCCTTCGGCCCACGATGTTGCGCCGACCAGTTACAAAACAATGACCCACTAGCCTAAACCAATCCCTTTTCATCCATAAACCTATCCACAGATCTTTTAAACGCCCCCAAACTAGGTGCATTTACAACTGCAGCTGGCAGGGCATTCCAGTCCCTCACCACCCTCTGGGTAAAGAACCTACCCCTGACATCTGTCCTATAACTACCCCCCCTTAATTTAAAATCGTGCCCCCTCGTGTTAGCTTTCTCCATCCTAGGAAAAAGGCTATCACTATCTACCCTGTCTAAACCTCTAATCATCTTATATGTTTCAATGAGATCCCCTCTTAGCCGCCTTCTTTCCAGCGAAAACAACCCCAAATCTCTCAATCTCTCCTCATAGGATCTCCCCTCCATACCAGGCAACATCCTGGTAAACCTCCTCTGCACCCTCTCCAAAGCCTCTACATCCTTCCTGTAATGTGGGGACCAGAACTGCACACAAAACTCCAAGTGCGGCCGCACCAGAGATGTGTACAGTTGCATCATGACGCTGCGACTCCTAAATTCAATCCCCCTACCAATAAACGCCAAGACACCGTATGCCTTCTTAACAACTTTATCTACTTGATTCCCAACTTTCAGGGATCTATGTACACATACACCTAGATCCCTCTGCTCCTCCACACTATTCAAAGTCCTCCCGTTAGCCCTATACTCAACACATCTGTTATTCCTACCGAAATGAATTACCTCACACTTCTCCACATTAAACTCCATTCGCCACCTCTCAGCCCAGCTCTGCAACCTTTCTAAGTCATCCTGCAAACTATGACACCCTTCCTCACAATCTAAGTTTGGGATTGATACAGGGCTATGGAGAGAGAGCGGGGCAGTGGGATTAGTTTGGGGATTGATACAGGGCTATGGAGAGAGAGCGGGGCAGTGGGATTAGTTTGGGGATTGATACAGGGCTATGGGAAGGAGTGGGGCAGTGGGATTAGTTTGGGGATTGATACAGGGCTATGGGAAGGAGTGGGGCAGTGGGATTAGTTTGGGGACTGATACAAGTCTATGGGGAGAGAGTAGGGCAGTGGGGTTAGTTTGGGGATTGATACAGGGCTATGGGGAGAGAGCGGGGCAGTGGGATTAGTTTGGGGATTGATACAGGGCTATGGGAAGGAGTGGGGCAGTGGGATTAGTTTGGGGATTGATACAGGGCTATGGGAAGGAGTGGGGCAGTGGGATTAGTTTGGGGACTGATACAAGTCTATGGGGAGAGAGTAGGGCAGTGGGGTTAGTTTGGGGATTGATACAGGGCTATGGGGAGAGAGCGGGGCAGTGGGATTAGTTTGGGGATTGATACAGGGCTATGGGGAGAGATCGGGGCAGTGGGATTAGTTTGGGGATTGATACAGGGCTATGGGGAGAGAGCGGGGCAGTGGTATTAGTTTGAGGATTGATACAGGGCTATGGGGAGAGAGCGGGGCAGTGGGATTAGTTTGGGGATTGATACAGGGCTATGGGGAGAGATCGGGGCAGTGGGATTAGTTTGGGGATTGATACAGGGCTATGGGGAGAGAGCGGGGCAGTGGTATTAGTTTGAGGATTGATACAGGGCTATGGGGAGAGAGCGGGGCAGTGGGATTAGTTTGGGGATTGATACAGGGCTATGGGGAGAGAGCGGGGCAGTGGTATTAGTTTGGGGATTGATACAGGGCTATGGGGAGAGATCGGGGCAGTGGGATTAGTTTGGGGATTGATACAGGGCTATGGGGAGAGAGAGGGGCAGTGGGATTAGTTTGGGGATTGATACAGGGCTATGGATAGAGAGCGGGGCAGTGGGATTAGTTTGAGGATTGATACAGGGCTATGGGGAGAGAGCGGGGCAGTGGGATTAGTTTGGGGATTGATACAGGGCTATGGGGAGAGATCGGGGCAGTGGGATTAGTTTGGGGATTGATACAGGGCTATGAGGAGAGATTGGGGCAGTGGAATTAGTTTGGGAATTGATACAGGGCTATGGGGAGAGAGCGGGGCAGTGTGATGAGTTTGGGGATTGAGCTATGGGGAGAGAGCGGGGGCAGTGGGATTAGTTTGGGAATTGATACAGGGCTATGGGGAGGGAGCGGGCAGTGGGATTAGTTTGGGATTGATACAGGGCGATGGGGAGAGAATCGGGGCAGTGGGATTAGTTTGGGGATTGATACAGGGCTATGGGGAGAGAGCGGGGCAGGGGGATTAGTTTGGGGATTGATACAGGGCTATGGGGAGAAAGCTGGGCAGTGGGATTAGTTTGGGGATTGATACAGAGCTATGGGGAGAGAGCGGGGCAGTGGGATTAGTTTGGGATTGATACAGGGCTATGGAGAGAGAACAGGGCAGTGGGATTAGTTTGGGGATTGATACATGTCTATGCGGAGAGAGTAAGGCAGTGGGATTAGTTTGGAGATTGATACATGTCTATGGGGAGAGAGTAGGGGGCAGTGGGATTACTTTGGGGATTGATACAGGGCTATGGAGAGAGAGCAGGGGACAGTGGGATTAGTTTGGAATTGATACAGGGCTATGGGGGGAGAGGGGCAGTGGGATTAGTTTGGGGATTGATACAGGGCTATGGGGAGAGAGCGGGGCAGTGGGATTAGTTTGGGGATTGAGCTATGTGGAGAGAGCTGGGGCAGTGGGATTAGTTTGGGGATTGATACAGGGCTATGGGGAGAGAGTGGGGCAGTGGGATTCGTTTGGGGATTGATACAGGGCTATGGAGAGAGAGCGGGGGAGCAGTGGGATTAGGTTGGGATTGATACAGGGCTATGGGGAGAGAGCGGGGTCAGTGGGATTAGTTTGGGGATTGATACAGGGCTATGGAGAGAGAGCGGGGGAGCAGTGGGATTAGTTTGGGGATTGATACAGGGCTATGGGGAGAGAGTGGGGCAGTGGGATTCGTTTGGGGATTGATACAGGGCTATGGAGAGAGAGCGGGGGAGCAGTGGGATTAGTTTGGGGATTGATACAGGGCTATGGGGAGAGAGCGGGGTCAGTGGGATTAGTTTGGGGATTGATACAATGCTTTGGGTAGAGAGCTGGGCAGTTTGATTAGTTTGTGGATTGATACAGGGTTATGGGGAGAGAGCGGGGGGCAGTGGGAGTAGTTTGGAGATTGATACAGGGCTATGGGAGAGAGCGGGGCAGTTTGATAAGTTTATAGATTGATACAGGGTTATGGGGAGATAGCGAGGGGCAGTGGGAATAGTTTGGAGATTGATACAGGGCTATGAGGAGAGAGCGGGGCAGTGGGATTAGTTTGGGGATTGATACAGGGCTAGGGGAGAGAGGGGGGCAGTGGGATTAGTTTGGGGATTGATACAGGGTTATGGGGAGACAGCGACGCAGTGGGATTAGTTTGGGGATTGATACAGGGCTATGGGGAGAGAGAGGGGCAGTGGGATGAGTTTGGGGATTGATACAGGGTTATGGGGAGACAGCGACGCAGTGGGATTAGTTTGGGGATTGATACAGAGCTATGGGGAGAGGGCGGGGGCAGTGGGATTAGTTTGGGGATTGATACAGGGCTATTGGGAGAGAGCAGGGCAGTGGGATTAGTTTGCGGATTGATACAGGGCGATGGGGAGAGATTGGGGCAGTGGGATTAGTTTGGGATTGATACAGGGCGATGGGGAGAGAGCGGGGGCAGTGGGATAAGTTTGGGGATTGATACAGGGCTATGGGGAGAGAGTGGGGCAGTGGGATTAGTTTGGGGATTGATACAGGGCTATGGGAGAGAGCGGGGCAGTGGGATTAGTTTGGGGTTTGATACAGGGCTATGGGGAGAGACCGAGGGCAGTGGGATTAGTTTGGGGATTGATACAGTGCGATGGAGAGAGAGTGGGGCAGTGGGATTAGTTTGGGATTGATACAGGGCTATGGGGAGAGAGGGGCTGTGGGATTAGTTTGGGGATTGATACAGGGCGATGGGGAGAGAGCGGGGGGCAGTGTGATTAGTTTGGGATTGATACAGGGCTATGGGAAGGAGTGGGGCAGTGGGATTAGTTTGGGGATTGATACAGGGCTATGAGGAGAGAGCGGGGTAGTGGGGTTAGTTTGGGGATTGATACAGGGCTAAGGCGAGAGAGCTGGGGGGCAGTGGGATTAGTTTGGGGATTGATACAGGGCTATGGGGACAGAGCGGGGTAGTGGGGTTAGTTTGGGGATTGATACAGGGCTAAGGCGAGAGAGCTGGGGGGCAGTGGGATTAGTTTGGGGATTGATACAGGGCTGTGGGGAAAGATTGGGGCAGTGGGATTAGTTTGGGGATTGATACACGGCTATGGGGAGAGAGTGGGGGGCAGTGGGATTTGTTTGGGATTGATACAGGGCTATGGGGAGAGAGCGGGGCAGTGGGATTAGTTTGGGATTGATACAGGGCTATGGGGAGAGAGCGGGGCAGAGGGATTTGTTTGGGATTGATACAGGGCTATGGGGAGAGGGTGGGGCAGTGGGATTAGTTTGGGGATTGATAAAGGGCTCTGGGGAGAGAGAGGGGCAGTGGGATTAGTTTGGGGATTGATACAGGGCTATGGGAAGGAGTGGGGCAGTGGGATTAGTTTGGGGATTGATAAAGGGCTCTGGGGAGAGAGAGGGGCAGTGGGATTAGTTTGGGGATTGATACAGGGCTATGGGAAGGAGTGGGGCAGTGGGATTAGTTTGGGATTGATACAGGGCTATGGAGAGGGAGCGGGGGGCAGTGGGATTAGTTTGGGATTGATACATGTCTATGGGGAGAGACCGAGGGCAGTGGGATTAGTTTGGGGATTGATATAGGGCGATGGGGAGAGAGCGGGACAGTGGGATTAGTTTGGGGATTGATACAGGGCTGACGGGAGAGAGCTGGGGGGCAGTGGGATTAGTTTGGGGATTGATACAGGGCTATGGGGAGAGAGCGGGGGGCAGTGGGATTAGTTTGGGATTGATACAGGGCTATGGGGAGAGAGCGGGGGCAGTGGGATTAGTTTGGGGATTGATACAGGGCTATGGAGAGAGAGCGGGGGGCAGTGGGATTAGTTTGGGGATTGATACAGGGCTATGGGGAGAGAGCGGGGCAGTGGGATTAGTTTGGGGATTGATACAGGGCTATGGGGAGAGAGCGGAGCAGTGGGATTAGTTTGGGGACTGAGCTATGGGGAGAGAGCTGGGGCAGTGGGATTAGTTTGGGGATTGATACAGGGCTATGGGGAGAGAGCGGGGTTGCAGTGGGATTAGTTTGGGATTGATACAATGCTTTGGGGAGAGAGCGGGGCAGTTTGATTAGTTTGTGGATTGATACAGGGCTATGGGGAGAGAGCGGGGCAGTGGGATTAGTTTGGGGATTGATACAGGGCTATGGGGAGAGATTGAGGCAGTGGGATTAGTTTGGGGATTGATACAGGGCTATGGGGAGAGAGCGGGGCAGTGGGATAAGTTTGGGGATTGATACAGGGTTATGGGGAGACAGCGACGCAGTCGGATTAGTTTGGGGATTGATACAGAGCTATGGGGAGAGGGCGGGGGCAGTGGGATTAGTTTGGGGATTGATACAGGGCTATGGGGAGAGAGCGGGACAGGGGGATTAGTTTGGGGATTGATACAGGGCTAACGGGAGAGAGCTGGGGGGCAGTGGGATTAGTTTGGGGATTGATACAGGGCTATGGGGAGAGACCGAGGGCAGTGGGATTAGTTTGGGGATTGATACAGTGCTATGGAGAGAGAGCGCGGGCAGTGGGATTAGTTTGGGGATTGATACAGGGCTAAGGGGAGAGAGCTGGGGGGCAGTGGGATTAGTTTGGGGATTGATACAGGGCTATGGGGAGAGAGCGGGGCAGTGGGATTAGTTTGGGGATTGATACAGAGCTATGGGGAGGGAGCGGGGCAGTGGGATTAGTTTGGGGATTGATACATGTCTATGGGGAGAGAATAGGGCAGTGGGATTAGTTTGCGATTGATGCAGGGCTATGGGGAGAGAATGAGGCAGTGGGATTAGTTTGGGGATTGATACAGGGCTATGGAGAGAGAGCGGGGCAGTGGGATTAGTTTGGGGATTGATACAGGGCTAAGGGGAGAGAGCTGGGGGGCAGTGGGATTAGTTTGGGGATTGATACAGGGCTATGGGGAGAGAGAGGGGCAGTGGGATTTGTTTGGGATTGATACAGGGCTATGGAGAGAGAGCGGGGGGCAGTGGGATTAGTTTGGGATTGATACAGGGCTATGGGGAGAGAGCGGGGGGCAGTGGGATTAGTTTGGGGATTGATAATGGGCTATGGGGAGAGAGAGGGGCAGTGGGATTAGTTTGGGGATTGATACAGGGATATGGGTAGGAGTGGGGCAGTGGGATTAGTTTGGGGATTGATACATGTCTATGGGGAGAGAATAGGGCAGTGGGATTAGTTTGGGGATTGATACAGGGCTAAGGGGAGAGAGCTGGGGGGCAGTGGGATTAGTTTGGGGATTGATACAGGGCTATGGGGAGAGATTGGGGCAGTGGGATTAGTTTGGGATTGATACAGGGCTATGGGGAGAGAGCGTGGGGCAGTGGGATTTGTTTGGGATTGATACAGGGCTATGGGGAGAGAGCGGGGGGCAGTGGGATTAGTTTGGGGATTGATAATGGGCTATGGGGAGAGAGAGGGGCAGTGGGATTAGTTTGGGGATTGAGCTATGGGGAGAGATTGGGGCAGTGGGATTAGTTTGGGGATTGATACAGGGCTATGGAGAGGGAGCGGGGGGCAGTGGGATTAGTTTGGGATTGATACATGTCTATGGGGAGAGACCAAGGGCAGTGGGATTAGTTTGGGGATTGATACAGGGCGATGGGGAGAGAGCGGGGGCAGTGGGATTAGTTTGGGGGTTGATACAGGGCTAACGGGAGAGAGCTGGGGGGCAGTGGGATTAGTTTGGGGATTGATACAGGGCTATGGGGAGAGAGCGGGGGGCAGTGGGATTAGTTTGGGATTGATACAGGGCTATGGGGAGAGAGGGGCAGTGGGATTAGTTTGGGGATTGATACAGGGCTATGGGGAGAGAGTGGGGCAGTGGGATTAGTTTGGGGATTGATACAGGGCTATGGGGAGAGAGCGGGGGTAGTGGGAGTAGTTTGGAGATTGATACAGGGCTATGGGAGAGAGCGGGGCAGTTTGATTAGTTTGTGGATTGATACAGGGATATGGGGAGAGAGCGGGGCAGTGGGAGTAGTTTAGAGATTGATACAGGGCTATGAGGAGAGATTGGGGCAGTGGGATTAGTTTGGGGATTGATACAGGGCGATGGGGAGAGAGCGGGGCAGTGGGATGAGTTTGGGGATTGATACAGGGTTATGGGGAGACAGCGACGCAGTGGGATTAGTTTGGGGATTGATACAGAGCTATGGGGAGAGGGCGGGGGCAGTGGGATTAGTTTGGGGATTGATACAGGGCTATGGGGAGAGAGCAGGGCAGTGGGATTAGTTTGCGGATTGATACAGGGCGATGGGGAGAGATTGGGGCAGTGGGATTAGTTTGGGGATTGATACAGGGCTATGGGAAGGAGTGGGGCAGTGGGATTAGTTTGGGGATTGATACAGGGCTATGGTGAGAGAGTGAGGCAGTGAGATTAGTTTGGGGATTGATACAGGGCTATGGGGAGAGAGCGGGGCAGTGGGATTAGTTTGGGGATTGATACAGGGCGATGGGAACGAGTGGGGCAGTGGGATTAGTTTGGGGATTGATACAAGTCTATGGGGAGAGAGTAAGGCAGTGGGATCAGTTTGGGGATTAATACAGGGCTATGGGGAGAGAGTGAGGCAGTGGGATCAGTTTGGAGATTGATACAGGGCTATGGGGAGAGAGCGGGGCAGTGGGATTAGTTTGGGGATTGATACAGGGCTATGGGGAGTGATCGGGGCAGTGGGATTAGTTTGGGGATTGATACAGGGCTATGGGGAGACAGCGGGGCAGTGGGATTAGTTTGGGGATTGATACAGGGCTTAGGGGAGAGAGCTGGGGGGCAGTGGGATTAGTTTGGGGATTGAGCTCTGGGGAGAGAGCGGGGGCAGTGGGATTAGTTTGGGGATTGATACAGAGCTATGGGGAGCGAGCGGGGCAGTGGGATTAGTTTGGGGATTGATACAGGGCTATGGGGAGAGAGCTGGGGCAGTGGGATTAGTTTGGAGATTGATACAGAGCTATGGGGAGAGAGCGGGGGCAGTGGGATTAGTTTGGGATTGATACAGAGCTATGGGGAGAGAGCTGGGGCAGTGGGATTAGTTTGGAGATTGATACAGAGCTATGGGGAGAGAGCGGGGGCAGTGGGATTCGTTTGGGGATTGATACAGGGCTATGGGGAGAGAGCTGGGGCAGTGGGAATAGTTTGGGGAGAGATCGGGGCAGTGGGAATAGTTTGGGGATTGATACAGGGCTAAGGGGAGAGAGCTGGGGGGCAGTGGGATTAGTTTGGGGATTGATACAGGGCGATGGGGAGAGATTGGGGCAGTGGGATTAGTTTGGGGATTGATACAGGGCTATGGGGAGAGAGCGGGGCAGTGGGATAAGTTTGGGGATTGATACAGGGTTATGGGGAGACAGCGACGCAGTGGGATTAGTTTGGGGATTGATACAGAGCTATGGGGAGAGGGCAGGGGCAGTGGGATTAGTTTGCGGATTGATACAGGGCGATGGGGAGAGATTGGGGAAGTGGGATTAGTTTGGGGATTGATACAGGGCTATGGTGAGAGAGTGAGGCAGTGGGATTAGTTTGGGGATTGATACAGGGCTATGGGGAGAGAGCGGGGCAGTGGGATTAGTTTGGGGATTGATACAGGGCTAACGGGAGAGAGCTGGGGGGCAGTGGGATTAGTTTGGGGATTGATACAGGGCTATGGGGAGAGACCGAGGGCAGTGGGATTAGTTTGGGGATTGATACAGTGCTATGGAGAGAGAGCGCGGGCAGTGGGATTAGTTTGGGGATTGATACAGGGCTAAGGGGAGAGAGCTGGGGGGCAGTGGGATTAGTTTGGGGATTGATACAGGGCTATGGGGAGAGAGCGGGGCAGTGGGATTAGTTTGGGGATTGATACAGGGCTATGGGGAGAGACCAAGGGCAGTGAGATTAGTTTGGGGATTGATACAGGGCTATGGGAAGAGAGCGGGGCAGTGGGATTAGTTTGGGATTGATACAGGGCTATGGGGAGAGAGGGGCAGTGGGATTAGTTTGGGGATTGATACAGGGCGATGGGGAGAGAGCGGGGCAGTGGGATTAGTTTGGGGATTGATACAGGGCTATGGGGAGAGAGCGGGGCAGTGGGATTAGTTTGGGGATTGATACAGGGCTATGGGAAGAGATCGGGACAGTGGGATTAGTTAGGGGATTGAAACAGGGCGATGGGGAGAGAATGAGGCAGTGGGATTAGTTTGGGGATTGATACAGGGCTATGGGGAGAGAGCGGGGCAGTGGGATTAGTTTGGGGATTGATACAGGGCTATGGGGAGAGAGCGGGGCAGTGGGATTAGTTTGGGGATTGATACAGGGCTATGGGGAGAGATCGGGGCAGTGGGATTAGTTTGGGGATTGATACAGGGCTAAGGGGAGAGAGCTGGGGGGCAGTGGGATTAGTTTGGGGATTGATACAGGGCTATGGGGAGAGATTGGGGCAGTGGGATTAGTTTGGGGATTGATACAGGGCGATGGGGAGAGAGCGGGACAGTGGGATTACTTTGGGGATTGATACAGGGCTATGGAGAGGGAGCGGGGGGCAGTGGGATTAGTTTGGGATTGATACAGGGCTATGGGGAGAGAGCGTGGGGCAGTGGGATTAGTTTGGGATTGATACAGGGCTATGGGGAGAGAGCGGGGTAGTGGGATTAGTTTGGGGATTGATACAGGGCTATGGGGAGAGAGCGGGGGGCAGTGGGATTAGTTTGGGGATTGATACATGTCTATGGGGAGAGACCGAGGGCAGTGGGATTAGTTTGGGGATTGATACAGGGCTATGTGGAGAGAGCGGGGCAGTGGGATTAGTTTGGGGATTGATACAGGGCGATGGGAACGAGTGGGGCAGTGGGATTAGTTTGGGGATTGATACAAGTCTATGGGGAGAGAGTAAGGCAGTGGGATCAGTTTGGGGATTAATACAGGGCTATGGGGAGAGAGTGAGGCAGTGGGATCAGTTTGGAGATTGATACAGGGCTATGGGGAGAGAGCGGGGCAGTGGGATTAGTTTGGGGATTGATACAGGGCTATGGGGAGTGATCGGGGCAGTGGGATTAGTTTGGGGATTGATACAGGGCTATGGGGAGACAGCGGGGCAGTGGGATTAGTTTGGGGATTGATACAGGGCTTAGGGGAGAGAGCTGGGGGGCAGTGGGATTAGTTTGGGGATTGAGCTCTGGGGAGAGAGCGGGGGCAGTGGGATTAGTTTGGGGATTGATACAGAGCTATGGGGAGCGAGCGGGGCAGTGGGATTAGTTTGGGGATTGATACAGGGCTATGGGGAGAGAGCTGGGGCAGTGGGATTAGTTTGGAGATTGATACAGAGCTATGGGGAGAGAGCGGGGGCAGTGGGATTAGTTTGGGATTGATACAGAGCTATGGGGAGAGAGCTGGGGCAGTGGGATTAGTTTGGAGATTGATACAGAGCTATGGGGAGAGAGCGGGGGCAGTGGGATTCGTTTGGGGATTGATACAGGGCTATGGGGAGAGAGCTGGGGCAGTGGGATTAGTTTGGGATTGATACAGAGCTATGGGGAGAGAGCGGGGGCAGTGGGATTAGTTTGGGGATTGATACAGGGCGATGGGGAGAGAGCGGGGGGCAGTGGAATTAGTTTGGGGATGGATACAGGGCGATGGGGAGAGATTGGCACAGTGGGATTAGTTTGGGGATTGATACAGGCCTATGTGAAGGAGTGGGGCCGTGGGATTAGTTTGGGGATTAATACAGGGCGATGGGGAGAGAGTGGGGGCAGTGGGTTTAGTTTAGGATTGAAACAGGGCTATGGGGAGAGAGCGGGGCAGTGGGATTAGTTTGGGGATTGATACAGGGCTATGGGGAGAGAGCGGGGGCAGTGGGATTAGTTTGGGGATTGATACAGGGCGATGGGGAGAGAGCGGGGGGCAGTGGGATTAGTTTGGGATTGATACAGGGCTATGGGGAGAGACCAAGGGCAGTGGGATTAGTTTGGGGATTGATACAGGGTATGGAGAGAGAGCGGGGGCAGTGGGATTAGTTTGGGGATTGATACAGGGTTATGGGGAGAGATCGGGACAGTGGGATTAGTTTGGGGATTGATACAGGGCGATGGGGAGAGAGTGGGGGCAGTGGGATTAGTTTGGGGATTGATACATGTCTGTGGGGAGAGAGTAGGGCAGTGGGATTAGTTTGGGATTGATACAGGGCTATGGGGAGAGAATGAGGCAGTGGGATAAGTTTGGGGATTGATACAGGGCTATGGGGAGAGAGCAGGGCAGTGGTTTTAGTTTGGGGATTGATACAGGGCTATGGGGAGAGATCGGGGCAGTGGGAATAGTTTGGGGAGAGATCGGGGCAGTGGGAATAGTTTGGGGATTGATACAGTGCTATGGAGAGAGAGCGCGGGCAGTGGGATTAGTTTGGGGATTGATACAGGGCTAAGGGGAGAGAGCTGGGGGGCAGTGGGATTAGTTTGGGGATTGATACAGGGCGATGGGGAGAGATTGGGGCAGTGGGATTAGTTTGGGGATTGATACAGGGCTATGGGGAGAGAGCGGGGCAGTGGGATAAGTTTGGGGATTGATACAGGGTTATGGGGAGACAGCGACGCAGTGGGATTAGTTTGGGGATTGATACAGAGCTATGGGGAGAGGGCAGGGGCAGTGGGATTAGTTTGCGGATTGATACAGGGCGATGGGGAGAGATTGGGGAAGTGGGATTAGTTTGGGGATTGATACAGGGCTATGGTGAGAGAGTGAGGCAGTGGGATTAGTTTGGGGATTGATACAGGGCTATGGGGAGAGAGCGGGGCAGTGGGATTAGTTTGGGGATTGATACAGGGCTAACGGGAGAGAGCTGGGGGGCAGTGGGATTAGTTTGGGGATTGATACAGGGCTATGGGGAGAGACCGAGGGCAGTGGGATTAGTTTGGGGATTGATACAGTGCTATGGAGAGAGAGCGCGGGCAGTGGGATTAGTTTGGGGATTGATACAGGGCTAAGGGGAGAGAGCTGGGGGGCAGTGGGATTAGTTTGGGGATTGATACAGGGCTATGGGGAGAGAGCGGGGCAGTGGGATTAGTTTGGGGATTGATACAGGGCTATGGGGAGAGACCAAGGGCAGTGAGATTAGTTTGGGGATTGATACAGGGCTATGGGAAGAGAGCGGGGCAGTGGGATTAGTTTGGGATTGATACAGGGCTATGGGGAGAGAGGGGCAGTGGGATTAGTTTGGGGATTGATACAGGGCGATGGGGAGAGAGCGGGGCAGTGGGATTAGTTTGGGGATTGATACAGGGCTATGGGGAGAGAGCGGGGCAGTGGGATTAGTTTGGGGATTGATACAGGGCTATGGGAAGGAGTGGGGCAGTGGGATTAGTTTGGGGATTGATACATGTCTATGGGGAGAGAATAGGGCAGTGGGATTAATTTGCGATTGATGCAGGGCTATGGGGAGAGAATGAGGCAGTGGGATTAGTTTGGGGATTGATACAGGGCTATGGGAAGAGAGCGGGGCAGTGGGATTAGTTTGGGGATTGAGACAGGTCTAAGGGGAGAGAGCTGGGGGGCAGTGGGATTAGTTTGGGGATTGATACAGGGCCATGGGGAGAGATTGGGGCAGTGGGATTAGTTTGGGATTGATACAGGGCTATGGGGAGAGAGCGTGGGGCAGTGGGATTTGTTTGGGATTGATACAGGGCTATGGGGAGAGAGCGGGGGGCAGTGGGATTAGTTTGGGGATTGATACAGGGATATGGGAAGGAGTGGGGCAGTGGGATTAGTTTGGGGATTGATACATGTCTGTGGGGAGAGAATAGGGCAGTGGGATTAGTTTGCCATTGATGCAGGGCTATGGGGAGAGAATGAGGCAGTGGGATTAGTTTGGGGATTGATACAGGGCTATGGGGAGAGGGCGGGGCAGTGGGATTAGTTTGGGATTGATACAGGGCTATGGGGAGAGATTGGGGCAGTGGGATTAGTTTGGGATTGATACAGGACTATGGGGAGAGAGCGGGGGGCAGTGGGATTAGTTTGGGGATTGATAATGGGCTATGGGGAGAGAGAGGGGCAGTGGGATTAGTTTGGGGATTGAGCAATGGGGAGAGGTTGGGGCAGTGGGATTAATTTGGGGATTGATACAGGGCTATGGGAAGGAGTGGGGCAGTGGGATTAGTTTGGGATTGATACAGGGCTATGGAGAGGGAGCGGGGGGCAGTGGGATTAGTTTGGGATTGATACATGTCTATGGGGAGAGACCAAGGGCAGTGGGATTAGTTTGGGGATTGATACAGGGCGATGGGGAGAGAGCGGGACAGTGGGATTAGTTTGGGGATTGATACAGGGCTAACGGGAGAGAGCGGGGGGCAGTGGGATTAGTTTGGGATTGATACAGGGCTATGGGGAGAGAGGGGCAGTGGGATTAGTTTGGGGATTGATACAGGGCTATGGGGAGAGAGCGGGGCAGTGGGATTAGTTTGGGGATTGAGGTATGGGGAGAGAGCTGGGGCAGTGGGATTAGTTTGGGGATTGATACAGGGCTATGGGGAGAGAGTGGGGTCACTGGGATTAGTTTAGGGATTGATACAATGCTTTGGGGAGAGAGCTGGGCAGTTTGATTAGTTTGTGGATTGATACAGGGCTATGGGGAGAGAGCGGGGGGCAGTGGGAGTAGTTTGGAGATTGATACAGGGCTATGGGAGAGAGCGGGGCAGTGGGATTAGTTTGGGGATTGATACAGGGCTATGGGAGAGAGCGGGGCAGTTTGATTAGTTTGTGGATTGATACAGGGCTATGGGGAGAGAGCGGGGCAGTGGGATTAGTTTGAGATTGATACAGGGCTGTGGGAGAGAGCGGGGCAGTTTGATTAGTTTGTGGATTGATACAGGGCTATGGGGAGAGAGCGGGGCAGTGGGATTAGTTTGGAGATTGATACAGGGCTATGAGGAGAGATTGGGGCAGTGGGATTAGTTTGGGGATTGATACAGGGCTATGGGGAGAGAGTGGGGCAGTGGGATTAGTTTGGGGATTGATACAGGGCTATGGGAGAGAGCGGGGCAGTTTGATTAGTTTGTGGATTGATACAGGGCTCTGGGGAGAGAGTGGGGCAGTGGGATTAGTTTGGAGATTGATATAGGGTTATGGGGAGAGAGCGGGGCAGTGGGATTAGTTTGGGGATTGATACAGGGTTATGGGGAGAGAGTGGGGGCAGTAGTATTAGTTTGGGGATTGATACAGGGCTATGGGGAGAGTGCGGGGCAGTGTGATTAGTTTGGGGAGTGATACAGGGCTATGGGGAGAGACGGGGCAGTGGGATTAGTTTGGGGATTGATACAGTTCTATGGGGAGAGAGCGGGGGCAGTGGGATTAGTTTGGGGATTGATACAGGGCTATGGGGAGAGAGCGGGGCAGTGGTATTAGTTTGAGGATTGATACAGGGCTATGGGGAGAGAGCGGGGCAGTGGGATTAGTTTGGGGATTGATACAGGGCTATGGGGAGAGAGCGGGGCAGTGGTATTAGTTTGGGGATTGATACAGGGCTGTGGGGAGAGATCGGGGCAGTGGGATTAGTTTGGGGATTGATACAGGGCTATGGGGAGAGAGAGGGGCAGTGGGATTAGTTTGGGGATTGATACAGGGCTATGGATAGAGAGCGGGGCAGTGGGATTAGTTTGAGGATTGATACAGGGCTATGGGGAGAGAGCGGGGCAGTGGTATTAGTTTGGGGATTCATACAGGGCTATGGGGAGAGAGCGGGGCAGTGGGATTAGTTTGGGGATTGATACAGGGCTATGGGGAGAGATCGGGGCAGTGGGATTAGTTTGGGGATTGATACAGGGCTATGAGGAGAGATTGGGGCAGTGGAATTAGTTTGGGAATTGATACAGGGCTATGGGGAGAGAGCGGGGCAGTGTGATGAGTTTGGGGATTGAGCTATGGGGAGAGAGCGGGGGCAGTGGGATTAGTTTGGGAATTGATACAGGGCTATGGGGAGGGAGCGGGCAGTGGGATTAGTTTGGGATTGATACAGGGCGATGGGGAGAGAATCGGGGCAGTGGGATTAGTTTGGGGATTGATACAGGGCTATGGGGAGAGAGCGGGGCAGGGGGATTAGTTTGGGGATTGATACAGGGCTATGGGGAG
The DNA here is from genome assembly GCA_037974335.1 of Prionace glauca. Taxonomy (NCBI): domain Eukaryota; kingdom Metazoa; phylum Chordata; class Chondrichthyes; order Carcharhiniformes; family Carcharhinidae; genus Prionace; species Prionace glauca. The sequence goes on along the minus strand of CM075726.1, from coordinate 2,245,809 downwards.
AAAGCTGGGCAGTGGGATTAGTTTGGGGATTGATACAGAGCTATGGGGAGAGAGCGGGGCAGTGGGATTAGTTTGGGATTGATACAGGGCTATGGAGAGAGAACAGGGCAGTGGGATTAGTTTGGGGATTGATACATGTCTATGCGGAGAGAGTAAGGCAGTGGGATTAGTTTGGAGATTGATACATGTCTATGGGGAGAGAGTAGGGGGCAGTGGGATTACTTTGGGGATTGATACAGGGCTATGGAGAGAGAGCAGGGGACAGTGGGATTAGTTTGGAATTGATACAGGGCTATGGGGGGAGAGGGGCAGTAGGATTAGTTTGGGGATTGATACAGGGCTATGGGGAGAGAGCGGGGCAGTGGGATTAGTTTGGGGATTGAGCTATGTGGAGAGAGCTGGGGCAGTGGGATTAGTTTGGGGATTGATACAGGGCTATGGGGAGAGAGTGGGGCAGTGGGATTCGTTTGGGGATTGATACAGGGCTATGGAGAGAGAGCGGGGGAGCAGTGGGATTAGGTTGGGATTGATACAGGGCTATGGGGAGAGAGCGGGGTCAGTGGGATTAGTTTGGGGATTGATACAGGGCTATGGAGAGAGAGCGGGGGAGCAGTGGGATTAGTTTGGGGATTGATACAGGGCTATGGGGAGAGAGTGGGGCAGTGGGATTCGTTTGGGGATTGATACAGGGCTATGGAGAGAGAGCGGGGGAGCAGTGGGATTAGTTTGGGGATTGATACAGGGCTATGGGGAGAGAGCGGGGTCAGTGGGATTAGTTTGGGGATTGATACAATGCTTTGGGTAGAGAGCTGGGCAGTTTGATTAGTTTGTGGATTGATACAGGGTTATGGGGAGAGAGCGGGGGGCAGTGGGAGTAGTTTGGAGATTGATACAGGGCTATGGGAGAGAGCGGGGCAGTTTGATAAGTTTATAGATTGATACAGCGTTATGGGGAGATAGCGAGGGGCAGTGGGAATAGTTTGGAGATTGATACAGGGCTATGAGGAGAGAGCGGGGCAGTGGGATTAGTTTGGGGATTGATACAGGGCTAGGGGAGAGAGGGGGGCAGTGGGATTAGTTTGGGGATTGATACAGGGTTATGGGGAGACAGCGACGCAGTGGGATTAGTTTGGGGATTGATACAGGGCTATGGGGAGAGAGAGGGGCAGTGGGATGAGTTTGGGGATTGATACAGGGTTATGGGGAGACAGCGACGCAGTGGGATTAGTTTGGGGATTGATACAGAGCTATGGGGAGAGGGCGGGGGCAGTGGGATTAGTTTGGGGATTGATACAGGGCTATTGGGAGAGAGCAGGGCAGTGGGATTAGTTTGCGGATTGATACAGGGCGATGGGGAGAGATTGGGGCAGTGGGATTAGTTTGGGATTGATACAGGGCGATGGGGAGAGAGCGGGGGCAGTGGGATTAGTTTGGGGATTGATACAGGGCTATGGGGAGAGAGTGGGGCAGTGGGATTAGTTTGGGGATTGATACAGGGCTATGGGAGAGAGCGGGGCAGTGGGATTAGTTTGGGGTTTGATACAGGGCTATGGGGAGAGACCGAGGGCAGTGGGATTAGTTTGGGGATTGATACAGTGCGATGGAGAGAGAGTGGGGCAGTGGGATTAGTTTGGGATTGATACAGGGCTATGGGGAGAGAGGGGCTGTGGGATTAGTTTGGGGATTGATACAGGGCGATGGGGAGAGAGCGGGGGGCAGTGTGATTAGTTTGGGGACTGATACAGGGCTATGGGAAGGAGTGGGGCAGTGGGATTAGTTTGGGGATTGATACAGGGCTATGGGGAGAGAGCGGGGGGTAGTGGGATTAGTTTGGGGATTGATACAGGGCTATGGGGACAGAGCGGGGTAGTGGGGTTAGTTTGGGGATTGATACAGGGCTAAGGCGAGAGAGCTGGGGGGCAGTGGGATTAGTTTGGGGATTGATACAGGGCTGTGGGGAAAGATTGGGGCAGTGGGATTAGTTTGGGGATTGATACACGGCTATGGGGAGAGAGTGGGGGGCAGTGGGATTTGTTTGGGATTGATACAGGGCTATGGGGAGAGAGCGGGGCAGGGGGATTAGTTTGGGGATTGATACAGGGCTATGGGGAGAGAGTGGGCCAGTGGGATTAGTTTGGGGATTGATACAGGGCTATGGGGAGAGAGCGGGGCAGTGGGATTAGTTTGGGATTGATTCAGGGCTATGGGGAGAGAGCGGGAGTCAGTGGGATTAGTTTGGGGATTGATAAAGGGCTCTGGGGAGAGAGAGGGGCAGTGGGATTAGTTTGGGGATTGATACAGGGCTATGGGAAGGAGTGGGGCAGTGGGATTAGTTTGGGGATTGATAAAGGGCTCTGGGGAGAGAGAGGGGCAGTGGGATTAGTTTGGGGATTGATACAGGGCTATGGGAAGGAGTGGGGCAGTGGGATTAGTTTGGGATTGATACAGGGCTATGGAGAGGGAGCGGGGGGCAGTGGGATTAGTTTGGGATTGATACATGTCTATGGGGAGAGACCGAGGGCAGTGGGATTAGTTTGGGGATTGATATAGGGCGATGGGGAGAGAGCGGGACAGTGGGATTAGTTTGGGGATTGATACAGGGCTGACGGGAGAGAGCTGGGGGGCAGTGGGATTAGTTTGGGGATTGATACAGGGCTATGGGGAGAGAGCGGGGGGCAGTGGGATTAGTTTGGGATTGATACAGGGCTATGGGGAGAGAGCGGGGGCAGTGGGATTAGTTTGGGGATTGATACAGGGCTATGGAGAGAGAGCGGGGGGCAGTGGGATTAGTTTGGGGATTGATACAGGGCTATGGGGAGAGAGCGGGGCAGTGGGATTAGTTTGGGGATTGATACAGGGCTATGGGGAGAGAGCGGGGCAGTGTGATGAGTTTGGGGATTGAGCTATGGGGAGAGAGCGGGGGCAGTGGGATTAGTTTGGGAATTGATACAGGGCTATGGGGAGGGAGCGGGCAGTGGGATTAGTTTGGGATTGATACAGGGCGATGGGGAGAGAATCGGGGCAGTGGGATTAGTTTGGGGATTGATACAGGGCTATGGGGAGAGAGCGGGGCAGGGGGATTAGTTTGGGGATTGATACAGGGCTATGGGGAGAAAGCTGGGCAGTGGGATTAGTTTGGGGATTGATACAGAGCTATGGGGAGAGAGCGGGGCAGTGGGATTAGTTTGGGATTGATACAGGGCTATGGAGAGAGAACAGGGCAGTGGGATTAGTTTGGGGATTGATACATGTCTATGCGGAGAGAGTAAGGCAGTGGGATTAGTTTGGAGATTGATACATGTCTATGGGGAGAGAGTAGGGGGCAGTGGGATTACTTTGGGGATTGATACAGGGCTATGGAGAGAGAGCAGGGGACAGTGGGATTAGTTTGGAATTGATACAGGGCTATGGGGGGAGAGGGGCAGTAGGATTAGTTTGGGGATTGATACAGGGCTATGGGGAGAGAGCGGGGCAGTGGGATTAGTTTGGGGATTGAGCTATGTGGAGAGAGCTGGGGCAGTGGGATTAGTTTGGGGATTGATACAGGGCTATGGGGAGAGAGTGGGGCAGTGGGATTCGTTTGGGGATTGATACAGGGCTATGGAGAGAGAGCGGGGGAGCAGTGGGATTAGGTTGGGATTGATACAGGGCTATGGGGAGAGAGCGGGGTCAGTGGGATTAGTTTGGGGATTGATACAGGGCTATGGAGAGAGAGCGGGGGAGCAGTGGGATTAGTTTGGGGATTGATACAGGGCAATGGGGAGAGAGTGGGGCAGTGGGATTCGTTTGGGGATTGATACAGGGCTATGGAGAGAGAGCGGGGGAGCAGTGGGATTAGTTTGGGGATTGATACAGGGCTATGGGGAGAGAGCGGGGTCAGTGGGATTAGTTTGGGGATTGATACAATGCTTTGGGTAGAGAGCTGGGCAGTTTGATTAGTTTGTGGATTGATACAGGGTTATGGGGAGAGAGCGGGGGGCAGTGGGAGTAGTTTGGAGATTGATACAGGGCTATGGGAGAGAGCGGGGCAGTTTGATAAGTTTATAGATTGATACAGCGTTATGGGGAGATAGCGAGGGGCAGTGGGAATAGTTTGGAGATTGATACAGGGCTATGAGGAGAGAGCGGGGCAGTGGGATTAGTTTGGGGATTGATACAGGGCTAGGGGAGAGAGGGGGGCAGTGGGATTAGTTTGGGGATTGATACAGGGTTATGGGGAGACAGCGACGCAGTGGGATTAGTTTGGGGATTGATACAGGGCTATGGGGAGAGAGAGGGGCAGTGGGATGAGTTTGGGGATTGATACAGGGTTATGGGGAGACAGCGACGCAGTGGGATTAGTTTGGGGATTGATACAGAGCTATGGGGAGAGGGCGGGGGCAGTGGGATTAGTTTGGGGATTGATACAGGGCTATTGGGAGAGAGCAGGGCAGTGGGATTAGTTTGCGGATTGATACAGGGCGATGGGGAGAGATTGGGGCAGTGGGATTAGTTTGGGATTGATACAGGGCGATGGGGAGAGAGCGGGGGCAGTGGGATTAGTTTGGGGATTGATACAGGGCTATGGGGAGAGAGTGGGGCAGTGGGATTAGTTTGGGGATTGATACAGGGCTATGGGAGAGAGCGGGGCAGTGGGATTAGTTTGGGGTTTGATACAGGGCTATGGGGAGAGACCGAGGGCAGTGGGATTAGTTTGGGGATTGATACAGTGCGATGGAGAGAGAGTGGGGCAGTGGGATTAGTTTGGGATTGATACAGGGCTATGGGGAGAGAGGGGCTGTGGGATTAGTTTGGGGATTGATACAGGGCGATGGGGAGAGAGCGGGGGGCAGTGTGATTAGTTTGGGGACTGATACAGGGCTATGGGAAGGAGTGGGGCAGTGGGATTAGTTTGGGGATTGATACAGGGCTATGGGGAGAGAGCGGGGGGTAGTGGGATTAGTTTGGGGATTGATACAGGGCTATGGGGACAGAGCGGGGTAGTGGGGTTAGTTTGGGGATTGATACAGGGCTAAGGCGAGAGAGCTGGGGGGCAGTGGGATTAGTTTGGGGATTGATACAGGGCTGTGGGGAAAGATTGGGGCAGTGGGATTAGTTTGGGGATTGATACACGGCTATGGGGAGAGAGTGGGGGGCAGTGGGATTTGTTTGGGATTGATACAGGGCTATGGGGAGAGAGCGGGGCAGGGGGATTAGTTTGGGGATTGATACAGGGCTATGGGGAGAGAGTGGGCCAGTGGGATTAGTTTGGGGATTGATACAGGGCTATGGGGAGAGAGCGGGGCAGTGGGATTAGTTTGGGATTGATTCAGGGCTATGGGGAGAGAGCGGGAGTCAGTGGGATTAGTTTGGGGATTGATAAAGGGCTCTGGGGAGAGAGAGGGGCAGTGGGATTAGTTTGGGGATTGATACAGGGCTATGGGAAGGAGTGGGGCAGTGGGATTAGTTTGGGGATTGATAAAGGGCTCTGGGGAGAGAGAGGGGCAGTGGGATTAGTTTGGGGATTGATACAGGGCTATGGGAAGGAGTGGGGCAGTGGGATTAGTTTGGGATTGATACAGGGCTATGGAGAGGGAGCGGGGGGCAGTGGGATTAGTTTGGGATTGATACATGTCTATGGGGAGAGACCGAGGGCAGTGGGATTAGTTTGGGGATTGATATAGGGCGATGGGGAGAGAGCGGGACAGTGGGATTAGTTTGGGGATTGATACAGGGCTGACGGGAGAGAGCTGGGGGGCAGTGGGATTAGTTTGGGGATTGATACAGGGCTATGGGGAGAGAGCGGGGGGCAGTGGGATTAGTTTGGGATTGATACAGGGCTATGGGGAGAGAGCGGGGGCAGTGGGATTAGTTTGGGGATTGATACAGGGCTATGGAGAGAGAGCGGGGGGCAGTGGGATTAGTTTGGGGATTGATACAGGGCTATGGGGAGAGAGCGGGGCAGTGGGATTAGTTTGGGGATTGATACAGGGCTATGGGGAGAGAGCGGAGCAGTGGGATTAGTTTGGGGACTGAGCTATGGGGAGAGAGCTGGGGCAGTGGGATTAGTTTGGGGATTGATACAGGGCTATGGGGAGAGAGCGGGGTTGCAGTGGGATTAGTTTGGGATTGATACAATGCTTTGGGGAGAGAGCGGGGCAGTTTGATTAGTTTGTGGATTGATACAGGGCTATGGGGAGAGAGCGGGGCAGTGGGATTAGTTTGGGGATTGATACAGGGCTATGGGGAGAGATTGGGGCAGTGGGATTAGTTTGGGGATTGATACAGGGCTATGGGGAGAGAGCGGGGCAGTGGGATAAGTTTGGGGATTGATTCAGGGTTATGGGGAGACAGCGACGCAGTCGGATTAGTTTGGGGATTGATACAGAGCTATGGGGAGAGGGCGGGGGCAGTGGGATTAGTTTGGGGATTGATACAGGGCTATGGGGAGAGAGCGGGACAGGGGGATTAGTTTGGGGATTGATACAGGGCTAACGGGAGAGAGCTGGGGGGCAGTGGGATTAGTTTGGGTTTTGATACAGGGCTATGGGGAGAGACCGAGGGCAGTGGGATTAGTTTGGGGATTGATACAGTGCTATGGAGAGAGACCGCGGGCAGTGGGATTAGTTTGGGGATTGATACATGTCTATGGGGAGAGAATAGGGCAGTGGGATTAGTTTGCGATTGATGCAGGGCTATGGGGAGAGAGCGGGGCAGTGGGATTAGTTTGGGGATTGATACAGGGCTAAGGGGAGAGAGCTGGGGGGCAGTGGGATTAGTTTGGGGATTGATACAGGGCTATGGGGAGAGAGCGTGGGGCAGTGGGATTTGTTTGGGATTGATACAGGGCTATGGGGAGAGAGCGGGGGGCAGTGGGATTAGTTTGGGGATTGATAATGGGCTATGGGGAGAGAGAGGGGCAGTGGGATTAGTTTGGGGATTGATACAGGGATATGGGGAGGAGTGGGGCAGTGGGATTAGTTTGGGGATTGATACATGTCTATGGGGAGAGAATAGGGCAGTGGGATTAGTATGCGATTGATGCAGGGCTATGGGGAGAGAATGAGGCAGTGGGATTAGTTTGGGGATTGATACAGGGCTAAGGGGAGAGAGCTGGAGGGCAGTGGGATTAGTTTGGGGATTGATACAGGGCTATGGGGAGAGATTGGGGCAGTGGGATTAGTTTGGGATTGATACAGGGCTATGGGGAGAGAGCGTGGGGCAGTGGGATTTGTTTGGGATTGATACAGGGCTATGGGGAGAGAGCGGGGGGCAGTGGGATTAGTTTGGGGATTGATAATGGGCTATGGGGAGAGAGAGGGGCAGTGGGATTAGTTTGGGGATTGAGCTATGGGGAGAGATTGGGGCAGTGGGATTAGTTTGGGGATTGATACAGGGCTATGGGAAGGAGTGGGGCAGTGGGATTAGTTTGGGATTGATACAGGGCTATGGAGAGGGAGCGGGGGGCAGTGGGATTAGTTTGGGATTGATACATGTCTATGGGGAGAGACCAAGGGCAGTGGGATTAGTTTGGGGATTGATACAGGGCGATGGGGAGAGAGCGGGGGCAGTGGGATTAGTTTGGGGGTTGATACAGGGCTAACGGGAGAGAGCTGGGGGGCAGTGGGATTAGTTTGGGGATTGATACAGGGCTATGGGGAGAGAGCGGGGGGCAGTGGGATTAGTTTGGGATTGATACAGGGCTATGGGGAGAGAGGGGCAGTGGGATTAGTTTGGGGATTGATACAGGGCTATGGGGAGAGAGTGGGGCAGTGGGATTAGTTTGGGGATTGATACAGGGCTATGGGGAGAGAGCGGGGGTAGTGGGAGTAGTTTGGAGATTGATACAGGGCTATGGGAGAGAGCGGGGCAGTTTGATTAGTTTGTGGATTGATACAGGGATATGGGGAGAGAGCGGGGCAGTGGGAGTAGTTTGGAGATTGATACAGGGCTATGAGGAGAGATTGGGGCAGTGGGATTAGTTTGGGGATTGATACAGGGCTATGGGGAGAGAGCGGGGCAGTGGGATGAGTTTGGGGATTGATACAGGGTTATGGGGAGACAGCGACGCAGTGGGATTAGTTTGGGGATTGATACAGAGCTATGGGGAGAGGGCGGGGGCAGTGGGATTAGTTTGGGGATTGATACAGGGCTATGGGGAGAGAGCAGGGCAGTGGGATTAGTTTGCGGATTGATACAGGGCGATGGGGAGAGATTGGGGCAGTGGGATTAGTTTGGGGATTGATACAGGGCTATGGGAAGGAGTGGGGCAGTGGGATTAGTTTGGGGATTGATACAGGGCTATGGTGAGAGAGTGAGGCAGTGAGATTAGTTTGGGGATTGATACAGGGCTATGGGGAGAGAGCGGGGCAGTGGGATTAGTTTGGGGATTGATACAGGGCTATGGGGAGAGAGCTGGGGCAGTGGGATTAGTTTGGGATTGATACAGGGATATGGGGAGAGAGCGGGGGCAGTGGGATTAGTTTGGGGATTGATACAGGGCGATGGGGAGAGAGCAGGGGGCAGTGGAATTAGTTTGGGGATGGATACAGGGCGATGGGGAGAGATTGGCACAGTGGGATTAGTTTGGGGATTGATACAGGGCTATGGGGAGAGAGCGGGGCAGTGGGATTAGTTTGGGGATTGACACAGGGTATGGAGAGAGAGCGGGGGCAGTAGGATTAGTTTGGGGATTGATACAGGGTTATGGGGAGACAGCGAGGCAGTGGGATTAGTTTGGGGATTGATGCAGAGCTATGCGGAGAGAGCGGGGCAGTGGGATTAGTTTGGGGATTGATACAGGGTTATGGGGAGAGATCGGGACAGTGGGATTAGTTAGGGGATTGAAACAGGGCGATGGGGAGAGAATGAGGCAGTGGGATTAGTTTGGGGATTGATACAGGGCTATGGGGAGAGAGCGGGGCAGTGGGATTAGTTTGGGGATTGATACAGGGCTATGGGGAGAGAGCGGGGCAGTGGGATTAGTTTGGGGATTGATACAGGGCTATGGGGAGAGATCGGGGCAGTGGGATTAGTTTGGGGATTGATACAGGGCTAAGGGGAGAGAGCTGGGGGGCAGTGGGATTAGTTTGGGGATTGATACAGGGCTATGGGGAGAGATTGGGGCAGTGGGATTAGTTTGGGGATTGATACAGGGCGATGGGGAGAGAGCGGGACAGTGGGATTACTTTGGGGATTGATACAGGGCTATGGAGAGGGAGCGGGGGGCAGTGGGATTAGTTTGGGATTGATACAGGTCTATGGGGAGAGAGCGTGGGGCAGTGGGATTAGTTTGGGATTGATACAGGGCTATGGGGAGAGAGCGGGGTAGTGGGATTAGTTTGGGGATTGATACAGGGCTATGGGGAGAGAGCGGGGGGCAGTGGGATTAGTTTGGGGATTGATACATGTCTATGGGGAGAGACCGAGGGCAGTGGGATTAGTTTGGGGATTGATACAGGGCTATGTGGAGAGAGCGGGGCAGTGGGATTAGTTTGGGGATTGATACAGGGCGATGGGAACGAGTGGGGCAGTGGGATTAGTTTGGGGATTGATACAAGTCTATGGGGAGAGAGTAAGGCAGTGGGATCAGTTTGGGCATTAATACAGGGCTATGGGGAGAGAGTGAGGCAGTGGGATCAGTTTGGAGATTGATACAGGGCTATGGGGAGAGAGCGGGGCAGTGGGATTAGTTTGGGGATTGATACAGGGCTATGGGGAGTGATCGGGGCAGTGGGATTAGTTTGGGGATTGATACAGGGCTATGGGGAGACAGCGGGGCAGTGGGATTAGTTTGGGGATTGATACAGGGCTTAGGGGAGAGAGCTGGGGGGCAGTGGGATTAGTTTGGGGATTGAGCTCTGGGGAGAGAGCGGGGGCAGTGGGATTAGTTTGGGGATTGATACAGAGCTATGGGGAGCGAGCGGGGCAGTGGGATTAGTTTGGGGATTGATACAGGGCTATGGGGAGAGAGCTGGGGCAGTGGGATTAGTTTGGAGATTGATACAGAGCTATGGGGAGAGAGCGGGGGCAGTGGGATTAGTTTGGGATTGATACAGAGCTATGGGGAGAGAGCTGGGGCAGTGGGATTAGTTTGGAGATTGATACAGAGCTATGGGGAGAGAGCGGGGGCAGTGGGATTCGTTTGGGGATTGATACAGGGCTATGGGGAGAGAGCTGGGGCAGTGGGATTAGTTTGGGATTGATACAGAGCTATGGGGAGAGAGCGGGGGCAGTGGGATTAGTTTGGGGATTGATACAGGGCGATGGGGAGAGAGCGGGGGGCAGTGGAATTAGTTTGGGGATGGATACAGGGCGATGGGGAGAGATTGGCACAGTGGGATTAGTTTGGGGATTGATACAGGCCTATGTGAAGGAGTGGGGCCGTGGGATTAGTTTGGGGATTAATACAGGGCGATGGGGAGAGAGTGGGGGCAGTGGGTTTAGTTTAGGATTGAAACAGGGCTATGGGGAGAGAGCGGGGCAGTGGGATTAGTTTGGGGATTGATACAGGGCTATGGGGAGAGAGCGGGGGCAGTGGGATTAGTTTGGGGATTGATACAGGGCGATGGGGAGAGAGCGGGGGGCAGTGGGATTAGTTTGGGATTGATACAGGGCTATGGGGAGAGACCAAGGGCAGTGGGATTAGTTTGGGGATTGATACAGGGTATGGAGAGAGAGCGGGGGCAGTGGGATTAGTTTGGGGATTGATACAGGGTTATGGGGAGAGATCGGGACAGTGGGATTAGTTTGGGGATTGATACAGGGCGATGGGGAGAGAGTGGGGGCAGTGGGATTAGTTTGGGGATTGATACATGTCTGTGGGGAGAGAGTAGGGCAGTGGGATTAGTTTGGGATTGATACAGGGCTATGGGGAGAGAATGAGGCAGTGGGATAAGTTTGGGGATTGATACAGGGCTATGGGGAGAGAGCAGGGCAGTGGGATTAGTTTGGGGATTGATACAGGGCTATGGGGAGAGATCGGGGCAGTGGGAATAGTTTGGGGAGAGATCGGGGCAGTGGGAATAGTTTGGGGATTGATACAGGGCTAAGGGGAGAGAGCTGGGGGGCAGTGGGATTAGTTTGGGGATTGATACAGGGCTATGGGGAGAGATTGGGGCAGTGGGATTAGTTTGGGGATTGATACAGGGCTATGGGGAGAGAGCGGGGCAGTGGGATAAGTTTGGGGATTGATACAGGGTTATGGGGAGACAGCGACGCAGTGGGATTAGTTTGGGGATTGATACAGAGCTATGGGGAGAGGGCAGGGGCAGTGGGATTAGTTTGCGGATTGATACAGGGCGATGGGGAGAGATTGGGGAAGTGGGATTAGTTTGGGGATTGATACAGGGCTATGGTGAGAGAGTGAGGCAGTGGGATTAGTTTGGGGATTGATACAGGGCTATGGGGAGAGAGCGGGGCAGTGGGATTAGTTTGGGGATTGATACAGGGCTAACGGGAGAGAGCGGGGGGCAGTGGGATGAGTTTGGGATTGATACAGGGCTATGGGGAGAGAGGGGCAGTGGGATTAGTTTGGGGATTGATACAGGGCTATGGGGAGAGAGCGGGGCAGTGGGATTAGTTTGGGGATTGAGGTATGGGGAGAGAGCTGGGGCAGTGGGATTAGTTTGGGGATTGATACAGGGCTATGGGGAGAGAGTGGGGTCACTGGGATTAGTTTAGGGATTGATACAATGCTTTGGGGAGAGAGCTGGGCAGTTTGATTAGTTTGTGGATTGATACAGGGCTATGGGGAGAGAGCGGGGGGCAGTGGGAGTAGTTTGGAGATTGATACAGGGCTATGGGAGAGAGCGGGGCAGTGGGATTAGTTTGGGGATTGATACAGGGCTATGGGAGAGAGCGGGGCAGTTTGATTAGTTTGTGGATTGATACAGGGCTATGGGAAGAGAGCGGGGCAGTGGGATTAGTTTGAGATTGATACAGGGCTGTGGGAGAGAGCAGGGCAGTTTGATTAGTTTGTGGATTGATACAGGGCTATGGGGAGAGAGCGGGGCAGTGGGATTAGTTTGGAGATTGATACAGGGCTATGAGGAGAGATTGGGGCAGTGGGATTAGTTTGGGGATTGATACAGGGCTATGGGGAGAGAGTGGGGCAGTGGGATTAGTTTGGGGATTGATACAGGGCTATGGGAGAGAGCGGGGCAGTTTGATTAGTTTGTGGATTGATACAGGGCTCTGGGGAGAGAGTGGGGCAGTGGGATTAGTTTGGAGATTGATATAGGGTTATGGGGAGAGAGCGGGGCAGTGGGATTAGTTTGGGGATTGATACAGGGTTATGGGGAGAGAGTGGGGGCAGTAGTATTAGTTTGGGGATTGATACAGGGCTATGGGGAGAGTGCGGGGCAGTGTGATTAGTTTGGGGAGTGATACAGGGCTATGGGGAGAGACGGGGCAGTGGGATTAGTTTGGGGATTGATACAGTTCTATGGGGAGAGAGCGGGGGCAGTGGGATTAGTTTGGGGATTGATACAGGGCTATGGGGAGAGAGCGGGGCAGTGGGATTAGTTTGGGGATTGATACAGGGTTATGGGGAGAGAGTGGGGGCAGTAGTATTAGTTTGGGGATTGATACAGGGCTATGGGGAGAGTGCTGGGCAGTGCGATTAGTTTGGGGATTGATACAGGGCTATGGGGAGAGTGCGGGGCAGTGTGATTAGTTTGGGGATTGATACAGGGCTATGGGGAGAGAACGGGGCAGTGGGATTAGTTTGGGGATTGATACAGGGCTATGGGGAGAGAGCGGGGCAGTGGGATTAGTTTGGGGATTGATACAGGGCGATGGGGAGAGAGCGGCGACAGTGGGATTAGTTTGGGGATTGATACAGGGCGATGGGGAGAGAGCGGGGCCGTGGGATTAGTTTGGGGATTGAGCTATGGGGAGAGAGCGGGGGCAGTGGGATCAGTTTGGGGACTGATACAGAGCTATGGAGAGAGAGTGGGGCAGTGGCATTAGGTTGGGATTGATACAGGGCTATGGGGAGAGAGCGGGGCAGTGGGATTAGTTTGGGGATTGAGCTATGGGGAGAGAGCGGAGGCAGTGGGATTAGTTTGGGATTGATACAGGGCTATGGGGAGAGAGCGAGGCAGTGGGATTAGTTTGCGGATTGAGCTATGGGGAGAGAGCGGGGGCAGTGGGATTAGTTTGGGTATTGATACAGGGCTATCGGGAGAGAGCGGGTCAGTGGGATTAGTTTGGGATTGATACAGGGCTATGGGGAGAGAGCGGGACAGTGGGATTAGTTTGGGATTGATACAGGGCTATGGGGAGAGAGTGGGGCAGTGGGACTAATTTTGGGGTTGATACAGGGCTATGGGGAGAGAGCGGGGCAGTGGGATTAGTTTGGGATTGATACAGGGCTATGGAGAGAGAGCAGGGGAGTGGGATTACATAGAAGACATAGAACTCTACAGTGCAGAAACAGGCCTTTCGGCCCATCGAGTCTGCACCGAACACAATCCCACCCAGACCCTATCCCCATATCCCTACAATTTACCTGCTAATCCCTCTAACCTACACATCCCAGGATACTAAGGGGCAATTTTAGCATAGCCAATGAACCTAACCCGCACATCTTTGGACTGTGGGAGGAAACCGGAGCACCCGGAGAAAACCCACGCAAACACGAGGAGAATGTGCAAACTCCACACAGACAGTGACCCGAGCCGGGAATCGAACCCAGGACCCTGGAGCTGTGAAGCAGCAGTGCTAACCACTGTGCTACCGTGCCGCCCTAAGTTTGGGGATTGAGCTATGGGGAGAGAGCGGGGGCAGTGGGATTAGTTTGGGGATTGATACAGGGCTATCGGGAGAGAGCGGGTCAGTGGGATTAGTTTGGGATTGATACAGGGCTATGGGGAGAGAGCGGGACAGTGGGATTAGTTTGGGATTAATACAGGGCTATGGGGAGAGAGTGGGGCAGTGGGATTAGTTTGGGGATTGATACAGGGCTATGGGGAGAGAGCGAGGCAGTGGGATTAGTTTGGGGATTGATACAGGGCTGTGGGGAGAGAGCGGGGCAGTGGGATTAAACAACATAGAACATAGAATATTACAGCGCAGAACAGGCCCTTCGGCCCACGATGTTGCGCCGACCAGTTACAAAACAATGACCCACTAGCCTAAACCAATCCCTTTTCATCCATAAACCTATCCACAGATCTTTTAAACGCCCCCAAACTAGGTGCATTTACAACTGCAGCTGGCAGGGCATTCCAGTCCCTCACCACCCTCTGGGTAAAGAACCTACCCCTGACATCTGTCCTATAACTACCCCCCCTTAATTTAAAATCGTGCCCCCTCGTGCTAGCTTTCTCCATCCTAGGAAAAAGGCTATCACTATCTACCCTGTCTAAACCTCTAATCATCTTATATGTTTGGGATTGATACAGGGCGATGGGGAGAGAGTGGGGCAGTGGGATTAATTTTGGGGTTGATACAGGGCTATGGGGAGAGAGCGGGGTAGTGGGATTAGTTTGGGGATTGATACAGGGCTATGGGGAGAGAGCGGGGCAGTGGGATTAGTTTGGGGATTGATACAGGGCGATGGGGAGAGAGTAGGGCAGTGGGATTAGTTTGGGGATTGATACAGGGCTATGGGGAGAGAGCGGGGCAGTGGGATTAGTTTGGGATTGATACAGGGCTATGGGGAGAGAGCGGGGAAGTGGGATTAGTTTGGGATTGATACAGGGCTATGGGGAGAGAGTGGGGCAGTGGGATTAGTTTGGGGATTGATACAGGGCTATGGGGAGAGAGCGGGGCAGTGAGATTAGTTTGGGATTGATACAGGGCTATGGGGAGAGAGCGGGGAAGTGGGATTAGTTTGGTATTGATACAGGGCTATGGGGAGAGAGTGGGGCAGTGGGATTAGTTTGGGGATTGATACAGGGCTATGGGGAGAGAGCGGGGCAGTGGGATTAGTTTGGGATTGATACAGGGCTATGGGGAGAGAGCGGGGACAGTGGGATTAATTTTGGGGATTGATACAGGGCGATGGAGAGAGAGCGGGGCATTGGGATTAGTTTGGGGATTGATACAGGGCTAAGGGGAGAGAGCGGGATTGATACAGGGCGATGGGGAGAGAGTGGGGGCAGCGGGATTAATTTTGGGGATTGATACAGGGCTATGGGGAGAGAGCGGGAGGCAGTGGGATTAATTTTGGGGATTGATACAGGGCGATGGAGAGAGAGCGGGGGCAGTGGGATTAGTTTGTGGATTGATACAGGGCGATGGGGAGAGAGTGAGGCAGTGGGATTAATTTTGGGGATTGATATAGGGCGATGGGGAGAGAGCGGGGGCAGTGGGATTAGTTTGGGGATTGATACAGGGCTATGGGGAGAGAGCGGGGCAGTGGGATTAGTTTGGGGATTGATACAGGGCTATGGGGAGAGAGCGGGGCAGTGGGATTAGTTTGGGATTGATACAGGGCTATGGGGAGAGATCAGGGCAGTGGGATTAGTTTGGGATTGATACAGGGCTATGGGGAGAGAGCGGGGCAGTGGGATTAGTTTGGGGATTGATACAGGGCGATGGGGAGAGAGCGGGGCAGTGGGATTAGTTTGGGGATTGATACAGGGCTAGGGGAGAGAGCGGGGACAGTGGGCTTAGTTTGGGGATTGATACAGGGCTATGTGGAGAGAGCGGGGCAGTGGGATTAGTTTGGGGATTGATACAGGGCTATGGGGAGAGAGCGGGAGGCAGTGGGATTAATTTTGGGGATTGATACAGGGCTATGGGGAGAGAGTGGGGCAGTGGGATTAGTTTGGGGATTGCTACAAGGGTATGGGGAGAGAGCGGGGCAGTGGGATTAAGAACATAAGAATATAAGAACATAAGAAATAGGAGCAGGAGTAGGCCATCTGGCCCTTCGAGCCTGCCCCGCCATTCAATAAGATCATGGCTGATCTGTCGTGACTCAGCTCCACCTTCCCGCCCTCTCGCCATAACCCTTAATCCCTTCTCTTATCAAAAACCCATCAACCCGTTTCTTCAAAATATTTAGCGAGGCAGCCTCCACCACTTCAACGGGCAGAGAATTCCAGAGATTCACCACCCTTTGAGTGAAGAAGTTCCTCCTCAACTCTGTAGTTTGGGGATTGATACAGGGCGATGGGAAGAGAGCGGGGGCAGTGGGATTAGTTTGGGGATTGATACAGGGCTATGGGGAGAGATTGGGACAGTGGGATTAGTTTGGGGATTGATACAGGGCTATGGGGAGAGAGCGGGGCAGTGGGATTAGTTTGGGGATTGATACAGGGCTATGGGGAGAGAGCGAGGGCAGTGGGATTAGTTTGGGGATTGATACAGGGCGATGGGGAGAGAGCGGGGCAGTGGGATTAGTTTGGGGATTGATACAGGGCGATGGGAAGAGAGCGGGGGCAGTGGGATTAGTTTGAGGATTGATACAGGGCTATGGGGAGAGAGTGGGACAGTGGGATTAGTTTGGGGATTGATACAGGGCTATGGGGAGAGAGTGGGACAGTGGGATTAGTTTGGGGATTGATACAGGGTATGGAGAGAGAGCGGGGGCAGTGGGATTAGTTTGGGGATTGATACAGGGTTATGGGGAGAGATCGGGACAGTGGGATTAGTTTGGGGATTGATACAGGGCGATGGGGAGAGAGTGGGGGCAGTGGGATTAGTTTGGGGATTGATACATGTCTGTGGGGAGAGAGTAGGGCAGTGGGATTAGTTTGGGATTGATACAGGGCTATGGGGAGAGAATGAGGCAGTGGGATAAGTTTGGGGATTGATACAGGGCTATGGGGAGAGAGCAGGGCAGTGGGATTAGTTTGGGGATTGATACAGGGCTATGGGGAGAGATCGGGGCAGTGGGAATAGTTTGGGGAGAGATCGGGGCAGTGGGAATAGTTTGGGGATTGATACAGGGCTAAGGGGAGAGAGCTGGGGGGCAGTGGGATTAGTTTGGGGATTGATACAGGGCTATGGGGAGAGATTGGGGCAGTGGGATTAGTTTGGGGATTGATACAGGGCTATGGGGAGAGAGCGGGGCAGTGGGATAAGTTTGGGGATTGATACAGGGTTATGGGGAGACAGCGACGCAGTGGGATTAGTTTGGGGATTGATACAGAGCTATGGGGAGAGGGCAGGGGCAGTGGGATTAGTTTGCGGATTGATACAGGGCGATGGGGAGAGATTGGGGAAGTGGGATTAGTTTGGGGATTGATACAGGGCTATGGTGAGAGAGTGAGGCAGTGGGATTAGTTTGGGGATTGATACAGGGCTATGGGGAGAGAGCGGGGCAGTGGGATTAGTTTGGGGATTGATACAGGGCTAACGGGAGAGAGCGGGGGGCAGTGGGATGAGTTTGGGATTGATACAGGGCTATGGGGAGAGAGGGGCAGTGGGATTAGTTTGGGGATTGATACAGGGCTATGGGGAGAGAGCGGGGCAGTGGGATTAGTTTGGGGATTGAGGTATGGGGAGAGAGCTGGGGCAGTGGGATTAGTTTGGGGATTGATACAGGGCTATGGGGAGAGAGTGGGGTCACTGGGATTAGTTTAGGGATTGATACAATGCTTTGGGGAGAGAGCTGGGCAGTTTGATTAGTTTGTGGATTGATACAGGGCTATGGGGAGAGAGCGGGGGGCAGTGGGAGTAGTTTGGAGATTGATACAGGGCTATGGGAGAGAGCGGGGCAGTGGGATTAGTTTGGGGATTGATACAGGGCTATGGGAGAGAGCGGGGCAGTTTGATTAGTTTGTGGATTGATACAGGGCTATGGGAAGAGAGCGGGGCAGTGGGATTAGTTTGAGATTGATACAGGGCTGTGGGAGAGAGCGGGGCAGTTTGATTAGTTTGTGGATTGATACAGGGCTATGGGGAGAGAGCGGGGCAGTGGGATTAGTTTGGAGATTGATACAGGGCTATGAGGAGAGATTGGGGCAGTGGGATTAGTTTGGGGATTGATACAGGGCTATGGGGAGAGAGTGGGGCAGTGGGATTAGTTTGGGGATTGATACAGGGCTATGGGAGAGAGCGGGGCAGTTTGATTAGTTTGTGGATTGATACAGGGCTCTGGGGAGAGAGTGGGGCAGTGGGATTAGTTTGGAGATTGATATAGGGTTATGGGGAGAGAGCGGGGCAGTGGGATTAGTTTGGGGATTGATACAGGGTTATGGGGAGAGAGTGGGGGCAGTAGTATTAGTTTGGGGATTGATACAGGGCTATGGGGAGAGTGCGGGGCAGTGTGATTAGTTTGGGGAGTGATACAGGGCTATGGGGAGAGACGGGGCAGTGGGATTAGTTTGGGGATTGATACAGTTCTATGGGGAGAGAGCGGGGGCAGTGGGATTAGTTTGGGGATTGATACAGGGCTATGGGGAGAGAGCGGGGCAGTGGGATTAGTTTGGGGATTGATACAGGGTTATGGGGAGAGAGTGGGGGCAGTAGTATTAGTTTGGGGATTGATACAGGGCTATGGGGAGAGTGCTGGGCAGTGCGATTAGTTTGGGGATTGATACAGGGCTATGGGGAGAGTGCGGGGCAGTGTGATTAGTTTGGGGATTGATACAGGGCTATGGGGAGAGAACGGGGCAGTGGGATTAGTTTGGGGATTGATACAGGGCTATGGGGAGAGAGCGGGGCAGTGGGATTAGTTTGGGGATTGATACAGGGCGATGGGGAGAGAGCGGCGACAGTGGGATTAGTTTGGGGATTGATACAGGGCGATGGGGAGAGAGCGGGGCCGTGGGATTAGTTTGGGGATTGAGCTATGGGGAGAGAGCGGGGGCAGTGGGATCAGTTTGGGGACTGATACAGAGCTATGGAGAGAGAGTGGGGCAGTGGCATTAGGTTGGGATTGATACAGGGCTATGGGGAGAGAGCAGGGCAGTGGGATTAGTTTGGGGATTGAGCTATGGGGAGAGAGCGGAGGCAGTGGGATTAGTTTGGGATTGATACAGGGCTATGGGGAGAGAGCGAGGCAGTGGGATTAGTTTGCGGATTGAGCTATGGGGAGAGAGCGGGGGCAGTGGGATTAGTTTGGGTATTGATACAGGGCTATCGGGAGAGAGCGGGTCAGTGGGATTAGTTTGGGATTGATACAGGGCTATGGGGAGAGAGCGGGACAGTGGGATTAGTTTGGGATTGATACAGGGCTATGGGGAGAGAGTGGGGCAGTGGGACTAATTTTGGGGTTGATACAGGGCTATGGGGAGAGAGCGGGGCAGTGGGATTAGTTTGGGATTGATACAGGGCTATGGAGAGAGAGCAGGGGAGTGGGATTACATAGAAGACATAGAACTCTACAGTGCAGAAACAGGCCTTTCGGCCCATCGAGTCTGCACCGAACACAATCCCACCCAGACCCTATCCCCATATCCCTACAATTTACCTGCTAATCCCTCTAACCTACACATCCCAGGATACTAAGGGGCAATTTTAGCATAGCCAATGAACCTAACCCGCACATCTTTGGACTGTGGGAGGAAACCGGAGCACCCGGAGAAAACCCACGCAAACACGAGGAGAATGTGCAAACTCCACACAGACAGTGACCCGAGCCGGGAATCGAACCCAGGACCCTGGAGCTGTGAAGCAGCAGTGCTAACCACTGTGCTACCGTGCCGCCCTAAGTTTGGGGATTGAGCTATGGGGAGAGAGCGGGGGCAGTGGGATTAGTTTGGGGATTGATACAGGGCTATCGGGAGAGAGCGGGTCAGTGGGATTAGTTTGGGATTGATACAGGGCTATGGGGAGAGAGCGGGACAGTGGGATTAGTTTGGGATTAATACAGGGCTATGGGGAGAGAGTGGGGCAGTGGGATTAGTTTGGGGATTGATACAGGGCTATGGGGAGAGAGCGAGGCAGTGGGATTAGTTTGGGGATTGATACAGGGCTGTGGGGAGAGAGCGGGGCAGTGGGATTAAACAACATAGAACATAGAATATTACAGCGCAGAACAGGCCCTTCGGCCCACGATGTTGCGCCGACCAGTTACAAAACAATGACCCACTAGCCTAAACCAATCCCTTTTCATCCATAAACCTATCCACAGATCTTTTAAACGCCCCCAAACTAGGTGCATTTACAACTGCAGCTGGCAGGGCATTCCAGTCCCTCACCACCCTCTGGGTAAAGAACCTACCCCTGACATCTGTCCTATAACTACCCCCCCTTAATTTAAAATCGTGCCCCCTCGTGCTAGCTTTCTCCATCCTAGGAAAAAGGCTATCACTATCTACCCTGTCTAAACCTCTAATCATCTTATATGTTTGGGATTGATACAGGGCGATGGGGAGAGAGTGGGGCAGTGGGATTAATTTTGGGGTTGATACAGGGCTATGGGGAGAGAGCGGGGTAGTGGGATTAGTTTGGGGATTGATACAGGGCTATGGGGAGAGAGCGGGGCAGTGGGATTAGTTTGGGGATTGATACAGGGCGATGGGGAGAGAGTAGGGCAGTGGGATTAGTTTGGGGATTGATACAGGGCTATGGGGAGAGAGCGGGGCAGTGGGATTAGTTTGGGATTGATACAGGGCTATGGGGAGAGAGCGGGGAAGTGGGATTAGTTTGGGATTGATACAGGGCTATGGGGAGAGAGTGGGGCAGTGGGATTAGTTTGGGGATTGATACAGGGCTATGGGGAGAGAGCGGGGCAGTGAGATTAGTTTGGGATTGATACAGGGCTATGGGGAGAGAGCGGGGAAGTGGGATTAGTTTGGTATTGATACAGGGCTATGGGGAGAGAGTGGGGCAGTGGGATTAGTTTGGGGATTGATACAGGGCTATGGGGAGAGAGCGGGGCAGTGGGATTAGTTTGGGATTGATACAGGGCTATGGGGAGAGAGCGGGGACAGTGGGATTAATTTTGGGGATTGATACAGGGCGATGGAGAGAGAGCGGGGCATTGGGATTAGTTTGGGGATTGATACAGGGCTAAGGGGAGAGAGCGGGATTGATACAGGGCGATGGGGAGAGAGTGGGGGCAGCGGGATTAATTTTGGGGATTGATACAGGGCTATGGGGAGAGAGCGGGAGGCAGTGGGATTAATTTTGGGGATTGATACAGGGCGATGGAGAGAGAGCGGGGGCAGTGGGATTAGTTTGTGGATTGATACAGGGCGATGGGGAGAGAGTGAGGCAGTGGGATTAATTTTGGGGATTGATATAGGGCGATGGGGAGAGAGCGGGGGCAGTGGGATTAGTTTGGGGATTGATACAGGGCTATGGGGAG
Organism: Prionace glauca; assembly: GCA_037974335.1. NCBI lineage: Eukaryota > Metazoa > Chordata > Chondrichthyes > Carcharhiniformes > Carcharhinidae > Prionace > Prionace glauca. The sequence continues at coordinate 2,224,616 of CM075726.1, read as the reverse complement.
AGAGCGGGGCAGTGGGATTAGTTTGGGGATTGATACAGGGCTATGGGGAGAGAGCGGGGCAGTGGGATTAGTTTGGGATTGATACAGGGCTATGGGGAGAGATCAGGGCAGTGGGATTAGTTTGGGATTGATACAGGGCTATGGGGAGAGAGCGGGGCAGTGGGATTAGTTTGGGGATTGATACAGGGCGATGGGGAGAGAGCGGGGCAGTGGGATTAGTTTGGGGATTGATACAGGGCTAGGGGAGAGAGCGGGGACAGTGGGCTTAGTTTGGGGATTGATACAGGGCTATGTGGAGAGAGCGGGGCAGTGGGATTAGTTTGGGGATTGATACAGGGCTATGGGGAGAGAGCGGGAGGCAGTGGGATTAATTTTGGGGATTGATACAGGGCTATGGGGAGAGAGTGGGGCAGTGGGATTAGTTTGGGGATTGCTACAAGGGTATGGGGAGAGAGCGGGGCAGTGGGATTAAGAACATAAGAATATAAGAACATAAGAAATAGGAGCAGGAGTAGGCCATCTGGCCCTTCGAGCCTGCCCCGCCATTCAATAAGATCATGGCTGATCTGTCGTGACTCAGCTCCACCTTCCCGCCCTCTCGCCATAACCCTTAATCCCTTCTCTTATCAAAAACCCATCAACCCGTTTCTTCAAAATATTTAGCGAGGCAGCCTCCACCACTTCAACGGGCAGAGAATTCCAGAGATTCACCACCCTTTGAGTGAAGAAGTTCCTCCTCAACTCTGTAGTTTGGGGATTGATACAGGGCGATGGGAAGAGAGCGGGGGCAGTGGGATTAGTTTGGGGATTGATACAGGGCTATGGGGAGAGATTGGGACAGTGGGATTAGTTTGGGGATTGATACAGGGCTATGGGGAGAGAGCGGGGCAGTGGGATTAGTTTGGGGATTGATACAGGGCTATGGGGAGAGAGCGAGGGCAGTGGGATTAGTTTGGGGATTGATACAGGGCGATGGGGAGAGAGCGGGGCAGTGGAATTAGTTTGGGGATTGATACAGGGCGATGGGAAGAGAGCGGGGGCAGTGGGATTAGTTTGAGGATTGATACAGGGCTATGGGGAGAGAGTGGGACAGTGGGATTAGTTTGGGGATTGATACAGGGCTATGGGGAGAGAGTGGGACAGTGGGATTAGTTTGGGGATTGATACAGGGCTATGGGGAGAGAGCGGGGGCAGTGGGATTAGTTTGGGGATTGATACAGGGCTATGGGGAGAGAGCGGGGGCGGTGGGATTAGTTTGGGGGTTGATACAGGGCTATGGGGAGAGAGTGGGGCAGTGGGATTAGTTTGGGGATTGATACAGGGCTATGGGGAGAGAGCGGGGCAGTGGGATTAGTTTGGGGGTTGATACAGGGCTATGGGGAGAGAGCGGGGCAGTGGGATTAGTTTGGGGATTGATACAGGGCTGTGGGGAGAGAGCGGGGGCAGTGGGATTAGTTTGGGGATTGATACAGGGCTATGGGGAGAGAGCGGGGGCAGTGGGATTAGTTTGGGGATTGATACAGGGCTGTGGGGAGAGAGCGGGGGCAGTGGGATTAATTTTGGGGATTGATACAAGGCGATGGAGAAGGACAGGTAAATGAGTTTGAAGCAGCAGTCGGCCTGATGTGTGTTCCACCATTTGGAACGGTCACGGCTGGTCTGACGTGGACTCAGCTCCACTTTTCTGTCGGAAATAAGATTGTCTCACATTCCTCTAATACCACCGAATATTGACCAAACCCTTCCTTCTGAGATATCCCCTCCAACCTATCCAGCAAACAGTCAAGTGAACTATAGGCCGGTTAGCTTAACTTCTGTCGGAGGGAAAATGCTGGAATCAATCATCAAGGAAGAAATAGCGAGACATCTGGATATAAATTGTCCCCTTGGTAATACACAGTATGGGATCATGAAGGGCAGGTCATGTTTGACTAATTTGGTGGAATTCTTGGAGAACATTACATGTGCAGTGGGCAGTGGGGAACCTGTGGATGTGGTGTATCTGGATTTCCAGAAGGTATTTGACAAGGTGACTGCTACATAAGGTAAAGGTGCAGTGTTATGAGTAATGTATTAAGAACATAAGAACATAAGAAATAGGAGCAGGAGTAGGCCAACTAGCCCTTCGAGCCTGCCCCGCCATTCAATAAGATCATGGCTGATCTGTCGTGGCTCAGTTCCACTTTCCCGCCTTCTCCCCATAACTCTTAATCCCTTCTCTTATCAAAAACCCATCAACCCGCGTCTTAAAAATATTCAGCGAGGCAGCCTCCACCACTTCTGGTGGGCAGAGAATTCCAGAGATTCACCACCCTTTGAGTGAAGAAGTTCCTCCTCAACTCTGTTCTAAACCGTCCCCCCCTTTATCTTGAGGCTGTGCCCCCTAGTCCTACTGTCTTTTTTGAGCGGGAAGAGTCTCTCCACCTCTATCCTATCCATCCCATTCATCATCTTATACGTCTCAATGAGATCTCCCCTCATTCTTCTAAACTCTAACGAGTACAAGCCTAATTTATTCAGCCTCTCCTCATAGCTCAACCCCCTCAACTCCGGCATCAGCCTAGTAAACCTCCTCTGCACTCCCTCCAAGGCCAAAATATCCTTGCGTAAGTACAGCGTCCAAAACTGCACACAGTACTCCAGCTGCGGCCTCACCAATGCCCTATACAGCTGCAGCAAGACTTCCCTACTTTTATATTCAATCCCCCTCGCTATGAAGGCCAGCATCCCATTCGCCTTCCTGACCACCTGCTGCACCTGCAAGCTGGGTTTTTGCGACTCATGCACAAGGACCCCGAGGTCCCTCTGCACCGTCGCCTGCTGCAGTTTTTCGCCACGTAAGCAATAGTCCTTCCTACCATTCCTCCTACCAAAGTGGACCACCTCACACTTGCCAACATTAAATTCCATTTGCCATTTCCTGGCCCATTCGCCCAGCCTATCTAGATCCTTCTGTAGACTCTCCCCACCCTCCGCACAATTTGCCTTTCCACCAATCTTGGTGTCATCAGCAAATTTCGACACCCTGCACTCGGTTCCCTCCTCCAGATCATCTATATAAATGGTAAATAGCTGAGGCCCCAGCACCGACCCCTGGGGCACTCCACTAGTCACCAACCGCCAATCCGAATAGCACCCATTGACCCCCACTCTCTGCCTCCTATTTAGAACATAGAACATTACAGCACAAACAGGCCCTTCGGCCCTCGAGTTGCGCCGATCGCATCAACCCCACCAATCTATAGACCTATCTATAACCCCCAATCCCATTAAACCCCATATACTCATCCAGAAGTCTTTTAAAAGACCCCAGCGAGTTTGCCTCCACCACCGACGACGGCAGCCGATTCCAATCACTCACCACCCTCTGAGTGAAAAACTTACCCCTAACATCACCTCTGTACCTCCCTCCCCGCACCTTAAATCTGTGTCCCCTCGTAGCGACCATTTCAACCCGGGGAAATAGCCTCTGAGAGTCCACCCTATCTATTCCTCTCAATTTGACAGCCAATCCTCTATCCACGCTAACACCCTACCCCCAACTCCATGCCCCCTGACCTTCTGCAATAACCTCTTGTGAGGTACCTTGTCAAACGCCTTCTGAAAATCAAGAAAGACCACATCCACCGGCTCTCCTCTATCCACCGCCCTCGACACATCCTCATAGAACTCCAGTAAATTTGTCAGACACGACTTCCCTTTAACGAAACTGTGCTGCGTCTGCTCTATCAAGCAGTTAGAATAGAATAGAATAGAATAGAACATTACAGCACAAACAGGCCCTTCGGCCCTCGAGTTGCGCCGATCGCATCAACCCCACCAATCTATAGACCTATCTATAACCCCCAATCCCATTAAACCCCATATACTCATCCAGAAGTCTTTTAAAAGACCCCAGCGAGTTCGCCTCCACCACCGACGACGGCAGCCTATTCCAATCACTCACCACCCTCTGAGTGAAAAACTTACCCCTAACATCACCTCTGTACCTCCCTCCCCGCACCTTAAATCTGTGTCCCCTCGTAGCGACCATTTCAACCCGGGGAAATAGCCTCTGAGAGTCCACCCTATCTATTCCTCTCAACATTTTATAAACTTCTATCAGGTCGCCTCTCAACCTTCGCCTCTCCAGGGAAAAGAGTCCCAGCTCCCTCAACCTATCTTCATAAGGCATGCCTCCCAGTCCAGGCAACATCCTTGTAAATCTCCTCTGCACCCTTTCAATAGCTTCTACATCTTTCCTATAGTGAGGCGACCAGAACTGCGCACAGTACTCCAAATGAGGCCTGACAAGGGTCCTGTAAAGTTGCAGCATTACCTCCCGACTCCTAAACTCAATCCCTCGATTAATGAAGGCCAGTACACCATACGCCTTCTTGACCACCTCCTCCACCTGCGAGGCCGATTTAAGAGTCCTGTGAACCCGGACCCCGAGATCCTTCTGCTCTTCAACGCTACTAAGACCCCTGCCCTTAATAGTGTACTCGTTCATCCCGTTGGTTCTGCCGAAATGGACGACTACACATTTATCCGCGTTGAAGTCCATCTGCCACTTCTCCGCCCATTCCTGCATCCTATCTATGTCCTGCTGCAACTTTTGACATCCTTCCAGACCATCCACAACACCGCCGACCTTCGTGTCATCAGCGAACTTGCTAACCCATCCCTCCACTTCCTCATCCAGGTCATTTATGAAAATGACAAACAACAAGGGTCCCAGAACAGATCCCTGGGGCACCCCACTGGTGACTGACCTCCATTCCGAAAAAGACCCATCCACAACCACTCTCTGCGTTCTGCAGGCAAGCCAGTTCTGGATCCACAAGGCCAAAGGCCCTTGGATCCCATGCCCTCTCACCTTCTCAAGAAGTCTTGCATGGGGGACCTTATCAAAAGCCTTGCTGAAGTCCATGTACACTACGTCCACGGCACTTCCTTCGTCAATGTGTTCAGTCACATTATCGAAGAACTCAACTAGGCTCGTAAGGCACGACCTGCCCTTGACAAATCCATGCTGATTTGTCAAGGGTTCCCCTCAAGATGTCTCGCTATTTCCTCCTTGATGACGGATTCTAACATTTTACCTACAACAGACGTTAAACTAACCGGCCTATAATTCCCCGCCATTTGCCTGGCACCCTTCTTAAACAACGGCGTAACATTAGCCGTTTTCCAATCTTCCGGCACTTCCCCGGAATCCAGCGACGTCTGGAAAATAACCACCAAGGCATCCACTATCACTTCCGCCATTTCTTTCAGGACCCTCGGATGCATTCCATCCGGTCCTGGGGACTTGTCCACAATCAGCCCCCTCCAGTCTGTCGAGCATGGACAGAGGATTGATTAACTAACAGAGAGCAAAGAGTGGGGGTAAATGGGTGTTTTTCTGGTTGGTGATCAGTGACTAGTGGTGTGCCTCAGGGATCAGTGTTGGGACCACAATTGTTTACAATTTACATCGATGATTTGGAGTTGGGGACCAAGTGCAGTGTGTCAAAATTCACAGATGACACTAAGATGGGAGGAAGAGCAAAGTGTGCAGAGGACGCTGAAAGTCTACAAAGGGATATAGATAATCTAAGTGAGTGGGTGAGGGTCTGGCAGATGGAGTCCAATGTTGGTAAATGTGAGGTCATCCATTTTGGTCAGAATAACAGCAAAATGGACTATTATTTAAATGGTAAAAATTGCAGCATGCTGCTGTGCAGAGGGATCTGGGTGTCCTTGTGCAGGAATCACAAGGAGTTAGTTTGCGGGTGCAGCAGGTAATTAAGAAGCAAATGGAATTTTGTCCTTCATTGACAGAGGGATGGAGTTTAAAAACAGTGAGGTTATGTTGCAGCTGTATAAGGTGCTGGTGAGACCACACCTGGAGTTACTGTGTACAGTTTTGGTCTCCTTACTTGAGAAAGGATATACTGGCACTGGAGGGGGTGCAGAGGAGATTCACTGGGTTGATTCCGGAGTTGAGAGGGTTGGCTTATGAGGAGAGACTGGGTAGACTGGGGCTATATTCATTGGAATTCAGAAGAATGAGGGGAGATCTTATAGAAACATATAAGATTATGAAGGGAATGGATAAGATAGAAGCAGGGAAGTTGTTTCCACTGGGGGGTGAAACTAGAACTAGGGGGCATGGCCTCAAAATAAGGGGGAACAGATTTAGGACTGAGTTGAGGAGGAACTTCTTCACACAAAGGGTTGTGAATCTGTGGAATTCCCTGCCCAGTGAAGCAGTTGAGCCTCATTGAATGTTTTTAAGGATAGATACATTTTTGAACAGTAAAGGAATTAAGGGTTATGGTGAGCGGGTGGGTAAGTGGAGCTGAGTCCATGAAAAGATCAGCCATGATCTTATTGAATGGGGGCGCAGGCTCGAGGGGGCAGATGGCCGACTCCTGCTCCTAGTTCTTATGTTCTAACTTTCAAATTGCCTTCCAAATCATTTGCTATACCTGCCAAGTAACGTGCCAGAACACCCTCTGTAAGGCAGAGCTCTGCAATTTTTTTGTTTAAACAAGACTTTTTGTTTGGACAAGTTCACATTTCCCAGATTTTACTCACTTTGCCAATTTCTTGTCCCCACTTTACCCATCAATAGCCCTTTGCAGACTCCTGCCTGCTTCACAACTTACTTTGTTGTCTATCTTTATCTCATCAGCAAATGTCACCATACATCTGATCCCTTTATCCAAAGTCACTAATATAAATAGTTGAGGACCCGCACTTATACCCGTGACACTCCACTCATTATACTTCCCAATGCAAAAATAACCCATTTATTCACTCTCTGCTTCCTGTTCGCTGACCAATCCTCTCTCTGCTTCCTGTTAGCTGACCAATCCTGTCTCTGCTTCCTGTTAGCTGACCAATCCTGTCTCTGCTTCCTGTTAGCTGACTAATCCTGTCTCTGCTTCCTGTTAGCTGACCAATCCTCTCTCTGCTTTGTTAGCTGACCAATCCTCTCTCTGCTTCCTGTTAGCTGACCAATCCTCTCTCTGCTTTCTGTTAGCTGACCAATCCTCTCTCTGCTTCCTGTTAGCTGACCAATCCTCTCTCTGCTTTCTGTTAGCTGACCAATCCTCTCTCTGCTTCCTGTTAGCTGACCAATCCTCTCTCTGCTTTCTGTTAGCTGACCAATCCTCTCTCTGCTTCCTGTTAGCTGACCAATCCTGTCTCTGTGCCAATATTTACCCACATTCCTGGGGTTGATACTTGCTGGTTATCAGGGCCATCACTGGCTCAGGGGACCAATTGGGATGGGAGTTGGTCATCACCCCAAGAACTGCAGTCCTGTCTCGAGCACAGGAGCAGCTGAGTGGCTTCAGGTGCCTGTACAGTTTTTCTTATTAATAAATACCACTTAAATCTAACTATTATAATTAAATAAATCTGGGATAAAGGGTTTTGGAGAGCTGGCCAGTAAGTGGAGTTGAGACCAGGATAAGATTAGCTGTGACCATGTTACATGGCGGAGAGGGGCTGAATCCTGCTCCTAATGTTTCCAAATGGAGTCTGTGGGTTTGCATCATTATTTCACCTTCAGTACTTCTCCATGTCGCATGGTACCTCCTCAAAGAACTCCAATAAATTAGTTAAGCATGATTTTCTTTTCACGAAACCATGTTGATTATTATTGGTTATATTCTGATTTTCTCATATCTTTGCTATCACTTTCAGAGTAATTGATTCTCGTGTTTCCCAATATCAGATGATAGACCATAGGATATAGGAACAGAAGCAGGGCCATTCAGCCCATCAAGTGTTCATGGCCATTTACTGAGATCATGATTGATCTAATGTGATAACCCTCAACTCCACTTTCCCGCCTTATCCACATATCCTCGATTCCCTGACTGAATAAAAACCTCTTTACCTCAGCCTTCAACAAACTGAAAGAGCCAAAGAGCAGAAAGTGGAATCGTTGTGGGTGGAGATTAGGAACAGCAAAGGGAGGAAGACGCTGGTGGGTGTCGTCTATAGGCCCCCGAATAATGATCTGGAGGTGGGGTGGGCTGTTAACACGCAAATAAGTGCGGCGTGCAGGAATGGGACGGCCGTAGTTATGGGAGATTTCAATCTGCATATTGATTGGTCGACCCATGTTGGACGCGGTGGGCTCGAGGTGGAGTTCTTGGAATGCTGCAGGGATAATTTCCTTGAACAGTGTGTGTTGGAACCGACGAGGGAGCGAGCTATCTTGGATCTGGTGCTATGTAACGAGGCGGGTAGAATTAGGGACCTTGCGGTGAAGGATCCTCTTGGAGAGAGTGATCATTGTATGGTGGAGTTTCTGGTGCAGATGGAGGAGGAGAAAGTGGGTTCCCGGACACGCGTCCTTTGTTTGAACAGAGGGGAGTACGGTAGGATGAGAGAAGAAATGGCGAATGTGGACTGGGGGAGCGCGTTGGAAGGTAGGTCTGCTGAGGAGCAGTGGAAGATCTTTAAAGAGATCTTTTTTGGTGCTCAGCAGAAATTTATTCCGATGGTTAAAAAGGACCGTAGGAGGAGAGATAATAAGCCGTGGATAACAAAGGAGGTGAAGGAAAGTGTTAAATTAAAAGCTGATGCGTTTAGAGTAGCGAAGAGTAGTGGGCGAGAAGAGGATTGGGAGAGATTTAAATGTCAACAAAGAATGACAAAGAAGTTGATAAAGAAGGGTAGGATAAACTATGAAGCTGGGCTAGCGCTTAATATAAAAAAGGATAGCAAGAGTTTTTATAAATATATAAAAAGGAAGAGGCTGGCTAGGGTGAATGTTGGTTCCTTAAGAGGATGAGAAGGGGGACTTAGTGGTTGGCGATGGGGAAATGGCTGAGGCCCTGAATAACTTTTTTGTTTCGGTCTTCACGGAGAAGGACGTGAATAGTTTGCCGGGTGTTAGCGATGGAAAGATGGTAGGAGTGGAGGGCCTGAATGACATTATTGTTACTAGAGAGGCGGTGCTCGACAGACTGGAGGGACTGATTGTGGACCAGTCCCCAGGACCGGATGGAATGCATCCAAGGGTTCTGAAGGAAATGGCGGAGGTGATAGTGGATGCCTTGGTGGTTATTTTCCAGACGTCGCTGGATTCCGGGGAAGTGCCGGAAGATTGGAAAACGGCTAATGTTACGCCGTTGTTTAAGAAGGGTGCCAGGCAAAAGGCAGGGAATTATAGGCCGGTTAGTTTAACGTCTGTTGTAGGTAAAATGTTAGAATCCGTGATCAAGGAGAAAATAGCGAGGCATCTTGAGGAGAATTGTTTGGAAGAGCAGACGCAGCACGGTTTCGTTAAAGGGAAGTCGTGTCTGACGAATTTATTGGAGTTCTATGAGGATGATCTGGAAGGATGTCAAAAGTTGCAGCAGGACATAAATAGGATGCAGGACTGGGCGGAGAAGTGGCAGATGGACTTCAACGCGGATAAATGTGTAGTCGTCCATTTTGGCAGAACCAATGGGATGAACGAGTACACTATCAAGGGCAGAGGTCTGAGTAGTGTTGAAGAGCAGAAGGATCTTGGGGTTCGGGTGCACAGGACTCTTAAATCGGCCTCGCAGGTGGAGGAGGTGGTCAAGAAGGCGTATGGTGTACTGGCCTTCATTAATCGAGGGATTGAGTTTAGGAGTCAGGAGGTAACGCTGCAACTTTATAAGACCCTTGTCAGGCCTCATTTGGAGTACTGTGCGCAGTTCTGGTCGCCTCACTATAGGAAAGACGTAGAAGCTATTGAAAGGGTACAGAGGAGATTTACAAGGATGTTGCCTGGACTGGGAGGCATGCCTTATGAAGATAGGTTGAGGGAGCTGGGACTCTTTTCCCTGGAGAGGCGAAGGTTGAGAGGCGACCTGATAGAAGTTTATAAGATGTTGAGAGGAATAGATAGGGTGGATTCTCAGAGGCTATTTCCCCGGGTTGAAATGGTCGCTACGAGAGGACACAGATTTAAGGTGCAGGGAGGAAAGTACAGAAGTGATGTTAGGGGTAAGTTTTTCACTCGGAGGGTGGTCTTCACGGAGGAGGACGTGAATAATTTGCCGGGTGTTAGCGATGGAAAGGTGGTAGGAATGGAGGGTCTTAATGACATTACTGTTACTAGAGAGGTGGTGCTCGACAGACTGGAGGGGCTGATTGTGGACAAGTCCCCAGGACCGGATGGAATGCATCCGAGGGTTCTGAAAGAAATGGCGGAGGTGATAGTGGATGCCTTGGTGGTTATTTTCCAGACGTCGCTGGATTCCGGGGAAGTGCCGGAAGATTGGAAAACGGCTAATGTTACGCCGTTGTTTAAGAAGGGTGCCAGGCAAAAGGCGGGGAATTATAGGCCGGTTAGTTTAACGTCTGTGGTAGGTAAAATGTTAGAAACCGTCATTAAGGAGGAAATAGCGAGGCATCTTGAGGGGAATTGCTTGATAGGGCGGACGCAACACGGTTTCATTAAAGGGAAGTCGTGTCTGACAAATTTACTGGAGTTCTATGAGGATGTGTCTAGGGCAGTGGATGGAGGAGAGCCGGTGGATGTGGTCTTTCTGGATTTTCAGAAGGCGTTTGACAAGGTACCTCACAAGAGGTTATTGCAGAAGGTCAGGGGACATGGAGTTGGGGGTAGGGTGTTAGCGTGGATAGAGGATTGGTTGTCAAAAGGAGGCAGAGAGTGGGGGTCAATGGATGCTATTCGGATTGGCGGTTGGTGACTAGTGGGGTGCCCCAGGGGTCGGTGCTGGGGCCTCAGCTATTTACCATTTATATAGATGATCTGGAGGAGGGAACCGAGTGCAGGGTGTCGAAATTTGCTGATGACACCAAGATTGGGGGAAAGGCAAATTGTGCGGAGGGTGTGGAGAGTCTGCAGAAGGATCTAGATAGGCTGGGCGAATGGGCCAGGAAATGGCAAATGGAATTTAATGTTGGCAAGTGTGAGGTGGTCCACTTTGGTAGGAGGAATGGTAGGAAGGACTATTACTTACGGGACGAAAAACTGCAGCAGGCGACGGTGCAGAGGGACTCGGGGTCCTTGTGCATGAGTCGCAAAAACCCAGCTTGCAGGTGCAGCAGGTGGTCAGGAAGGCGAATGGGATGCTGGCCTTCATAGCGAGGGGGATTGAATATAAAAGTAGGGAGGTCTTGCTGCAGCTGTATAGGGCATTGGTGAGGCCGCAGCTGGAGTACTGTGTGCAGTTTTGGGCGCCGCACCTGCGCAAGGATATTTTGGCCCTGGAGGGAGTGCAGAGGAGGTTTACTAGGCTGATACCGGAGTTGAGGGGATTGAGCTTTGAGGAGAGGCTGAATAAACTAGGCTTGTACTCGTTAGAGTTTAGAAGAATGAGGGGAGATCTCATTGAGATGTATAAGATGATGAATGGGATGGATAGGATAGAGGTGGAGAGACTCTTCCCGCTCAAAAAAGACAGTAGGACTAGGGGGCACAGCCTCAAGATAAAGGGGGGGCGGTTTAGAACAGAGTTGAGGAGGAACTTCTTCACTCAAAGGGTGGTGAATCTCTGGAATTCTCTGCCCGTAGAAGTGGTGGAGGCTGCCTCGCTAAATATTTTTAAGAAACGGGTTGATGGGTTTTTGATAAGAGAAGGGATTAAGAGTTATGGGGAGAGGGCGGGAATGTGGAGCTGAGTCACGACAGATCAGCCATGATCTTATTGAATGGCGGGGCAGGCTCGAGGGGCCAGATGGCATACTCCTGCTCCTATTTCTTATGTTCTTATGGAATCGGCTGCCGTCAGTGGTGGTGGAGGCGAACTCGCTGGGGTCTTTTAAAAGACTTCTGGATGAGTATATGGGGTTTAATGGGATTTGGGGTTACAGATAGGTCTATAGATTGATGGGGTTGATGTGATCGGCGCAACCCGTGGGCCGAAGGGCCTGTTTGTGCTGTAATGTTCTATGTTCTATGTGTCTAGGGCGGTGGATAGAGGAGAGCCGGTGGATGTGGTGTTTCTTGATTTTCAGAAGGCGTTTGATAAGGTGCCTCACAAGAGGTTGTTGCAGAAGGTCAGGGGACATGGAGTTGGGGGTAGGGTGTTAGCGTGGATAGAGGATTGGTTGTCAAATAGGAGGCAGAGAGTGGGGGTCAATGGGTGCTATTCGGATTGGCGGATGGTGACTAGTGGGGTGCCCCAGGGGTCGGTGCTGGGGCCTCAGCTATTTACCATTTATATAGATGATCTGGAGGAGGGAACCGAGTGCAGGGTGTCGAAATTTGCTGATGACACAAAGATTGGTGGGACGGCAAATTGTGCGGAGGGTGTGGAGAGTCTGCAGAAGGATCTAGATAGGCTGGGCGAATGGGCCAGGAACTGGCAAATGGAATTTAATGTTGGCAAATGTGAGGTTGTCCACTTTGGTAGGAATAATGGTAGGAAGGACTATTACTTACGTGGAGAAAAACTGCAGCAGGCGACGGTGCAGAGGGACCTTGGGGTCCTTGTGCATGAGTCGCAAAAACCCAGCCTGCAGGTGCAGCAGGTGGTCAGGAAGGTGAATGGGATGCTGGCCTTCATAGCGAGGGGGATTGAATATAAAAGTAGGGAGGTCTTGCTGCAGCTGTATAGGGCATTGGTGAGGCCGCAGCTGGAGTACTGTGTGCAGTTTTGGTCACCGCACCTGCGCAAGGATATTTTGGCCTTGGAGGGAGTGCAGAGGAGGTTTACTAGGCTGATACCGGAGTTGAGGGGGTTGAGCTATGAGGAGAGGCTGAATGAACTAGGCTTGTACTCGTTGGAGTTTAGAAGAATGAGGGGAGATCTCATTGAGACGTATAAGATGATGAATGGGATGGATAGGATAGAGGTGGAGAGACTGTTCCCGCTCAAAAAAGACAGTAGGACTAGGGGGCACAGCCTCAAGATAAAGGGGGGGCGGTTTAGAACAGAGTTGAGGAGGAACTTCTTCACTCAAAGGGTGGTGAATCTCTGGAATTCTCTGCCCGTTGAAGTGGTGGACGCTGCCTCGCTAAATATTTTTAAGAAACGGGTTGATGGGTTTTTGATAAGAGAAGGGATTAAGGGTTATGGGGAGAGGGCGGGAAGGTGGAGCTGAGTCACGACAGATCAGCCATGATCTTATTGAATGGCGGGGCAGGCTCGAGGGGCCAGATGGCCTACTCCTGCTCCTATTTCTTATGTTCTTATGTTCTTATGGCAAAAGTTGCAGCAGGACATAGATAGGATGCAGGAATGGGCGGAGAAGTGGCAGATGGACTTCAATGCGGATAAATGTGTAGTCGTCCATTTTGGCAGAACCAACGGGATGAACGAGTACACTATCAAGGGCAGGAGTCTTAGTAGCGTTGAAGAGCAGAAGGATCTCGGGGTCCACAGGACTCTTAAATCGGCCTCGCAGGTGGTCAAGAAGGCGTATGGTGTACTGGCCTTCATTAATCGAGGGATTGAGTTTAGGAGTCGGGAGGTAATGCTGCAACTTTATAAGACCCTTGTCAGGCCTCATTTAGAGTATTGTGCGCAGTTCTGGTCGCCTCACTATAGGAAAGATGTAGAAGCTATTGAGAGGGTACAGAGGAGATTTACAAGGATGTTGCCTGGACTGGGAGGCATGCCTTATGAAGATAGGTTGAGGGAGCTGGGACTCTTTTCCCTGGAGAGGCGAAGGTTGAGATGTGACCTGATAGAAGTTTATAAAATGTTGAGAGGAATAGATAGGGTGGATTCTCAGAGGCTATTTCCCCGGGTTGAAATGGTCGCTATGAGAGGACACAGATTTAAGGTGCGGGGAGGGAAGTACAGAGGTGATGTTAGGGGTAAGTTTTTCACTCAGAGGGTGGTGAGTGAATGGAATCGGCTGCCGTCGTCGGTGGTGGAGGCGAACTCGCTGGGGTCTTTTAAAAGACTTCTGGATGAGTATATGGGGTTTAATGGGATTGCGGGTTATAGATAGGTCTATAGATTGGTGGGGTTGATGTGATCGGCGCAACTCGAGGTCCGAAGAGCCTGTTTGTGCTGTAGTGTTCTATGTTCTATGGGAATTCAGGGTTATGGGGAGAAAGTGGGAAAGTGGAACTGATCCACTTCAGATCAGCCATGATCTTATTGGATGGCGGGGCAGGCTCGAAGGGCTAGATGGCCGACTCCTGCTCCTATTTCTTATGTTCTTCTGTTCTATCTCCCTCTCCAAATAGAACCACACTTGCTGATTTTCCAATCTGATTGGAAAGATCTCAATCTTTGAATTTCAGTCCATACAATGTCAGTGTCTTAAGTAATATAGATGTGTGAAAATGGTGAGAAGGAGGGGGTTTCAGACTCGGCTCCATTCACACGTACTATCTCTTTCAGAGCCGCGTTGCTTCCTGAGTGAAAACAGCAGGTGTTTCCTGTTGCAATGTAAAGTTCACATTGTAGATTCACACTGAAAGAACTCGATGATGTCCCATCAGCCACACAGAGGAACTCTGGAACTGTTCAACGTTAGTGTGGGTGCAGGGAGAGGGACATTGCATCATAGCAAAAAGGACTAAATGGTCTCCTCCTCCTCTTTCTATCTTCTAAAACAACTCCAGGAACTTCACAACAGCATTATCCGACAGGATTCGATTCCAACCTTATCAGACAGAATCAGAAAGGTATTTGGGCAGTGGTAGATTTTAAGGTGTGCAGTGAAAGAGGGAAGAGAGGGGGTGAGGCTTTGGGAAGGAATCCCAAAGCTTAGGGTCCGGGCGGTGGAAGTGGGGGTTGCCATTTTGGAGCGATGGAAATCAGCAATGCCCAGGTTGTTGAGGTGATAGAGGAAGATAGGGCTAAAAGAGGACATGAGATGACTTTGGCTGATAGGATTAAGGAGAACCCTAAGGCGTTTTACAGGTATGTCAAGAACAGAATGTTGGTTAGGGCCAGTTACAGACAGTAGAGGGAAGTTGTGTGTGGAACCGGAGGAGATTGGAGAGGCGTTGAACCAATATTTCTCTTCGGTGTTCACGCAAGGGGACATGAATGTAGCTGAGGAGGACACTGGGGTGCAGGGGTGTAAAATAGATAGTATTGCAGTTGATACGGGGGATGTGCTGGATATTTTAGAGGGTTTGAAAATAGATAAGTCCCCTGGTCCGGATGGGATTTACCCTAGGATTCTTTGGGAGGCAAGAGAGGTGATTGCGATGCCTCTGGCTCTGATCTTCAGGTCGTCGTTGGTCTCTGGTATAGTACCGGAAGATTGGAGGACAGCAAATGTTGTCCCATTGTTTAAGAAGGGGAGAAGGGACTTCCCTGGGAATTATAGACCAGTGAGTCTTACTTCTGTGGTGGGTAAGGTTTTGGAAAGGATTATTAGAGACAGGATTTATAGTTATTTGGAGAGTAATGAGTTGATTAGAGACAGTCAGCATGGTTTTGTAGCGGGTCGGTCGTGCCTTACTAACCTTATCGAGTTCTTTGAGAAAGTGACCAAAGAGGTGGATAGGGGTAAGGCAGTTGATGTGGTGTATATGGATTTTAGCAAGGCGTTTGATAAGGTTCACCATGGTAGGCTTCTGCAGAAAATGCAGATGTATGGGATTGGGGGTGATCTAGGTAATTGGAACAGGAATTGGCTAGCAGATAGGAGACAGAGGGTGGTGGTTGATGGTAAATATTCATCATGGAGTTCAGTTACGAGTGGTGTGCCTCAGGGATCTGTTTTGGGGCCACTGCTGTTTGTAATTTTTATTAATGATCTGGATGAGGGTATAGTTGGGTGGATTAGTAAGTTTGCTGATGACACCAAAGTCGGAGGTGTGGTAGATTGTGAGGAAGGGTGTCATAGTTTGCAGGATGACTTAGAAAGGTTGCAGAGCTGGGCTGTGAGGTGGCGGATGGAGTTTAATGTGGAGAAGTGTGAGGTGATTCATTTCGGTAGGAATAACAGATGTGTTGAGTATAGGGCTAACGGGAGGACTTTGAATAGTGTGGAGGAGCAGAGGGATCTAGGTGTATGTGTACATAGATCCCTGAAAGTTGGGAATCAAGTAAACAAGGTTGTTAAGAAGGCATACGGTGTCTTGGCGTTTATTGGTAGGGGGATTGAATTTAGGAGTCGCAGCGTCATGATGCAACTGTACACAACTCTGGTGCGGCCACACTTGGAGTTTTGTGTGCAGTTCTGGTCCCCACATTATAGGAGGGATGTAGAGGCTTTGGAGAGGGTGCAGAGGAGGTTTACCAGGATGTTGCCTGGTATGGAGGGGAGATCCTATGAGGAGAGACTGAGAGACTTGGGGTTGTTTTCGCTGGAAAGAAGGCGGCTAAGAGGGGATCTCATTGAAACATATAAGATGATTAGAGGTTTAGACAGGGTAGATAGTGATAGCCTTTTTCCTAGGATGGAGAAAGCTAGCACGAGGGGGCACGACTTTAAATTAAGGGGGGGTAGTTATAGGACTGATGTCAGGGGTAGGTTCTTTACCCAGAGGGTGGTGAGGGACTGGAATGCCCTGCCAGCTGCAGTTGTAAATGCACCTAGTTTGGGGGCGTTTAAGAGATCTGTGGATAGGTTTATGGATGAAAAGGGATTGGTTTAGGCTAGTGGGTCATTGTTTTGTAACTGGTCGGCGCAACATCGTGGGCCGAAGGGCCTGTTCTGCGCTGTAATGTTCTATGTTCTATGATAGAACAGATCATAGAACCTTACAGAAAGAGGCCCTTCAGCCCATCGAGTCTGCGCCGGCCACAATCCCATCCAGGCCCTACCCCCATATCCCTACATATTTAACCCGCTAATCCCTCTAACCTAAGCATCCCAGGATACTAAGGGGCAATTTCATAGCGTGGCCAATCAACCTAACCCACACATCTTTGGACTGTGGGAGGAAACTGGAGTACCCAGAGGAAACCCACACAGGCACGAGGAGAATGTCCAAACTCCACATCAAAGATGGTGTGGTCAAACTGTCAAAAACTGCTCACAGGCCAGGGAGGACAAGCTTTCCCTTTGTCACTGTCTCATAGGATATCATCTGTGATTCTGAAAGAATTTTACTTTACATTGGGAGATCATGTCTCTCAAATGTGGTTGAGTTTTTTGAAGGGGTAACTAAGAAGGTAGATGAGGGCAATGTAGTTGATGTTGTCTACATGGACTTTAGCAAGGCCTTTGACAAGGTACCATGTGGTAGGTTCATAGAATCATAGAATCCTTACAGCATTGAAAGATGCCATTTGGCCCATCGAGTCTGCACTAACTACAATCCCACCCAAGCCCTATCCCCATATCCCTACATATTTACCCACTAATCCTATGCATCTCAGGACATTGAGGGCAATTTTAGCATGGCCAGTCAACCTAAACCACACATCTTTGGACTGCAGTTATTACATCAGGTTAAATCTCACGGGATCCAGGGTGAGGTATCTAAATGGATAGAAAATTGGCTGGTTGTAGAGAGTTGTTTTTCAAACTGGAGGCCTGTGACCAGCGGTGTGCCTCAGGGATCAGTGCTGGGTCCACTGTTATTTGTCATTTATATTAATGATTTGGATGAGAATATAGGAGGCACGGTTAGTAAGTTTGCAGATGACACCAAGATTGGTGGCATAGTGGACAGTGAAGAAAGTTATCTCCAGTTGTAACAGGATCTTGATCAATTGGGCCAGTGGGCTGACGAATGGCAGATGGAGTTTAATTTAGACAAATGTGAGCTGATACGTTTTGGTAGATTGAACCAACTTTTACAGATGCCCCCCCCCCCCCCATAGAAAGCATCCTTTCCCGGATGGATCACAGCTCGGTCTGGGATCCTGCTCTGCCCAAGACCGCAAGGAACTACAAAAGGGGGTGGTGAATGTAGCCCCCCAATCCCCATCACACAAACCAGCCTCCCATCCATTGACTCCGTCTACACTTCCCGCTGCCTCGGGGGGGGGGGGGGGGGGGGGGAAGCAGCCGGGATAATTAAGGACCCCCCCGCCCCCCACACACACACCCCGGACATTCTCTCTTCCACCTTCTTCCTTTGGGATAAAGATACAAAAGTCTGAGGTCCCGTACCGACCGACTCAAGAACAGTTTCTTCCCTGCTGCTGTCAGAGATTTGAACGGGCCTACCTCACATTAACTTGATCTTTCTCTACACCCTCGCTGTGACCGTAACACTACATTCTGCACTCTATGGTTTGTCGGTACAGCGCTCCAGTAATATTTTTCACTGTCTGTTAATATATGTGACGATAATAAATGGGATCTCTCCCCGATTCTTCACCCTGAGGAAAGTCAGACTCCGCTCGCTGACTGACAGAAAAATACCCCGGGGGCCGGAACCTGTCACCGCCGAACGAGCAGCGCGCACACCGGAAGTTGCCGGGGGAGCCGTGAGCGGGGCGCTGCGAAAGTTGCTAAGGGAGCTGCGAGAGGGGAGCACCGGAAGTTGCCGGGGGGAGCTGCGAGAGGGGCGCACCGGAAGTTACCGGGAAGCTGTCAGAGGGGCACACCGGAAGTTGCCTGTAAAATTGCCCGGAGCGGCACACCGGAAGTTGCCCGGAGAGCTGTGAGCGGGGCGCATCGGAAGTTGCCGCCGCAGCTTCCAGCAGAGCGCATCCGAAGTTGCCGCAGGGAGGTGTGAGAGTAGCGCGCCGGAAGTTGCCGGGGGACGTGTGAGCGGGGCGCACCGGAAGTTGCCGGGAAGCTGTCAGAGGGACACACCGGAAGTTCCTGTAAAATTGCCCGGAGCGGCACACCGGAAGTTGCCCGGAGAGCTGTGAGCGGGGCGCATCGGAAGTTGCCGCAGGGAGGTGTGAGAGGGGCGCATCCGAAGTTGCCGCAGGGAGGTGTGAGAGGGGCGCGCCGGAAGTTGCCGCAGGGAGGTGTGAGAGTAGCGCGCCGGAAGTTGCCGGGGGACGTGTGAGCGGGGCGCACCGGAAGTTTCCGGGGGGAGGTGTGAGCGCGGTGCACCGGCAGTCGGCCTCATGGTGATGGCGGCCAAGCGGCGGGCTGGTGCGGGGAGCAGAGCCGCTAAGCGGAGCCGGCTGAACAGCCCAGAGCCGGAGGGGAGCACCATCCCCAGCCCCATCCCCATCCCCAGCCCTGTGTCCAAGGTGAGGAGGGTCGTACATAGTGATAGCGCCGGTCACATCCTCACGGCACAGCAAGATCCCAGAGTCAATGGGGCAGCTCCCATTGGAGAGGATGGAGGGGAAAGGGAATTGGTCAGAGCAGCAATGGAGACACCAGGAGAAACCCTCCCAGTGAGAGGATTGGGGATAGGGATAATTTACTGTAATTATACAGGGTGTTGGTGAGGCCGGTTCTGGTCTCCTGACCAGAGGAAGGATGTTCCTTGTTACAGAGGAGGTTTACTATGGAAATGGCGATACAGTGGTTAACACTGCTCTCTCACAACTCCAGGGACCAGGTTTGATTCCTGGCCTTGGGTCACTGTCTGTGTGGAGTCTGCAAGTTCTCCCCATGTCTGCATGGGTTTCCTCCGGGTGCTCCGGTTTCCTCCCACAGTCTGAAAGATGAGTAGGTTAGGGTGCATTGGACTGTGCTAAATTCTCCCTCGGTGTACCTGAACAGGTGCCGGAGTGCAGAGACTAGGGGAATTTCATAGTAACTTAATTGCAGTGTTAATATCAGCCTGGTTGTGACAGTAATAAATAATAGGGCCTGTTCCTGCGCTGTACAGTTCGTTGTTCTGACCCTCTGACAATACTCTCAGTATTGACTCTCTCTCAGCACTGACCCTCTGACAATACTCTCAGTATTGACTCTCTCTCAGCACTGACCCTCTGACAGTGCGGCACTCCCTCAGTACTGACCCTCTGACAGTGCGGCACTCCCTCAGCACTGACCCTCTGACAGTGCGGCACTCCCTCAGCACTGACCCTCTGACAGTGCGGCACTCCCTCAGCACTGACCCTCTGACAGTGCGGCACTCCCTCAGCACTGACCCTCTGACAGTGCGGTGCTCCCTCAGCACTGACCCTCTGACAGTGCGGCACTCCCTCAGCACTGACCCTCTGACAGTGCGGCACTCTCTCAGCACTGACCCTCTGACAGTGCGGCATTCTCTCAGCACTGACCCTCTGACAGTGCGGCACTCTCTCAGCACTGACCCTCTGACAGTGCGGCACTGCCTCAGCACTGACCCTCTGACAGTGCGGCGCTCCCTCAGCACTGGCCCTCTGACAGTGCGGCGCTCCCTCTGCACTGACCCTCTGACAGTGCGGCACTCCCTCAGCACTGACCCTCTGACAGTGCGGCACTCCCTCAGCACTGACCCTCTGACAGTGCGGCACTCCCTCAGCACTGACCCTCTGACAGTGCGGCACTCCCTCTGCACTGACCCTCTGACAGTGCGGCGCTGCCTCAGCACTGACCCTCTGACAGTGCGTCGCTGCCTCAGCACTGACCCTCTGACAGTGCGGCGCTCCCTCAGCACTGACCCTCTGACAGTGCGGCGCTCCCTCAGCACTGACCCTCTGACAATGCGGTGCTCCCTCAGCACTGACCCTCTGACAGTGCGGCACTCCCTCAGCACTGACCCTCTGACAGTGCGGCGCTGCCTCAGTACTGACCCTCTGACAGTGCGGCACTCCCTCAGTACTGACCCTCTGACAGTGCGGCACTCCCTCAGTACTGACCCTCTGACAGTGCGGCGCTGACTCAGCACTGACCCTCTGACAGTGCGGCGCTGCCTCAGCACTGACCCTCTGACAGTGCGGCACTCCCTCAGCACTGACCCTCTGACAGTGCGCGCTGCCTCAGCACTGACCCTCTGACAGTGCGGCGCTCCCTCAGCACTGACCCTCAGATAGTGCGGCGCTCCCTCAGCACTGACCCTCTGACAATGCGGCGCTCCCTCAGCACTGACCCTCTGACAGTGCGGCACTCCCTCAGCACTGACCCTCTGACAGTGCGGCACTCTCTCAGCACTGACCCTCTGACAGTGCGGCACTGCCTCAGCACTGACCCTCTGACAGTGCGGCACTGCCTCAGCACTGACCCTCTGACAGTGCGGCGCTCCCTCAGCACTGGCCCTCTGACAGTGCGGCGCTCCCTCAGCACTGGCCCTCTGACAGTGCGGCGCTCCCTCTGCACTGACCCTCTGACAGTGCGGCACTCCCTCAGCACTGACCCTCTGACAGTGCGGCACTCCCTCAGCACTGACCCTCTGACAGTGTGGCACTCCCTCAGCACTGACCCTCTGACAGTGCGGCACTCCCTCAGCACTGACCCTCTGACAGTGCGGCACTCCCTCAGCACTGACCCTCTGACAGTGCGGCACTCCCTCAGCACTGACCCTCTGACAGTGCGGCACTCCCTCAGCACTGACCCTCTGACAGTGCGGCACTCCCTCAGCACTGACCCTCTGACAGTGCGGCACTCCCTCTGCACTGACCCTCTGACAGTGCGGCGCTGCCTCAGCACTGACCCTCTGACAGTGCGTCGCTGCCTCAGCACTGACCCTCTGACAGTGCGGCGCTCCCTCAGCACTGACCCTCTGACAGTGCGGCGCTCCCTCAGCACTGACCCTCTGACAATGCGGTGCTCCCTCAGCACTGACCCTCTGACAGTGCGGCACTCCCTCAGCACTGACCCTCTGACAGTGCGGCGCTGCCTCAGTACTGACCCTCTGACAGTGCGGCACTCCCTCAGTACTGACCCTCTGACAGTGCGGCACTCCCTCAGTACTGACCCTCTGACAGTGCGGCGCTGACTCAGCACTGACCCTCTGACAGTGCGGCGCTGACTCAGCACTGACCCTCTGACAGTGCGGCGCTGCCTCAGCACTGACCCTCTGACAGTGCGGCACTCCCTCAGCACTGACCCTCTGACAGTGCGGCACTCCCTCAGCACTGACCCTCTGACAGTGCGCGCTGCCTCAGCACTGACCTTCTGACAGTGCGGCGCTCCCTCAGCACTGACCCTCAGATAGTGCGGCGCTCCCTCAGCACTGACCCTCTGACAATGCGGCGCTCCCTCAGCACTGACCCTCTGACAATGCGGCGCTCCCTCAGCACTGACCCTCTGACAGTGCGGCACTCCCTCAGCACTGACCCTCTGACAGTGCGGCACTCTCTCAGCACTGACCCTCTGACAGTGCGGCACTGCCTCAGCACTGACCCTCTGACAGTGCGGCACTGCCTCAGCACTGACCCTCTGACAGTGCGGCGCTCCCTCAGCACTGGCCCTCTGACAGTGCGGCGCTCCCTCAGCACTGGCCCTCTGACAGTGCGGCGCTCCCTCTGCACTGACCCTCTGACAGTGCGGCACTCCCTCAGCACTGACCCTCTGACAGTGCGGCACTCCCTCAGCACTGACCCTCTGACAGTGCGGCACTCCCTCAGCACTGACCCTCTGACAGTGCGGCACTCCCTCAGCACTGACCCTCTGACAGTGCGGCACTCCCTCTGCACTGACCCTCTGACAGTGCGGCACTCCCTCAGCACTGACCCTCTGACAGTGCGGCACTCCCTCAGCACTGACCCTCTGACAGTGCGGCACTCCCTCAGCACTGACCCTCTGACAGTGCTGCACTCCCTCAGCACTGACC
This sequence comes from Prionace glauca, assembly GCA_037974335.1. NCBI lineage: Eukaryota > Metazoa > Chordata > Chondrichthyes > Carcharhiniformes > Carcharhinidae > Prionace > Prionace glauca. Next base: position 2,202,142 of record CM075726.1, on the reverse strand, counting down.
CTCTGACAGTGCGGCACTACCTCAGCACTGACCCTCTGACAGTGCGGCGCTCCCTCAGCACTGACCCTCTGACAGTGCGGCGCTCCCTCAGCACTGACCCTCTGACAGTGTGGCACTCCCTCAGTACTGACCCTCTGACAGTGCGGCACTCCCTCAGCACTGACCCTCTGACAGTGCGGCACTCCCTCAGCACTGACCCTCTGACAGTGCGGCACTCCCTCAGTACTGACCCTCTGACAGTGCGGCGCTCCCTCAGCACTGACCCTCTGACAGTGCGGCACTCCCTCAGCACTGACCCTCTGACAGTGCGGCACTCCCTCAGCACTGACCCTCTGACAGTGCGGCACTCCCTCAGCTTCGACACTTCAGCTGTTCAGAAAGTTCTCAGCCTGTGTTATCCTCCCCCACAGAAAGTGGTGAATATTGAGCTGTCGATTATATTCTGGGATATTTGATAGGCGTGTTTGCGGGGTTTAGGAGGGTGGTGGCAGGATTGAGAATGATGTTAAAGGGTATATTCCATTCAACTCTGCTGTGTGGGATAGGCTTGCTGGGCAGAATGGCCCCCAGCTCTGAGTATAAAGCATAGAAGACTACAGCACAAACCGACCCTTCGGCCCACAAGTTGCGCTGATCACATTTATACCTACCAAGCCATAGAACTATTTGTAACTCCCAAAGCCATTAGATCCCATATACTCATCCAGAAGTCTCTTAAAAGACCCCAGCGAGTTTGCCTCCACCACCACCAACGGCAGCCGATTCCACTCACTCACCACCCTCTGAGTGAAAAACTTACCCCTAACATCTCCTTGTACCTGCTCCCCAGCACCTTAAATCTGTGTCTTCTCGTATTTTCAAAGAACTCAACTAGGCTCGTAAGGCACGATCTGCCCTTGACAAAGCTGTGCTGACTATTCCTGATCATTGTAAACTTCTCTAAATGCTCATAAATCTTGTCCCTCAGAATCCTCTCCATCAGCTTACCAACCACTGAGGTTAGACTCACCAGGCGGTAATTTCCTGGGCTATCCCTGTTCCCTTTCTTGAAAATAGGAACCACATCCGCAATCCTCCAATCTTCCGGAACCTCTCCCGTCTCCATTGACGATGCAAAGATCATCGCCAGAGGCTCTGCAATCACTTCCCTCGCCTCCCACAGTATCCTGGGGTACATCCCATCTGGTCCCGGCGACTTGTCTACCTTGATAGAATTCAAAAGTTCCAACACATCCTCTCTCTCAATATCCACATACTCAATCTTTTCAGTCTGCCGCAAACCTGTAGTACAACCTCCCAGATCACTTTCCACCGTGAATACCGAGGCAAAGTACTCATTCAGCACTTCTGCCATTTCTTCCGGTTCCACACAAACTTTTCCCCCTTCACCTTTTATAGGTCCTATCCCTTCTCTTCTCATCCTTTTACTTTTTACATATTTGTAGAACACTTTGGGGTTCTCCTTAATCTTACCTGCCAAGGCCTTCTCATGACCCCTTCTGGCTCTCCTAATTTCTCTTTTAAACTCCTTTCTACAATCTTTATACTCCTCAAGATCCTTAACATCTCCTAGCTCTCTGAACCTTTTATACGCCTTTCTTTTCTTCCTGACTAGGTTCACCACAACCTGATTGTATCTGATGGTATGGCAGTGGGTGTAGTGTGGATTAAGATGTTGTTGAGTTGAGCTAGTGAGCTGTTACTGTCCTCCATCACCTTCCGCAGGGGAAATGGAAGAATAAAGAACGGGTTGTGATCTTCTCCTCTCGCGGGATTGATTACCGAGCTCGCCATCTGATGCAGGATCTGCGCAAACTGATGCCACACTCCAAACCTGGTAACTGGACATTCTCTCAGCTTGAGTTTTATAAACTTTCTCAAATAATTTAATTGGTGCTCAAAATGTGGGGTTAATGCTGCATGTGTGAGATGTGGGAGATCTGTGACACTTCCAGCATCTTGGATGACCATGTCTGCAGGCAGTGCACCCAATTACAACTCCTTACAGACTACATGGATAGGTTGGAGCAGCAGTTAGATGCACTTAGCATGAAGGTGGCAGAAAGTGTTGTCGATAGAAGTTTTAGAGACATAGTGAAGGCTGATCGATGGGTGACCACGAGAAGGGGCCCAGTTAACTGTTTCTCTCCACAGACACTGCCAGAGCTGCTGATCGATCCAGAGTTTGCTGTTTTATGTCAGATTTCTAGCATCTGCAGTATTTTGTTTTTATTCCTTATTCATTTCCAGGATGTGGGCATATTTATTACCCATTCCTGATTACTCTTCAGAAGGTGGCGGTGAGCTGCTTTCTTGAATCACTACAGTTCCTGTGGTGTAGGTACACCCACAGTGCTGTTAGGGAGGGAATTCCAGGATTTTGACCCAGTGTCAGTGAAGGGATGACGATATATTTCCAATTCAGGATGGTGAATGACTTGGAGATGAACCTCCAGGTGGTGGTGTTCCCAGGTATCTGCTGCTTTTGTCCTTCTAGATCAAAGTGGTCGTGGGTTTGGAAGGTGCTCTCTAAGCATCTTTGATGAATTGCTGCCGTGTATCTTGTAGATAGTACACACTGGGGCTATTGAGCATCGGTGGTGAAGGGAGTGGATGTTTGTCGATATGGTGCCAATCAAGTGGGCTGTTTTGTCCTGGATGATGTCAAGCTTCTTGAGTGTTGGAGCTGCTCCCATCCAGACAAGTGAGGAGAATCCATCATACTCCTGACGCCTTGTAGCTGGTGGATAGGCTTTGGGGAGTCAGGAGGTGAGTTACTTACTGCATGATTCCCAGCTTCCAACCTGCTTTGGTAGCCACAGTATTTATATATAAGAACATAAGAACTAGGAGCAGGAGTCGGCCATCTGCCCCCTCGAGCCTGCCCCCCCATTCAATAAGATCATGGCTGATCTTTTCATGGACTCAGCTCCACTTACCCACCCGCTCACCATAACCCTTAATTCCTTTACTGTTCAAAAATTTATCTATCCTTAAAAACATTCAATGAGGCTCAACTGCTTCACTGGGCAGGGAATTCCACAGATTCACAACCCTTTGGGTGAAGAAGTTCCTCCTCAACTCAATCCTAAATCTGTTCCCCCTTATTTTGAGGCTGTGCCCCCTAGTTCTAGTTTCACCCACCAGTGGAAACAACTTCCCTGCTTCTATCTTATCTATTCCCTTCATAATCTTATATGTTTCTATAAGATCTCCCCTCATTCTTCTGAATTCCAATGAGTATAGCCCCAGTCTACTCAGTCTCTCCTCATAAGCCAATCCCCTCAACTCCGGAATCACCCTAGTGAATCTCCTCTGCACCCCCTCCAGTGCCAGTATATCCTTTCTCAAGTAAGGAGACCAAAACTGTACACAGTAACTCCAGGTGTGGTCTCACATGGCTCATAGAACATAGAACATTACAGCACAAACAGGCCCTTCGGCCCTCGAGTTGCGCCGATCACATCAACCCCACCAATCTATAGACCTATCTATAACCCCCAATCCCATTAAACCCCATATACTCATCCAGAAGTCTTTTAAAAGACCCCAGCGAGTTCGCCTCCACCACCGACGACGGCAGCCGATTCCATTCACTCACCACCCTCTGAGTGAAAAACTTACCCCTAACATCACCTCTGTACCCGCTTCCCCGCACCTTAAATCTGTGTCCTCTCGTAGCGACCATTTCAACCCGGGGAAATAGCCTCTGAGAGTCCACCCTATCTATTCCTCTCAACATTTTATAAACTTCTATCAGGTCGCCTCTCAACCTTCGCCTCTCCAGGGAAAAGAGTTCCAGCTCCCTCAACCTATCTTCATAAGGCATGCCTCCCAGTCCAGGCAACATCCTTGTAAATCTCCTCTGCACCCTTTCAATAGCTTCTACGTCTTTCCTATAGGGAGGCGACCAGAACTGCGCACAGTACTCCAAATGAGGCCTGACGAGGGTCCTGTAAAGTTGCAGCATTACCTCCCGACTCCTAAACTCAATCCCTCGATTAATGAAGGCCAGTACACCATACGCCTTCTTGACCACCTCCTCCACCTGCGAGGCCGATTTAAGAGTCCTGTGGACCCGGACCCCGAGATCCTTCTGCTCTTCAACGCTACTAAGACCCCTGCCCTTAATAGTGTACTCGTTCATCCTGTTGATTCTGCCGAAATGGACGACTACACATTTATCCGCGTTGAAGTCCATCTGCCACTTCTTCGCCCATTCCTGCATCCTATCTATGTCCTGCTGCAACTTTTGACATCCTTCCAGACCATCCACAACACCGCCGACCTTCGTGTCATCAGCGAACTTGCTAACCCATCCCTCCACTTCCTCATCCAGGTCATTTATGAAAATGACAAACAGCAAGGGTCCCAGAACAGATCCCTGGGGCACCCCACTGGTGACTGACCTCCATTCCGAAAAAGACCCATCCACAACCACTCTCTGCCTTCTACAGGCAAGCCAGTTCTGGATCCACAAGGCCAAAGGCCCTTGGATCCCATGCCCTCTCACCTTCTCAAAAAGTCTTGCATGGGGGACCTTATCAAAAGCCTTGCTGAAGTCCATGTACACTACGTCCACGGCACTTCCTTCGTCAATGTGTTCAGTCACATTATCGAAGAACTCAACTAGGCTCGTAAGGCACGACCTGCCCTTGACAAATCCATGCTGACTATTCCTGATCATGTCAAACCTCTCCAAATGCTCGTAAATCTTGTCCCTCAGAAGCCTCTCCATCAGCTTACCAACCACTGAGGTCAGACTCACCGGGCGGTAATTTCCCGGGCTATCTCTGTTCCCTTTCTTGAAAATAGGGACTACATCCGCAATCCTCCAATCTTCCGGAACCTCTCCCGTCTCCATTGACGACGCAAAGATCATCGCCAAGGGCTCTGCAATCACTTCCCTGGCCTCCCACAGTATCCTGGGGTACATCCCATCTGGTCCCGGCGACTTATCTACCTTGATAGAATTCAAAAGTTCTAACACATCCTCCTCCTTAATGTCCACGTACTCAATCTTTTCCACCTGCTGCAAGTCCATAGCAAGATCTCCCAAATCAGCTTCCACTGTGAATACTGAGGCAAAGTACTCATTAAGCACCTCCGCCATTTCTTCTGGTTCCACACAGACCTTTCCCCCTTCACCTTTTATAGGTCTTATCCTTTCCCTTCTCACCCTTTTACCTTTCACATCTGGTTCAGTTTCTGGTCAGTGGTAACCCCAAGGATGTTGACAATGGGGGATTCAGTGATGGTTACACCATCGAGGGGCAGTTGTTAGAGTGTCTCCTGTTGGTGATGGTCATTGCCTGGCGTTTGTGTGGTGTGAATGTTACTGTCACTTGCCAGCCCAAGCCTGGATATTGTCCAGATCTTGTTGTATTTGAACACGGACTGTTTCAGTATCTGAGGAGTCACAAACGGTGCTGAACATTGTGTAATCATCAGCGCATATCCACACTTCCAACCTTATGATGGAGGGAAGGTTATTGATGAAGATTGTTGGGTGTCGGACACTCCCCTGAGGGACTCCTGCAGAGATGTCCTGGAGCTGAGGTGACTGACCCTCCACAACCACAATCTATCTTCCTCTGTACCAGGTATAACTCCAGCCAGCGGAGAGTTAGCCCCCCGATACCCACTGGTTCCAGTTTTGCTGGGGCTCCTTGATGCCCCACTCGGTCGAGCGCGGCCTTGATATTAAGAGCTGTCACTCTCCCCTCACCTCTGGAATTCAGCTCTTTTGTCCATGTTTGAACCAAGGCTGGAATGAGGTCAGGAGCTGAGTGACCCCCTGGCAGAACCCAAACTGGGCGTCACTGAGTAGGTGCTGGGGATCGCGCTGTCGATAACCCCTTCCATCACTTTACTGATGATCGAGAGTGGACGGTAACTGGCCGGGTTGGATTTGTCCTGCTTTTTGTGTACAGGACAGACCTGGGTAATTTTCCACATTGTCGGGTAGATGCCAGTGTTTTAACTGTACTGGAAGAGCTTGGCTCAGGAAGCGGCAAGTTCTGGACCACAAGTCTTCAGGACTATTGCCAAATAACCACTAAAACCCATCTATGTCACTAATGTTCTTTAGGGAAGGAAATCTGCTGTCCTTACCCAGTCTGGCCTACGGGTGACTCCAAAGCCACAGCAATGTGATTGGTTTGTAAATTCTCTCTGAAATGGCCTAGTGAGCCACTACAGAGCAAACGGTAACACAATGGGTGTACCTACACCTCAGGACTGCTGTTTCAAGAAGGCAGCCCACCACCCCCACCTTCTTGGGGGGAAAAGAACAAAGAACAACACAGCACGAGAAACAGGCCCTTCGGCCCAACGAGCCCGTGCTGCCATTTTAACACTGTGAGTGCCCCCTTCATAAGGGCCTTATGAAGATAGGTTGAGGGAGCTGGGACTCTTTTCCCTAGAGAGGCGAAGATTGAGAGGCGACCTGACAGAAGTTTATAAAATGTTGAGAGGAATAGATAGGGTGGACTCTCAGAGGCTATTTCCCCGGGTTGAAATGGTCGCTACGAGAGGACACAGATTTAAGGTGCGGGGAGGGAGGTACAGAGGTGATGTTAGGGGTAAGTTTTTCACTCAGAGGGTGGTGAGTGAATGGAATCGGCTGCCGTCGTCGGTGGTGGAGGCGAACTCGCTGGGGTCTTTTAAAAGACTTCTGGATGAGTATATGGGGTTTAATGGGATTGGGGGTTATAGATAGGTCTATAGATTGGTGGGGTTGATGTGATCGGCGCAGCTCGAGGGCCGAAGGGCCTGTTTGTGCTGTAATGTTCTATGTTCTCTATGTTCTACCTATGACTTTTGTCCATTCCTATTGGACTCCACAATAAAGGAATTATAACCAGATTGAGGGAAGACTAATTTAGGGACAATTTGTTACACCAATCAGCCTAACAGCACATCTTTGGGGTGTGGGAGGAAACCGGAGCACCCGGAGAAAACCCACGCAAGCACGGGGAGAATGCGCAAACTCCCACAGACACCGGCCCAAATCCATGTGTCTGCACAGCAATCAGTGATAGTCACTGAGCTGTCGTGTTGCCCGTCAGTTGGTCCAGTTTAAGCGTACACTGACAATGTGAAGCACTAGGCAACTCTCGAAGCAACATCCAAGAGCAGCCCTCGCACGACCCACCGTGTGTATGCCCCTCGTTGGACAACAAGGTGGACCGAATCACCTGTGGATTAAAAAAAAGACATCAATCAACATGCACATCTTATACAGACATTTGTGGAATATCCAGAAGCTCAAACGTTAGACAAGTGAGCCATGAAATAAGTTGGACGGTCCATAGGAATCAGTTGATTCCCAGGGACGTCCCAAGGCTCTTGACCCTTGAAACTAGGGGAATGAATGCTGGCCACCTAGTGACACCCACATCCCATAAATGAATAAGAGCAAAATGCTGCGGATGGAAGGAGGAATCCCTACAGTGGAAGGAGGTCATTTGGCCCATCGAGTCTGCACCAATTCCCTGAAAGAATGTTTTAGCCAGTCCCACCCCCTCTCCCCTATCCCCATGACCCTGCATATTGATCACGGCCAATCCATCCAACCCACACATCTTTCAGAATGTGGGAGGAAACCAGAGCACCCGGAGGAAGCTCACACAGACAGAGGGAGAACATACAGAGAGTGACCCAAGCCAGGAATCGAACCAGGCCCCTGGCACTGTGAGGCAGCGGTGCTAACCAAGCTTGGTGGGTCTGACAGCATGTCTGGGGAGAGAAAGTGAGAGAGAGAGAGGGTTAGTGATGAGCAGTAAATGCCAGCAATCCCACACCCTGTGAATGATTCAAAAATACAGAGTTGTGTGTGTGAAAGATTCTTGGGAGCCATCGTACAGATTAGCTGACAGATTGAGGTAAGAGATTCTTTCCGCTTAGAAAGGACAGCAGGACTAGAGGGCACAGCCTCAAGATGGGGGGTGGGGGAGGGGGGGGGGGGGGCGGGCGGGCGGGCAGGCAGTTTAGATCGGAGTTGAGGAGGAACTTCTTCACTCAAAGGGTGGTGAATCTCTGGAATTCTCTGCCCGTTGAAGTGGTGGAGGCTGCCTCGCTAAATATATTTAAGTCACGGGTAGATAGGTTTCTGATAGACAGGAGAATTAAGGGTTATGGGGAGAGGGCGGGAAAGTGGAACTGATCCATGACAGATCAGCCATGATCTTATTGAATGGCGGGGCAGGCTCGAAGGGCCAGATGGCCTACTCCTGCTCCTATTTCTTATGTTCTTATGTTGGCTAATATTTTGAATATTGTCTCACTTGTCTTACGTTTGAATGCACCCTATATATTGGGTGAATGACCTGCAGAGTGTGTCGATGGAGGTGGGGGGGGGGGGGGTGGTTTGGTGCTGAACCCTTTGTGGAATTAATCAAAGCCCTTTCTTCTCGTTGCAGATACGAAAATGGATCGAAAGGACAAGTTGTTTGTCGTTAATGAGGTAAAGAGAATGGTGCTAATAGACACTGGCTGTTTGATCTCACCATCAGACTGAGGGAAATGTTAGTCAGAGTTTCCCATTCTCATTTTGAATATGGAGATTCGATATGTGTGAATGTGAAGATATCTGTCTGGTTTGAGTAGCTGCAGCAGGAGTGAGAAGAGTAACGTTACGGTTTTAATTATTACAACCCGTGCCCAGTGGCAGGTGCTCCAGAAACTGAAGGCTTGATCTCTCTGGCCTTTCACCAAGATTCTCAGTATCCAGCTGTCCCACAGGTGTATCCCACTCAGTGTGGTGAGCTAGGGAGAGATCCCATGTTCAGTACAGTCCCAGTAACCACAGGGTGACTCGGGAGGGATAGTGTGTCCCTGTGAGATGAGATTGACTGGAACACACTGGCTGAGTGAGTTGGTGCATTGCTCCTAGCTCTGGGCAGATGTACCCAGTTTAAGAAGCATTGCTTTTATGTTCTGTGATGGTTTGTCGAGTTCTTTGAGAAAGTGACCAAAGAGGTGGATAGGGGTAAGGCAGTTGATGTGGTGTATATGGATTTTAGCAAGGCGTTTGATAAGGTTCACCATGGTAGGCTTCTGCAGAAAATGCAGATGTATGGGATTGGGGGTGATCTAGGTAATTGGATCAGGAATTGGCTAGCAGATAGAAGACAGAGGGTGGTGGTTGATGGTAAATATTCGTCATGGAGTTCGGTTACGAGTGGTGTGCCTCAGGGATCTGTTTTGGGGCCACTGCTGTTTGTAATTTTTATTAATGATCTGGATGAGGGTATAGTTGGGTGGATTAGTAAGTTTGCTGATGACACCAAAGTCGGAGGTGTGGTAGATTGTGAGGAAGGGTGTCATAGTTTGCAGGGTGACTTAGAAAGGTTGCAGAGCTGGGCTGCGAGGTGGCGGATGGAGTTTAATGTGGAGAAGTGTGAGGTAATTCATTTCGGTAGGAATAACAGATGTGTTGAGTATAGGGCTAATGGGAGGACTTTGAATAGTGTGGAGGAGCAGAGGGATCTAGGTGTATGTGTACATAGATCCCTGAAAGTTGGGAATCAAGTAGATAAGGTTGTTAAGAAGGCATACGGTGTCTTGGCGTTTATTGGTAGGGGGATTGAATTTAGGAGTTGCAGCGTCATGATGCAACTGTACACAACTCTGGTGTGGCCGCACTTGGAGTTTTGTGTGCAGTTCTGGTCCCCACATTACAGGAAGCATGTAGAGGCTTTGGAGAGGGTGCAGAAGGGGTTTACCAGGATGTTGCCTGGTATGGAGGGGAGATCCTATGAGGAGAGACTGAGAGATTTGGGGTTGTTTTCGCTGGAAAGAAGGCGGCTAAGAGGGGACCTTATTGAAACATATAAGATGATTAGAGGTTTAGACAGGGTAGATAGTGATAGCCTTTTTCCTAGGATGGAGAAAGCTAGCACGAGGGGGCACGACTTTAAATTAAGGGGGGGTAGTTATAGTCAGGGGTAGGTTCTTTACCCAGAGGGTGGTGAGGGACTGGAATGCCCTGCCAGCTGCAGTTGTAAATGCACCTAGTTTGGGGGCGTTTAAGAGATCTGTGGATAGGTTTATGGACGAAAAGGGATTGGTTTAGGCTAGTGGGTCATTGTTTTGTAACTGGTCGGCGCAACATCGTGGGCCGAAGGGCCTGTTCTGCGCTGTAATGTTCTATGTTCTATGTCTATCAGCGGTTGGTAAGTGAGTGATAACCTCTTTGTAACTTTAACTTTATCTGTTGTTGTTGATCTCCTGGAACAGATTTGTGAAATGAAGAACTGTAATAAATGCCTGTACTTTGAAGCTAAGAAGAAGCAGGATCTGTACATGTGGTGAGAGAATCATTCATTGTGTTCATCACAGCACAACACAGGAACAGGCCGTTCGGCCCTCCAAGCCTGTGCTGATCATGATGCCTGAAGAAAAATCCTTCTGCCCTTACTCAGTCCGTATCTATCTCTTCAACTACCCACCCAGGTGCCTCCTAAATGTTGCTAATGTGCCTGCTTCCACCACCTCCTCTGGTAGTGCGTTCCAGGCACCCACCACTCTCTGCGTGAAAAACTTTCCTTGCACATCTTCCTTAAACTTTCCACCTCTCACCTTGAACCTCCCCCCCACCCCCATGCCCCTGTGATTGATGCTGGACTGGTCCTTGGTCAGTGAGAATCATTGTGAGGATCACAACTGGTACATGTGGTGAGTGAGCTGTGAGGAGGGTACATGGTGAATGAGCTGTGAGGGGGATACGCGGTGAGTGAGAACATAAGAACATAAGAAATAGGAGCAGGAGTAGGTCATCTAGCCCTTCGAGCCTGCCCCGCCATTCAATAAGATCATGGCTGATCTGTCGTGGCTCAGTTCCACCTTCCCGCCCTCTCCCCATAACCCTTAATCCCCTCGCTTATCAAAAACCCATCAACCCGCGTCTTAAAAATATTTAGCGAGGCAGCCTCCACCACTTCAACGGGTAGAGAATTCCAGACATTCACCACCCTTTGAGTGAAGAAGTTCTTCCTCAACTCTGTTCTAAACCGCCTCCCCTTTATCTTGAGGCTGTGCCCCCTAGTCCTGTCCTTTCTGAGCGGGAAGAGTCTCTCCACCTCTATCCTATCCATCCCATTCATCATCTTATACATCTCAATGAGATCTCCCCTCATTCTTCTAAACTCCAACGAGTACAAGCCTAGTTTATTCAGCCTCTCCTCATAGCTCAATCCCCTCAACTCCGGTATCAGCCTAGTAAACCTCCTCTGCACTCCCTCCAAGTCCAAAATATCCTTGCGTAAGTACGGTGCCCAAAACTGCACACAGTACTCCAGCTGCGGCCTCACCAATGCCCTATACAGCTGCAACAAGACCTCCCTACTTTTATATTCAATCCCCCTCGCTATGAAGGCCAGCATCCCATTCGCCTTCCTGACCACCTGCTGCACCTGCAAGCTGGGTTTTTGCGACTCATGCACAAGGACCCCCAGGTCCCTCTGCACCGTCGCCTGCTGCAGTTTTTCTCCACATAAGTAATAATCCTTCCTACCATTCCTCCTACCAAAGTGGACCACCTCGCACTTGCCAACATTAAATTCCATTTGCCAGTTCCTGGCCCATTCGCCCAGCCTATCTAGATCCTTCTGCAGACTCTCCACACCCTCCGCACAATTTGCCTTTCTCCTAATCTTGGTGTCATCAGCAAATTTCGACACCCTGCACTCGGTTCCCTCCTCCAGATCATCGATATAAATGGTAAATAGCTGAGGCCCCAGCACCGACCCCTGAGGCACTCCACTAGTCACCAACCGCCAATCCGAATAGCACCCATTGACCCCCACTCTCTGCCTCCTATTTGACAACCAGTCCTCTATCCACGCTAACACCCTACCCCCAACTCCATGTCCCCTGACCTTCTGCAATAACCTCTTGTGAGGTACTTTGTCAAACGCCTTCTGAAAATCAAGAAAGACCACATCCACCGGCTCTCCTCCATCCACTGCCCTAGACACATCCTCATAGAACTCCAGTAAATTCGTCAGACACAACCCCTTAATGAAACCGTGCTGCGTCTGCTCTATCAAGCAATTCCCCTCAAGATGCCTCGTAATTTCCTCCTTGATGACGGATTCTAACATTTTACCTGCAACAGACGTTAAACTAACCAGCCTATAATTCCCCGCCTTTTGCCTGGCACCCTTCTTAAATAACGGCGTAACATTAGCCGTTTTCCAATCTTTCGGCACTTCCCCAGAATCCAGCGACGTCTGGAAAATAACCACCAAGGCATCCACTATAACCTCCGCCATTTCTTTCAGGACCCTCGGATGCATTCCATCCGGTCCTGGGGACTTGTCCACAATCAGCCCCTCCAGTCTGTCGAGCACCACCTCTCGAGTAACAATAATGTCATTCAGGCCCTCCACTCCTACTACCTTTCCATCACTAACACCCGGCAAATTATTCACATCCTCCTCCGTGAAGACCAAAACAAAAAAGTTATTCAAGGCCTCAGCCATTTCCCCATCCCCTACCACTAGGTCCCCTTTCTCATCCTCTAAGGGTCCAACGTTCACCCTAGCCAGCCTCTTCCTTTTTATATATTTATAAAAACTCTTGCTATCCTTTTTTATATTAAGTGCTAGCCCAGCCTCATAGCTTCTCCTACCCTTCTTTATCAACTTCTTTGTCAATCTTTGTTGACATTTAAACCTTTCCCAATCCTCTTCTCGCCCACTGCTCTTAGCTACTCTAAACTCCTCCGCTTTTAATTTAACACTTTCCTTCACCTCCTTTGTTATCCACGGCTTATTACCTCTCCTCCTACTGTCCTTTTTAACCATCGGAATAAATTTCTGCTGAGCACCAAGAAAGATCTCCTTAAAGATCCTCCACTGCTCCTCAGCAGACACTCCCTCCAACACACTCCCCAAGTCCACATTCGCCAATTCCTCTCTCATCCTACCATACTCCTCTATACGTGGTGAGTGAGCCGTGAGGGGGATACGGGGTGAGTGAGCCGTGAGGGGGATACGGGGTGAGTGAGCCGTGAGGGGGATACGGGGTGAGTGAGCCGTGAGGGGGATAGGGGGTGAGTGAGCCGTGAGGGGGATACGCGGTGAGTGAGCCGTGAAGGGGATACGCAGTGAGTGAGCTGTGAGGGGGATACGCGGTGAGTGAGCCGTGAGGGGGATACGCGGTGAGTGAGCCGTGAGGGGGATACGTGGTGAGTGAGCCGTGAGGGGGATAGGGGGTGAGTGAGCCGTGAGGGGGATAGGGGGTGAGTGAGCCGTGAGGGGGATACGTGGTGAGTGAGCTGTGAGGGGGATACGTGGTGAGTGAGCCGTGAAGGGGATACGCAGTGAGTGAGCCGTGAGGGGGATACGGGGTGAGTGAGCCGTGAGGGGGATACGTGGTGAGTGAGCCGTGAGGGGGATAGGGGGTGAGTGAGCCGTGAGGGGGATACGTGGTGAGTGAGCCATGAGGGGGATACGCGGTGAGTGAGCCGTGAGGGGGATACGGGGTGAGTGAGCCGTGAGGGGGATACGTGGTGAGTGAGCCGTGAGGGGGATAGGGGGTGAGTGAGCCGTGAGGGGGATACGTGGTGAGTGAGCCGTGAGGGGGATAGGGGGTGAGTGAGCCGTGAGGGGGATACGGGGTGAGTGAGCCATGAGGGGGATACGGGGTGAGTGAGCTGTGAGGGGGATACGGGGTGAGTGAGCCGTGAGGGGGATACGGGGTGAGTGAGCTGTGAGGGGGATACGGGGTGAGTGAGTCGTGAGGGGGATACGGGGTGAGTGAGCCGTGAGGGGGATACGGGGTGAGTGAGCTGTGAGGGGGATACGCGGTGAGTGAGCTGTGAGGGGGATACGGGGTGAGTGAGCCGTGAGGGGGATACGGGGTGAGTGAGCTGTGAGGGGGATACGTGGTGAGTGAGACGTGAGGGGGATACGGGGTGAGTGAGCCGTGAGGGGGATACGCGGTGAGTGAGCCGTGAGGGGGATACGTGGTGAGTGAGCCGTGAGGGGGATACGCAGTGAGTGAGCCGTGAGGGGGATACGTGGTGAGTGAGCCGTGAGGGGGATACGGGGTGAGTGAGGGGGATACGTGGTGAGTGAGCCGTGAGGGGGATAGGGGGTGAGTGAGCCGTGAGGGGGATACGGGGTGAGTGAGCCGTGAGGGGGATACGGGGTGAGTGAGCTGTGAGGGGGATACGGGGTGAGTGAGCCGTGAGGGGGATACGGGGTGAGTGAGCTGTGAGGGGGATACGGGGTGAGTGAGTCGTGAGGGGGATACGGGGTGAGTGAGCCGTGAGGGGGATACGCGGTGAGTGAGCCGTGAGGGGGATACGGGGTGAGTGAGCCGTGAGGGGGATACGCGGTGAGTGAGCCGTGAGGGGGATACGTGGTGAGTGAGCCGTGAGGGGGATACGTGGTGAGTGAGCCGTGAGGGGGATACGGGGTGAGTGAGCCGTGAGGGGGATACGCGGTGAGTGAGCCGTGAGGGGGATACGCAGTGAGTGAGCTGTGAGGGGGATAGGGGGTGAGTGAGCCGTGAGGGGGATACGTGGTGAGTGAGCTGTGAGGGGGATACGTGGTGAGTGAGCTGTGAGGGGGATACGTGGTGAGTGAGCCGTGAGGGGGATACGCGGTGAGTGAGCCGTGAGGGGGATACGGGGTGAGTGAACCGTGAGGGGGATACGTGGTGAGTGAGCTGTGAGGGGGATACGGGGTGAGTGAGCCGTGAGGGGGATAGGGGGTGAGTGAGCCGTGAGGGGGATATGGGGTGAGTGAGCCGTGAGGGGGATACGGGGTGAGTGAGCCGTGAGGGGGATAGGGGGTGAGTGAGCCGTGAGGGGGATACCGGGTGAGTGAGCTGTGAGGGGGATACGGGGTGAGTGAGCCGTGAGGGGGATAGGGGGTGAGTGAGCCGTGAGGGGGATATGGGGTGAGTGAGCCGTGAGGGGGATACGGGGTGAGTGAGCCGTGAGGGGGATAGGGGGTGAGTGAGCCGTGAGGGGGATACGTGGTGAGTGAGCCGTGAGGGGGATACGGGGTGAGTGAGCTGTGAGGGGGATACGGGGTGAGTGAGCCGTGAGGGGGATAGGGGGTGAGTGAGCCGTGAGGGGGATATGGGGTGAGTGAGCCGTGAGGGGGATACGGGGTGAGTGAGCCGTGAGGGGGATAGGGGGTGAGTGAGCCGTGAGGGGGATACGTGGTGAGTGAGCCGTGAGGGGGATACGTGGTGAGTGAGCCGTGAGGGGGATACGAGGTGAGTGAGCCGTGAGGGGGATACGCGGTGAGTGAACTGTGAGGGGGATACGTGGTGAGTGAGCCGTGAGGGGGATACGGGGTGAGTGAGCCGTGAGGGGGATACGGGGTGAATGAGCCGTGAGGGGGATACGGGGTGAGTGAGCCGTGAGGGGGATACGAGGTGAGTGAGCCGTGAGGGGGATACGAGGTGAGTGAGCTGTGAGGGGGATACGTGGTGAGTGAGCCGTGAGGGGGATACGGGGTGAGTGAGCTGTGAGGGGGATACGCGGTGAGTGAACTGTGAGGGGGATACGTGGTGAGTGAGCCGTGAGGGGGATACGGGGTGAGTGAGCTGTGAGGGGGATACGGGGTGAGTGAGCTGTGAGGGGGATACGGGGTGAGTGAGCCGTGAGGGGGATACGGGGTGAGTGAGCCGTGAGGGGGATACGGGTGAGTGAGCCGTGAGGGGGATACGGGGTGAGTGAGCCGTGAGGGGGATAGGGGGTGAGTGAGCCGTGAGGGGGATACGGGGTGAGTGAGCCGTGAGGGGGATACGGGGTGAGTGAGCCGTGAGGGGGATAGGGGGTGAGTGAGCCGTGAGGGGGATACGGGGTGAGTGAGCCGTGAGGGGGATACGGGGTGAGTGAGCCGTGAGGGCGATACGTGGTGAGTGAGCCGTGAGGGGGATACGCGGTGAGTGAGCCGTGAGGGGGATACCGGGTGAGTGAGCTGTGAGGGGGATACGGGGTGAGTGAGCCGTGAGGGGGATACGCGGTGAGTGAGCTGTGAGGGGGATACGTGGTGAGTGAGCCGTGAGGGGGATACGGGGTGAGTGAGCCGTGAGGGGGATACCGGGTGAGTGAGCCGTGAGGGGGATACGGGGTGAGTGAGCCGTGAGGGGGATACCGGGTGAGTGAGCCGTGAGGGGGATACGTGGTGAGTGAGCCGTGAGGGGGATACGGGGTGAGTGAGCGGTGAGGGGGATACGGGGTGAGTGAGCTGTGAGGGGGATACGTGGTGAGTGAGCTGTGAGGGGGATACGGGGTGAGTGAGCCGTGAGGGGGATACGGGGTGAGTGAGCCGTGAGGGGGATACGGGGTGAGTGAGCTGTGAGGGGGATACGGGGTGAGTGAGCGGTGAGGGGGATACGGGGTGAGTGAGCTGTGAGGGGGATACGTGGTGAGTGAGCTGTGAGGGGGATACGGGGTGAGTGAGCCGTGAGGGGGATACGGGGTGAGTGAGCGGTGAGGGGGATACGGGGTGAGTGAGCTGTGAGGGGGATACGTGGTGAGTGAGCCGTGAGGGGGATACGGGGTGAGTGAGCGGTGAGGGGGATACGGGGTGAGTGAGCTGTGAGGGGGATACGTGGTGAGTGAGCTGTGAGGGGGATACGGGGTGAGTGAGCCGTGAGGGGGATACGGGGTGAGTGAGCCGTGAGGGGGATACGGGGTGAGTGAGCTGTGAGGGGGATACGTGGTGAGTGAGCTGTGAGGGGGATACGGGGTGAGTGAGCCGTGAGGGGGATACGGGGTGAGTGAGCCGTGAGGGGGATACGTGGTGAGTGAGCTGTGAGGGGGATAGGGGGTGAGTGAGCCGTGAGGGGGATACGGGGTGAGTGAGCCGTGAGGGGGATACGGGGTGAGTGAGCTGTGAGGGGGATACGCAGTGAGTGAGCCGTGAGGGGGATACGCGGTGAGTGAGCCGTGAGGGGGATACGCGGTGAGTGAGCCGTGAGGGGGATACGGGGTGAGTGAGCCGTGAGGGGGATACGGGGTGAGTGAGCTGTGAGGGGGATACGGGGTGAGTGAGCCGTGAGGGGGATACGGGGTGAGTGAGCTGTGAGGGGGATACGTGGTGAGTGAGCTGTGAGGGGGATAGGGGGGTGAGTGAGCCGTGAGGGGGATACGCGGTGAGTGAGCTGTGAGGGGGATACGGGGTGAGTGAGCCGTGAGTGGGATACGTGGTGAGGGGGATAGGGGGTGAGTGAGCCGTGAGGGGGATAGGGGGTGAGGGGGATACGCGGTGAGTGAGCCGTGAGGGGGATACGTGGTGAGTGAGCCGTGAGGGGGATAGGGGGTGAGTGAGCCGTGAGGGGGATAGGGGGTGAGGGGGATACGCGGTGAGTGAGCCGTGAGGGGGATACGTGGTGAGTGAGCCGTGAGGGGGATAGGGGGTGAGTGAGCCGTTAGGGGGTGAGGGGGATACGTGGTGAGTGAGCCGTGAGGGGGATACGGGGTGAGTGAGCCGTGAGGGGGATACGGGGTGAGTGAGCCGTGAGGGGGATACCGGGTGAGTGAGCTGTGAGGGGGATACGGGGTGAGTGAGCCGTGAGGGGGATACGGGAGTGAGTGAGCCGTGAGGGGGATACGGGGTGAGTGAGCTGTGAGGGGGATACGGGGTGAGTGAGCCGTGAGGGGGATACCGGGTGAGTGAGCTGTGAGGGGGATACGGGGTGAGTGAGCCGTGAGGGGGATACGGGGTGAGTGAGCCGTGAGGGGGATACGGGGTGAGTGAGCTGTGAGGGGGATAGGGGGTGAGTGAGCCGTGAGGGGGATAGGGGGTGAGTGAGCCGTGAGGGGGATAGGGGGTGAGTGAGCCGTGAGGGGGATACGGGGTGAGTGAGCCGTGAGGGGGATACGGGGTGAGTGAGCTGTGAGGGGGATACGGGGTGAGTGAGCTGTGAGGGGGATACGGGGTGAGTGAGCTGTGAGGGGGATACGGGGTGAGTGAGCTGTGAGGGGGATACGCGGTGAGTGAGCTGTGAGGGGGATACGGGGTGAGTGAGCCGTGAGGGGGATACGGGGTGAGTGAGCTGTGAGGGGGATACGGGGTGAGTGAGCCGTGAGGGGGATACGGGGTGAGTGAGCTGTGAGGGGGATACGGGGTGAGTGAGCCGTGAGGGGGATACGGGGTGAGTGAGCTGTGAGGGGGATACGGGGTGAGTGAGCCGTGAGGGGGATACCGGGTGAGTGAGCTGTGAGGGGGATACGGGGTGAGTGAGCTGTGAGGGGGATACGGGGTGAGTGAGCTGTGAGGGGGATACGCGGTGAGTGAGCTGTGAGGGGGATACGGGGTGAGTGAGCCGTGAGGGGGATACGGGGTGAGTGAGCCGTGAGGGGGATACGCGGTGAGTGAGCCGTGAGGGGGATACGCGGTGAGTGAGCTGTGAGGGGGATACGGGGTGAGTGAGCTGTGAGGGGGATAGGGGGTGAGTGAGCTGTCAGGGAGTGAGGTCCCTTACAAAGGGATTGGAATGTAAGAGTAAAGAAGGTGTGTTCCAGTTAGATGGGGCATTGGTGAGAAAGTGTCTGGAATAATGTACAGAGGAAGCATATAGACAGCTTCGAGACTACAGAAAAGCTTCACTGGATTGGTGACTGGGATGGGAGGGTTGTCCTGTCAGAGGCTGAGTAAATTGGAGGTCATTGAAACACAAAGTGCTGAATGGCTTTAACAGGGTGGTCACTGAGGGATTGTGTGGGTGAAGGTGGGGGTCAGAGTGGAATCAGGGAGGGAAAAGTATGAGGTAGGTCTGCCAATAGAGTCAGTTTTACAGCACAGAGAGAGACCTTTTGGCCCATCGAATCTGTGCCAGCCATCAGGCAGCTGTCTATCCTAATCCCATACCGTCCTGTACCTACACCCTGTCTATCCTAATCCCAGACTGGCCTGTACCTACACCCTGTCTATCCTAATCCCATACCGTCCTGTACCTACACCCTGTCTATCCTAATCCCAGACCGTCCTGTACCTACACCCTGTCTATCCTAATCCCAGACCGTCCTGTACCTACACCCTGTCTATCCTAATCCCAGACCAGCCTGTGCCTACACCCTGTCCATCCTAATCCCAGACCGTCCTGTACCTACACCCTGTCTATCCTAATCCCAGACTGGCCTGTACCTACACCCTGTCTATCCTAATCCCAGACCAGCCTGTACCTACACCCTGTCTATCCTAATCCCAGACCGTCCTGTACCTACACCCTGTCTATCCTAATCCCAGACCGTCCTGTACCTACACCCTGTCTATCCTAATCCCAGACCAGCCTGTACCTACACCCTGTCCATCCTAATCCCAGACCGTCCTGTACCTACACCCTGTCTATCCTAATCCCAGACTGGCCTGTACCTACACCCTGTCTATCCTAATCCCAGACCAGCCTGTACCTACACCCTGTCTATCCTAATCCCAGACCGTCCTGTACCTACACCCTGTCTATCCTAATACCAGACCGTCCTGTACCTACACCCTGTCTATCCTAATCCCAGACCAGCCTGTACCTACACCCTGTCCATCCTAATCCCAGACCAGCCTGTACCTACACCCTGTCCATCCTAATCCCAGACCAGCCTGTACCTACACCCTGTCTATCCTAATCCCAGACCGGCCTGTACCTACACCCTGTCTATCCTAATCCCAGACCAGCCTGTACCTACACCCTGTCCATCCTAATCCCAGACTGGCCTGTACCTACACCCTGTCTATCCTAATCCCAGACCGGCCTGTACCTACACCCTGTCTATCCTAATCCCCGACCGTCCTGTACCTACACCCTGTCTATCCTAATCCCAGACCGTCCTGTACCTACACCCTGTCTATCCTAATCCCAGACCGGCCTGTACCTACACCCTGTCTATCCTAATCCCAGACCAGCCTGTACCTACACCCTGTCTATCCTAATCCCCGACCGTCCTGTACCTACACCCTGTCTATCCTAATCCCAGACTGGCCTGTACCTACACCCTGTCCATCCTAATCCCAGACCGTCCTGTACCTACACCCTGTCTATCCTAATCCCAGACCGGCCTGTACCTACACCCTGTCTATCCTAATCCCAGACCAGCCTGTACCTACACCCTGTCTATCCTAATCCCCGACCGTCCTGTACCTACACCCTGTCTATCCTAATCCCAGACCAGCCTGTACCTACACCCTCTCCATCCTAATCCCAGACCGTCCTGTACCTACACCCTGTCTATCCTAATCCCAGACCGTCCTGTACCTACACCCTGTCCATCCTAATCCCAGACCGTCCTGTACCTACACCCTATCTATCCTAATCCCAGACCAGCCTGTACCTACACCCTATCTATCCTAATCCCAGACCAGCCTGTACCTACACCCTGTCTATCCTAATCCCAGACTGGCCTGTACCTACACCCTGTCTATCCTAATCCCAGACCAGCCTGTACCTACACCCTGTCTATCCTAATCCCAGACCGTCCTGTACCTACACCCTGTCTATCCTAATCCCAGACCGTCCTGTACCTACACCCTGTCTATCCTAATCCCAGACCAGCCTGTACCTACACCCTGTCTATCCTAATCCCAGACCGTCCTGTACCTACACCCTGTCTATCCTAATCCCCGACTGGCCTGTACCTACACCCTGTCTATCCTAATCCCATACCGTCCTGTACCTACACCCTGTCTATCCTAATCCCAGACCGTCCTGTACCTACACCCTGTCTATCCTAATCCCATACCGTCCTGTACCTACACCCTGTCTATCCTAATCCCAGACCGTCCTGTACCTACACCCTGTCTATCCTAATCCCCGACTGGCCTGTACCTACACCCTGTCTATCCTAATCCCAGACCGTCCTGTACCTACACCCTGTCTATCCTAATCCCACACCGTCCTGTACCTGCACCCTGTCTATCCTAATCCCAGACCAGCCTGTACCTACACCCTGTCTATCCTAATCCCAGACTGGCCTGTACCTACACCCTGTCTATCCTAATCCCAGACCGTCCTGTACCTACACCCTGTCCATCCTAATCCCAGACCAGCCTGTGCCTACACCCTGTCCATCCTAATCCCAGACCAGCCTGTACCTACACCCTGTCTATCCTAATCCCAGACTGGCCTGTACCTACACCCTGTCCATCCTAATCCCAGACCGTCCTGTACCTACACCCTGTCTATCCTAATCCCAGACCAGCCTGTACCTACACCCTGTCCATCCTAATCCCAGACCAGCCTGTACCTACACCCTGTCTATCCTAATCCCAGACTGGCCTGTACCTACACCCTGTCCATCCTAATCCCAGACCGTCCTGTACCTACACCCTGTCTATCCTAATCCCAGACCGGCCTGTACCTACACCCTGTCCATCCTAATCCCAGACCAGCCTGTACCTACACCCTGTCCATCCTAATCCCAGACCGTCCTGTACCTACACCCTGTCCATCCTAATCCCAGACCAGCCTGTACCTACACCCTGTCTATCCTAATCCCAGACCGGCCTGTACCTACACCCTGTCTATCCTAATCCCAGACCGGCCTGTACCTACACCCTGTCTATCCTAATCCCAGACCGGCCTGTACCTACACCCTGTCTATCCTAATCCCAGACCGGCCTGTACCTACACCCTGTCTATCCTAATCCCAGACTGGCCTGTACCTACACCCTGTCTATCCTAATCCCAGACCGTCCTGTACCTACACCCTGTCTATCCTAATCCCAGACCAGCCTGTACCTACACCCTGTCTATCCTAATCCCAGACTGGCCTGTACCTACACCCTGTCTATCCTAATCCCAGACCGTCCTGTACCTACACCCTGTCTATCCTAATCCCAGACCAGCCTGTACCTACACCCTGTCTATCCTAATCCCAGACTGGCCTGTACCTACACCCTGTCTATCCTAATCCCAGACCAGCCTGTACCTACACCCTGTCTATCCTAATCCCAGACCGGCCTGTACCTACACCCTGTCTATCCTAATACCAGACCGTCCTGTACCTACACCCTGTCTATCCTAATCCCAGACTGGCCTGTACCTACACCCTGTCTATCCTAATCCCAGACCGTCCTGTACCTACACCCTGTCTATCCTAATCCCAGACCAGCCTGTACCTACACCCTGTCTATCCTAATCCCAGACTGGCCTGTACCTACACCCTGTCCATCCTAATCCCAGACCAGCCTGTACCTACACCCTGTCTATCCTAATCCCAGACCAGCCTGTACCTACACCCTGTCTATCCTAATCCCAGACCAGCCTGTACCTACACCCTGTCTATCCTAATCCCAGACCGGCCTGTACCTACACCCTGTCTATCCTAATACCAGACCGTCCTGTACCTACACCCTGTCTATCCTAATCCCAGACTGGCCTGTACCTACACCCTGTCTATCCTAATCCCAGACCGTCCTGTACCTACACCCTGTCTATCCTAATCCCAGACCGTCCTGTACCTACACCCTGTCTATCCTAATCCCAGACTGGCCTGTACCTACACCCTGTCTATCCTAATCCCAGACCAGCCTGTACCTACACCCTGTCTATCCTAATCCTAGACCAGCCTGTACCTACACCCTGTCCATCCTAATCCCAGACTGGCCTGTACCTACACCCTGTCTATCCTAATCCCAGACCAGCCTGTACCTACACCCTGTCTATCCTAATCCCAGACTGGCCTGTACCTACACCCTGTCTATCCTAATCCCAGACCAGCCTGTACCTACACCCTGTCTATCCTAATCCCAGACTGGCCTGTACCTACACCCTGTCTATCCTAATCCTAGACCAGCCTGTACCTACACCCTGTCTATCCTAATCCCAGACTGGCCTGTACCTACACCCTGTCTATCCTAATCCCAGACCGTCCTGTACCTACACCCTGTCTATTCTAATCCCAGACCAGCCTGTACCTACACCCTGTCTATCCTAATCCCAGACCGTCCTGTACCTACACCCTGTCTATCCTAATCCCAGACCGTCCTGTACCTACACCCTGTCTATCCTAATCCCAGACTGGCCTGTACCTACACCCTGTCTATCCTAATGCCAGACCAGCCTGTACCTACACCCTGTCTATCCTAATCCCAGACCGTCCTGTACCTACACCCTGTCTATCCTAATCCCAGACTGGCCTGTACCTACACCCTGTCCATCCTAATCCCAGACTGGCCTGTACCTACACCCTGTCTATCCTAATCCCAGACTGGCCTGTACCTACACCCTGTCTATCCTAATCCCAGACTGGCCTGTACCTACACCCTGTCTATCCTAATCCCAGACCAGCCTGTACCTACACCCTGTCTATCCTAATCCCAGACCGTCCTGTACCTACACCCTGTCTATCCTAATCCCAGACCGTCCTGTACCTACACCCTGTCTATCCTAATCCCAGACTGGCCTGTACCTACACCCTGTCTATCCTAATCCCAGACTGGCCTGTACCTACACCCTGTCCATCCTAATCCCAGACCAGCCTGTACCTACACCCTGTCTATCCTAATCCCAGACTGGCCTGTACCTACACCCTGTCTATCCTAATCCCAGACTGGCCTGTACCTACACCCTGTCCATCCTAATCCCAGACCAGCCTGTACCTACACCCTGTCTATCCTAATCCCAGACTGGCCTGTACCTACACCCTGTCTATCCTAATCCCAGACCAGCCTGTACCTACACCCTGTCTATCCTAATCCCAGACCGTCCTGTACCTACACCCTGTCTATCCTAATCCCAGACTGGCCTGTACCTACACCCTGTCTATCCTAATCCCAGACCGTCCTGTACCTACACCCTGTCTATCCTAATCCCAGACCAGCCTGTACCTACACCCTGTCTATCCTAATCCCAGACCGTCCTGTACCTACACCCTGTCTATCCTAATCCCAGACCAGCCTGTACCTACACCCTGTCTATCCTAATCCCAGACCGTCCTGTACCTACACCCTGTCTATCCTAATCCCAGACCAGCCTGTACCTACACCCTGTCTATCCTAATCCCAGACCAGCCTGTACCTACACCCTGTCTATCCTAATCCCAGACCAGCCTGTACCTACACCCTGTCTATCCTAATGCCAGACCAGCCTGTACCTACACCCTGTCTATCCTAATCCCAGACCAGCCTGTACCTATACCCTGTCTATCCTAATCCCAGACCGTCCTGTACCTACACCCTGTCTATCCTAATCCCAGACCAGCCTGTACCTACACCCTGTCTATCCTAATCCCAGACCGGCCTGTACCTACACCCTGTCTATCCTAATCCCAGACCGTCCTGTACCTACACCCTGTCTATCCTAATCCCAGACCGTCCTGTACCTACACCCTGTCTATCCTAATCCCAGACCGTCCTGTACCTACACCCTGTCTATCCTAATCCCAGACCAGCCTGTACCTACACCCTGTCTATCCTAATCCCAGACCGTCCTGTACCTACACCCTGTCTATCCTAATCCCAGACCAGCCTGTACCTACACCCTGTCTATCCTAATCCCAGACCGGCCTGTACCTACACCCTGTCTATCCTAATCCCAGACCGTCCTGTACCTACACCCTGTCTATCCTAATCCCAGACCGTCCTGTACCTACACCCTGTCTATCCTAATCCCAGACCGTCCTGTACCTACACCCTGTCTATCCTAATCCCAGACCAGCCTGTACCTACACCCTGTCTATCCTAATCCCAGACCAGCCTGTACCTACACCCTGTCTATCCTAATCCCAGACTGGCCTGTACCTACACCCTGTCTATCCTAATCCCAGACCGTCCTGTACCTACACCCTGTCTATCCTAATCCCAGACCAGCCTGTACCTACACCCTGTCTATCCTAATCCCAGACCAGCCCGTACCTACACCCTGTCTATCCTAATCCCAGACCAGCCTGTACCTACACCCTGTCTATCCTAATCCCAGACCGCCCTGTACCTACACCCTGTCCATCCTAATCCCAGACCAGCCTGTACCTACACCCTGTCTATCCTAATCCCAGACCGGCCTGTACCTACACCCTGTCTATCCTAATCCCAGACCAGCCTGTACCTACACCCTGTCTATCCTAATCCCAGACCAGCCTGTACCTACACCCTGTCTATCCTAATCCCAGACCAGCCTGTACCTACACCCTGTCTATCCTAATCCCAGACCGTCCTGTACCTACACCCTGTCTATCCTAATCCCAGACTGGCCTGTACCTACACCCTGTCTATCCTAATCCCAGACCAGCCTTTACCTACACCCTGTCCATCCTAATCCCAGACCAGCCTGTACCTACACCCTGTCTATCCTAATCCCAGACCGTCCTGTACCTACACCCTGTCCATCCTAATCCCAGACCGTCCTGTACCTACACCCTGTCTATCCTAATCCCAGACCGCCCTGTACCTACACCCTGTCTATCCTAATCCCAGACCAGCCTGTACCTACACCATATTGGCAGTTTCTTAATGCAGCTGCATCATCCAAACGATAAAATGTTTTTTTTTGTTTGTGTTTCAGGATCTCGAATGTACCTCATGGACCATCTGCCAAATTTCTCATCCAGAATAGTAAGTTTCCTCTTCTCGTTGGATGGTCACTTTAAATATTTCACTGTCCTGGGCAGCTCATATCTCAGTGTTATTGAGTAGATTATTGAGCTGTTTGCAGTAACTCTAACCGCAGGTCTCTCCCTCAGCGAGAATACCTCACTGATAACAGAGATCTCCAGTACTGTGCTGACAGATTCCAGTCCCAGTTCAGGACTGGATAAGGAAGAAGAGAATGGCTTTCAGCAAGGCCAGAGGGAGCCATTCAGCTGTAACCCGGGAGGGAATATCGGAAGTGCGAGCTGAAGAAAGCAATTAAAAGGGGGAATGAGAAAGGACTTGCAGACAGGATTAAGGAGAATCTAAAGTACATGATAAGGGAAGGGGTTAAACCAGGAAAGAGTAGGGCCCATTAGAGACTGATCACTGTGTGAATCTGTATTATATGGGGAGGGTGTTAAATGGTCTCCATTCAGGAAAAGGAGAATGTAGATATAGAATTCAGGAAAAGGGACTGTGTGAAAATTGCAGTTTGACATCGGAAATGAGGAAGTATTGGAGAATCTGACTGTTGTAAAACTGAACAAATCCCCAGGCCCGGATGAATTCATCCCAGGTTGCTGTGGGAGACAAGGCAGGAAATTGCAGGGACTCTGACACAAATTTTAAATTCCTCTCTGGGGAAATGCCAGTGGACTGGAAGATGGCTGATGTGGTTCCACTTTTAAAGAAGGCTGGTCGAGATGAACCAGGAAATTTCAGACCAGTGAGTGTCACGTCTGTGGTAGGGAAACTATTGGAGAAAACTGTAAAGGAGAAAATTAATCTCCACTTGGAAAGGCATTGGTTAATTAGGGATAGTTAGCATGGCATTATCAGAGGGAGATCATGTCTAACAAATTTGAGGGAATTTTTTGAAAATGTGATCGTGTGTGGATGAGGGAAATGCAGTTGCTGTAGTTTATAAGGATTTTAGTGAACATTTTAAAGAACATGGAATTCAGGGAAACTTGGTGAAGTGGATCAGAAACTGGCTCAGTTACAGGACACAAAGGGCAGTGGTTTGAGGGGCACAGGTCAGCTCGATAGTCAATATTTTTCCCAAAGGTAGGGGAGTCTAAAACTAGAGGGCACAGGTTTAAGGTGAGAGGGGAGAGATACAAAAGTGTCCAGAGGGGCAATTTTTTCACACAGAGGGTGGTGAGTGTCTGGAACAAGCTGCCAGAGGCAGTAGTAGAGGTGGGTACAATTTTATCTTTTAAAAAGCATTTAGACAGTTACATGGGTACGATGGGCATAGAGGGATATGGGCCAAACACGGGCAATTGGGATTAGTTTAGTGGTTTAAAAAAATGGACAGCATTGACAAGTTGGGCCGAAGGGCCTGTTTCTGTGCTGTAAACCTCTATGACTCGACGAGTGACTGTAGGCCAGTATCCAGTCGTTTACCACACTGATACTCTCAGTCTCTCTCTCTCTCTCTCTCTCTGTCTGTCTTGCTCCCACCTTTTGCTTTCTCTTCTAGTTCACACACTGGATGAGTTGAAGATGACGGGAAATTGTTTGAAAGGTTCCAGGCCATTGCTGTCCTTTGACCCGGTGAGGAAAGCTATTTTCCCTTCACACTCTCCATCTTTCCCACACATGTGCTGGGGAGGCCCAGGTTTAACACCTTTTTTTCTCCCTCCTCAATAGATGTTCGATAAAGAACCTCATTACAGTGTCCTGAAGGAACTTTTTATCCAGGTGAGTTTGTGTTTGCCTTGTCTCTGTCCTCGGTCCTGAGGGGGGGGTCAGTCTAACAAGCCCCTTTACCCCCACAGCACAAATCCCTGACTCTGCTGCAGCCACTGTGTTCCTGGCTCAGTTGGTCACGTCCCTCCCTGGCCAGTATATAGCTCGGGAAGGGTGATCCTACAGTGGCTTAGTTCCAGATTCTGAGGGAGAGCTCCTCCCTCTCCCTTCAAACCCTCTCCCTGACAGAACTACAAGTTTCTCTTGCTATTTGAACCTTCAGAAGTTCAATCTACTCCGCCCCCGCCTCCACAAAACCAGGGGTCACTGTTTAAAAAGAACAAATACACGCTCATCTCAAACCGATGATCTTTTTTTCTCAGAGGGTGGGGAGTCTCTGGAACTCTTCCTGAAAAGGCAGTGGGAACAATCTTTGAATATTTTGAAGGCAGAGATGGATAGATTTATGATTGAAAAGGAGCAATGTGTAAGGGTATTGTGGTAGGTGGGAATGTGCATTTGGACAATTTTACCAATCAGGGATGGGGTGTTCTACTGCTCCATTGGGGCATACACACGATGGGTCGTACTGGGGCTGCTCTTGGTTGTTCAAGATTGGTCTAGTGCTTCATGTCGTTAGTGTGTGTCTAAACTGGACCAGATACTGGGCAAGACGACAGCTCAGTGACTATCACTGTTTGCTGTGCAGACACATGGATTTGGGCCGGTGTCTGTGGGAGTTTGCACATTCTCCCCGTGACTGCGTGGGTTTTCTCCGGGTGCTCCGGTTTCCTCCCACACCCCAAAGATGTGCTGTTAGGCTGATTGGCAGGAATAAATTGTCCCTAAATTAGTTTCCCTCAATCTGGATGGCCATAAAACATTAGACAGGGGTCGTGGGTGGAGGGGGGGACTGGTGGTGTTGAGATGGCGGCGTGGGCTCGTTGGGCCGAAGGGCCTGTTTCCTGGGCTGATTTTGTTCTTTGTGTCCGTCTGAACTCCTATTCAAGCTACACTTAGAGTCACATATCCATCCTCAGCATGTGCTGCCATTATTCATCCCAGTTGCTTGGGGAGGTAGTGATGAGCTCCTTCTTGAATCATATGAACATCTAAAACTAAAGCAGGAGTAGGCCATTCGGCCCCTTGAACCTGTTCCACCCTTCGATACAATCACTGCTGATCTGTTTCTGTTCCACATTCTCAGCCATCCCGGCGAATCCAATGCTTTAAAAATATTCACTGACCCCGCATCCACCTCCAGCTCGGGCAGAGAGTTCCAAATTCACACAGCTCTCAGGAAAAAAACTTTCCTCACCTCTGTCCTGTGAGGAAACCCTTCATTTTAAAACAGTGCCGCCCTCCCCCCCCCCAGGTTCTGGACTCGCAAGAGAACATCCTTTCAATGTCCACCTCGTCAATACCATTCAGGATCTTACTGCTCCCTACCCAGTCTGCTGGAGTCTAACCCTTTCTTTTGCAGATCTTTTCCACGCCACGCTACCACCCAAAGAGCCAGCCATTTGTTGATCACATCTTCACCTTCACCGTCACTGACAAGAGGATCTGGTTCAGGAACTACCAGGTCAGTTTGAGGCTGCTTTATCAGCTCGGGTAAGCTTCATCTCCCTGTAACCCGATGTGAACTGGGAGCTGTTAAACCTGTCCACGGTGGGGGGACGGTGAGGGAGTCATCCTGAGACTCTGACTGAGGATGTGTTCAATAATTAAACCATTGGACTGGTCTTGTGCTGGGGTGTGGGCAGTGCAGGGGGACAGCAGCCTGCTGCCCACTGAGGCACTGTTTTCTCAGCAGGGGGGGGGAATGCAGTCTGAATGTGGGAGGATAGACAGCAGCAACTGGAACATTATCACAAGTGGTCAGTGAGGGAAATAAAATCATATCAAGGGCAGGTAAAGCTCCAAAGGGAAATGAAGTTAACGTAAGGGAAGTAAATTGAAGCCATGGCAGAACAGCTTAGTTGTGTGGAATGTGTATCCTGTAGTATGTGGGAAGTTGTGGATGCTCCTGACTCCCTAGACAACCAGATGTGCAAAAGTGTCACCAGCTGCAGAACCTTGGGCTCCAGCTTTCAGAGCTCAAGTGTTGGCAGAATCATTGTGGCACATCCATGAGGCTAACAGCTATGTAGATAGCATGTTCAGAGAGGTGGTCAGGAGCCTGGTGGCAGAAATAGAATGTGAGATTTCCAGGAAGTCCAGGAAAACTGGATTGTGTTGCAGGAGTCCTGCTCACCAACTGTTTTGGATCCTGGTGAAGCTGTTGGTTCAATGCCCTTGGGGGGCAGTTGAAAGTCAGTCACATTACTGTGGCTCTGGAATCATATGTTGGATGTTGGTTCCTCAGGAGTGCAATCTGAAGCAGGTTTGAGAGAGCTCTGCTGTATAAGAGGGGAGAAAGAAGTGGGGAAGAGCAGTAATGATAGGGGATTCATTAGTTAATGAATGACGCTGAAAGACAGAAGCAGCATAGGATTTGGAAATGTTAAAAGATAGATAAGTAAATGCAAAAAGAATATTAATTAAAACCAATGAATTGAGGGCACAGATAGACACATGGAAACATCAAATCATCATTGTAATGGAAACTTGGCTTAAGGAGGGGCAGAAATGGCAGCTCAACATCCCTGGAGATGGAGTGTTTTGGGATAGGGAGGGAGATAAAGAAGTTGGGGTGTCACATTATTGGTTAAAGAATCGATTCCAGTTGTGAGGTTGAATGATAGAGTAAATGAAGCATCAAATGAAGCCACATCGGCTGAGCTGAGAAATAAAAGGGGAAACCAGACTGCCAGGACCGGACTGGACAGACTCACATATTTGGGTAGCACGGTGGTTAGCACTGCTGCCTCATAGCTTCAGAGTCCTGGGTTCGATTCCCGGCTCGGGTCGCTGTCTGTGTGGAGTTTGCACATTCTCCCTGTGTCTGCGTGGGTTTCCTCGGGTGCTCCGGTTTCCTCCCACAGTCCAAAGATGTGTGGGTTAGGTTGATTGGCCATGTTAAGTTGTGCCTTAGTGTCCTGAGATGCGTTGTTAGAGGGATTAGTGGGTAAAATATGTAGGGATATGGGGGTAGGGCCTGGGTGGGATTGTGGTTGATGGACCGAATGGCCTCTGTCTGTACTGTAGGGATTCTGTGATTGTACATAGTCAGAGTTATAGAACATAGAACATTACAGTGCAGAACAGGCCCTTCGGCCCACGATGTTGCGCCGACCAGTTACAAAAACAATGACCCACTAACCTAAACCAATCCCTTTTGTCCATAAACCTATCCACGGATCTCTTAAATGCCCCCAAACTAGGCGCATTTACAACTGCAGCAGGCAGGGTATTCCAATCCCTCACCACCCTCTGGGTAAAGAACCTACCCCTGACTATAAGACCCCTGTCCTATAACTACCACCCCTTAATTTAAAGCCATGCCCCCTCGTGCTAGATTTCTCCATCAGAGGAAAAAGGCTATTACTATCCACCCTATCTAAACCTCTAATCATCTTATATGTTTCAATAAGATCCCTCGCAGCCTCCTTCTTTCCAGCGAAAACAACCCCAAATCTCTCAGTCTCTCCTCATAGGACCTCCCCTCCATACCAGGCAACATCCTGGTAAACCTCCTCTGCATCTTCTCCAAAGCCTCTACATCCTTCCTGTAATGTGGGGACCAGAACTGCACACAAAACTCCAAGTGCGGCCGCACCAGAGTTGTGTACAGTTGTAACATGACGCTGCGACTCCTAAATTCAATCCCCCTACCAATAAACGCCAAGACACCGTATGCCTTCTTAACAACCTTATCTACTTGACTCCCAACTTTCAGGGATCTATGTACACATACACCAAGATCAAAAGAGGCAGACATGTAGACAGATTTCTGAATGCAAAAACATTGCAGTAATCACTGGGACTTCACTACCCTGGTATCAACTGGGATATAAACAGTGTGAAGGCACAATGGACACAAACTTCTCGAAGAGCTTTCAAGAGAACATTTCTAGGCAACAATAATAAGCCCAATGAGAGGGAATGTAATTCTAGATTGAATCGTGGGAAATGGAGCTGGAGAAATCAGTGAATTAACAGCAGGAAACCATTTTACATTGTGACCATCTTAGTATCATTATGGAAAAGAGCAAAGTTGGAACAGGAATAAAATTCCTAAACTGAGGAAGACACATTTGTTAAGCCGGGAGATGAGCTGGTGAGAGTGGACTGGATACGGTGATTCAAAGGGAGAACTGTCAAAGCAGAGTGAGGCATTCAAAGGCAAGATGCTACAGGCACAGTGTAGACATGTCCCCACAAAGAAAAAGGGTGGATTGCCAGATCTAGAACCCCCTGATTATCCAGAAGCATGATGTGGGTATGCCGGCGTTGGACTGGCGTAACACAGTACAAAGTCTGACAACACCAGGTTTTAGTCCAACCGATTTATTTGATGATAATCTCACAAGCTTTCGGGGTTACCCTCTTCGTCAGGTGAATGGAGAGTTCTGGCCTCAGACAGAGCATATAAAGCACAGACAGTTTAGAGATTACTGATTAGAATGCGAATCCTTACACCTAACCTGCTGTTCAAGTCTTAAAGTGGCTGATAATGTGAGTGGAAGGAGCACTGATCACAGTTTAAAGAGATGTGTATTGTCTCCAGACAGTACAGTAAGTTCCGCACACATGAGGATGGTCTCAACAGGGATCTTGGGTTCATGTCGCACTATCTGTAACCCCCATGACTTGCCTGGTTTGCAAAACCTCACTTACTGTACTGTCTGGAGACAATACACATCTCTTTAAACTGTGATCAGTGCTCCTTCCACTCACATTATCAGCCACTTTAAGACTTGAACAGCAGGTTAGGTGTAAGGATTCGCATTCTAATCAGTAATCTCTAAACTGTCTGTGCTTTATATGCTCTGTCTGAGGCCAGAACTCTCCATTCACCTGACGAAGAGGGTAACCTCGAAAGCTTGTGAGAATATTATCAAATAAATCGGTTGGACTAAAACCTGGTGTTGTCAGACTTTGTACTGTATCCAGAAGCATTCAGGCCAAGGGAAAGCAGAGAAAGAAAGCATCTGACAGTCACTAACACCTTTATACTTCGGAAAGCAGTACAGAGGGGAAGGTAAAATGGGAATCAGGGAAGAGAAGATGCAGAAACATTCTGGCAGGGTGAAATTGAATAAAATTGCTGAACACTCTCAGGGTTCACCTCAGCTCAAACCTTTCTCATTGTGTAGTGTTTCACCCAATTATTACAGGAGGCCATTTTGCCCATCGTGTCTGTACCAGCTCTGCCAGTGAGCAGATGATCTAGTGCCACTTCTCCTGGTGGAAGCTTGCACATTCCTCCTTTTCCGAATGCCTCTTTCTCAGCAGCTTTTCTGAGTTGATTTGCTTTTTCCCGATGCAGATTATTGAAGAGGATGGAGCTCTTGTTGAAATTGGACCACGGTTTGTTCTAAACCTTATCAAGATTTTCCAGGGCAGCTTTGGGGGTCCAACACTGTATGAAAATCCCACCTATCGGTCTCCAAACATGGTAAGATGTATCTCCCAATCCATTATAGAGAATTCCAAAGCTTCACTTCCCTCTGAGTGAAGAAATTCCTCCCCCCCTGAGTCCTAAATACCCTGTCTCTTACTCTGAGATTGTGCCCCCTGTTCTCGAGTCTCTGAGCCAGGGGAATCCTCCGGGACACACCCAGCCTGTCTCACTCTGTCAGAATGTGATGCCCCCCCCCTCTCTGTTCCAAACATGGAAATATACAGCTTCTCATCAGTCCTCACTCAGAGAATCCTGCCATCGCAGTGATTAGTCTGATGAACCTCTGTTGCATTGCCTCCATGGCAAGCATATCCTGTCTTACACAAGGAGATCAAAATTGTACACAATACTCGGTGTGTTCAACTCCAAGGTTTGATACAACTGCAACAAGACATCTTAAGTACAGAAGTAAAGTCCTGTTGCATTACTTCCCACCGCAGGAATTGATTCTCTAATCATTACTGCTACTCTCCCTCCACTGTGTCTGAAGCCTGTATAACCTGGATTATTGAGCTGCCAATTCTGCCCCTCCTGGAGCTAGGTTTCTATAATAGCAAAGACACCTTAACTCATCTACCTTTGTGACACTCCTAGCATTGAAGTATAACAGTTTAACCCTGTCACTTGCCGGACTCTTAAACTTTGCTTCTCCTGTAATTCTAGATCTGTCACCACTAGCTAATGTTCTACTTCCATTATCCTGATCTGAATCTAACCTATCAGATCCTGCTCCTGAGATCTCATCCTCCTGCCACATTAATTTAAATACTCCTAACAGAACAGGCGAAAGCTCCCACGAGGACATTGGTTCCAGCGCTGCCTGGGTGCAGCCCGCCCGGTTTGGACAGGTTCCCCTTCCCTAGAACTGGTCCCATTGCCTGAAGAATCTGAATCCCTCCCGGCTACACCATCTCTCCAGCCCCCTGTTCAGTTGGTGTCTCCTGTTATTCCTGCTCCCGCTAATCCCAGGAACTGGGAGAATTCCTGAGCTTACTACTTTTGAGTCCTTGCATTGTATTTTGTTCCCTTACATCCTGTACTCAGCTTGCTGACTCAGACTAAGAGAACAGTCTCCCCCCCCTCCTGTGCAAATCCTCCACCACCTATTCCTCCCCCCACCCCCACCATATCTCCGGTTTCTGGTTCTAACACTCTCTATCATTCCGGTTCTGACTCTATCATGGTGATAAGGTTCACCATGATTGGCTTCTGCAGAAATTGCAGATGTATGGGATTGGGGGTGATCTAGGAAATTGGATCAGGAATTGGCTAGCGGATAGGAGACAGAGGGTGGTGGTTGATGGTAAATATTCGTCATGGAGTTCGGTTACGAGTGGTGTGCCTCAGGGATCTGTTTTGGGGCCACTGCTGTTTGTAATTTTTATTAATGATCTGGATGAGGGTATAGTTGGGTGGATTAGTAAATTTGCTGATGACACCAAAGTCGGAGGTGTGGTAGATAGTGAGGAAGGGTGTTTTAGTCTACAGGGAGACTTGGACAAGTTGCAGAGCTGGGCCGAGAGGTGGTGGATGGAGTTTAATGTGGAGAAGTGTGAGGTAATTCACATTGGTAGGAATAACAGATGAGTAGAGTATCGGGCTAACGGTAGGATTCTGAATAGTGTGGATGAACAGAGGGATCTAGGTGCATGTGTACATAGATCCCTGAAAGTTGGGAATCAAGTCGATAAGGTTGTTAGGAAGGCATACGGTGTCTTGGCGTTTATTGGTAGGGGGATTGAATTTAGGAGTCGCAGCGTCATGTTGCAACTGTACACAACTCTGGTGCGGCTGCACTTGGAGTACTGTGTGCAGTTCTGGTCCCCACATTATAGGGAGGATGTGGAAGCATTGGAGAGGGTGCAGAGGAGGTTTACCAGGATGTTGCCTGGTATGGTAGGGAGGTCCTATGAGGAGAGACTGAGGGATTTGAGGTTGTTTTCGTTAGAAAGAAGGCGGCTAAGAGGGGATCTCATTGAAACATATAAGATGATTAGAGGTTTAGATAGGGTGGATAGTGATAGCCTTTTTCCTCGGATGGAGAAAGCTAGCACGAGGGGGCATGGCTTTAAATTAAGGGGGGGTAGTTATAGGACAGATGTCAGGGGTAGGTTACACAGTGAGCACGTGA
>CM075726.1:2048126-2167109 GCA_037974335.1 Prionace glauca | reverse complement strand
TCACGTGCTCACTGTGTCTGTGTAAAATACATCCCTCTGATATCGGAGTTAAACCTTGCCCCTCTCACCTTGAACCTGTGGCCCCTTGTGATCACCACCTCCGACCTGGGAAAAAGCTCCCCACTGTTCACTCTATCTATGCCTTTCATAATTTTATACACCTCTATTAGGTCTCCCCTCATTCTCTGTCTTTCCAGGGAGAACAACCCCAGTTTACCCAACCTCTCCTCATAGCTTAGACCCTCCATACCAGGCAACATCCTGGTAAACCTTCTCTGCACTCTCTCCAAAGCCTCCACATCCTTCTGGTAGTGTGGTGACCAGAACTGGACGCAGTATTCCAACGTTCTATACAGCTGTAATGTCAGACACCAGTTTTTATACTCCATGCCCCATCCTATAAAGGCAAGCATGCCATATACCTTCTTCACCACCTTCTCCACCTGTGCTGCCACCTTCAAGCATCTGTGGACTTGCACACCCAGGTCCCTCTGTGTGTCTATACTCCTGATGGTTGGGGGGCGGGGGTGGGAATGGACTTGGGAGAATCTCCACTCTCCCCCCACCAACCAGAGATCCATCTGAGCCCCTCTCCTCCTCCGGCAGACTCCAGCGGAAGGTCAGGAAGGGTGCTGCAGGCTGTCCAACGAGTGAAGAAATCTCACAACACCAGGTTTAAACTCCAACAGGACTTTCCAACAGGGACTTTAACCTGGTGTTTGTGAGACTTCTTACTGTGTTTACCCCAGTCCAACACCAGCATCTCCACATCAACTAGTGCAGATCAGAAGGATGGTGGAAGGAGAGCAGCAATCCAGGTAGATTGGGGGTGTTCTCCGCCAGGGGTGGGGGGGGTGGGGGAGACTGCCTTCCCGGGGGGGTTTGATCACAGAGCGGGGGGGGCAGGTCTGCCTCCCAGGGGGGTCTGACCATGGGGGTGGATGATCTGCTGGAGGGGGGGTCTGCCTCCCAGGGGGGTCTGACCATGGGGGTGGATGATCTGCTGGAGGGGGGGGTCTGCCTCCCAGGGGGGTCTGACCATGGGGGTGGATGATCTGCTGGAGGGGGGGTCCTGCCTCCCAGGGGGGTCTGACCATGGGGGTGGATGATCTGCTGGAGGGGGGGTCTGCCTCCCAGGGGGGTCTGACCATGGGGGTGGATGATCTGCTGGAGGGGGGCAGGTCTGCCTCCCAGGGGGGTCTGACCATGGGGGTGGATGATCTGCTGGAGGGGGGGTCTGCCTCCCAGGGGGGTCTGATTGTGGTTTATCCTCCCCCCCCCCCCCCGGCTCTCTCTCTGTTTTGTTTCTCGCGCCCGGGCGCGCTGTTTCAGATTTTCTTCGAACTGCACGTGCGCAGTTCAAAGCTCTGATCATTCCGGCAGCGCTAAGCCCCGCCCACAGCGCGGACTGGACCCGAGCCGGTAAAAAGTGTATGGGCCGCTGGATCAGGGATTCCAGGCTCGGATCCATTTTACATCCGGATCCGGCCCTTAGCCTCCAATTGGTAAAATCGGGCCCCACTGTGTGCAATTCTGGTCACCCTATTATAGAAAGGATATTATTAAACTAGAAAGAGTGCAGAAAAGATTTACTAGGATGTTACCGGGACTTGATGGATTGAGTTATAAGGAGAGGCTGGATAGACTGGGACTTTTTCCTCTGGAGTGTAGGAGGCTGAGGGGTGATCTTATAGAGGTCTATAAAATAATAACCGATGCTGTACACTAGATACATCGATGACATTTTCTTCCTTTGGCCTCATGGTGAACAATCACTGAAACAACTATATGATGATATCAACAAATTCCACCCCACCATCAGACTCACCATGGACTATTCCCCAGAATCAGTTGCATTCTTGGACACACTTATCTCCATTAAGGACGGTCACCTCAGCACGTCACTGTACCGCAAACCCACAGACAATCTCACAATGCTCCACTTCTCCACCCTAAACATGTTAAAGAAGCTATTCCCTATGGACAAGCCCTCCGTATACACAGGATTTGCTCAGATGAGGAGGATCGTGACAGACACCTCCAGACCCTGAAAGATGCCCTCATAAGAACAGGATATGGTGCTCGACTCATAGATCGGCAGTTCCGATGTGCCACAGCGAAAAACCGCACCGATCTCCTCAGAAGGCAAACACAGGACACAGTGGACAGAGTACCCTTCGTCGTCCAGTACTTCCCCGGAGCGGAGAAGCTACGACATCTTCTCCGGAGTCTTCAACATATCATTGATGAAGACGAACATCTCACCAGGGCTATCCCCACACCCCCACTTCTTGCTTTCAGACAACCACACAACCTCAAACAGACCATTGTTCGCAGCAAACTACCCAGCCTTCAGGAGAACAGTGACCACAATACCACACAACCCTGCCACAGCAACCTCTGCAAGACATGCCGGATCATCGACATGGATACATCATCACACGTGAGAATACCATCCACCAGGTACATGGTAAATACTTTTGCAACTCGGCCAACATTGTCTACCTGATACGTTGCAAGAAAGGATGTCCCGAAGCATGGTACATTGGGGAGACCATGCAGACGCTACGACAACGGATGAATGAACATCGCTCGACAATCACCAGGCAAGACTGTTCCCTTCCTGTTGGCGAACACTTCAGTGGTCACGGGCATTCAGCCTCTGACCTTCGGGTAAGCATTCTCCAAGGCGACCTTCATGACACACGACAGCGCAGAGTCGCTGAACAGAGACTGATAGCCAAGTTCCGCACACATGAGGACGGTCTCAACAGGGATCTTGGGTTCATGTCGCACTATCTGTAACCCCGTGACTTGCCTGGGTTTGCAAAACCTCACTTACTGTACTGTCTGGAGACAATACACATCTCTTTAAACTGTGATCAGTGCTCCTTCCACTCACATTATCAGCCACTGTAAAGACTCACATTCCAACCATTATCTTGTAATTGTGAACTTGAACAAAGAACAGTACAGCACAGGAACAGGCCTTTTGGCCCTCCAAGCCTGAACC
Source organism: Prionace glauca (assembly GCA_037974335.1). NCBI lineage: Eukaryota > Metazoa > Chordata > Chondrichthyes > Carcharhiniformes > Carcharhinidae > Prionace > Prionace glauca. The sequence goes on along the minus strand of CM075726.1, from coordinate 2,164,096 downwards.
AGTCGTTGTCCAATTTAGACCAATTGCTCTTACATCCCTCTATTCCCATCTGTTCATGTGTCTAACCAGATAAGTCTTAAATGTCGCTCAACCACCTCACTTGGCAGTGCATTCTAGGTCCCCACCACCCTCTGTGTAAAAACAAAACTTCGCTCGCACATCTCCACTGATCCTTTCCCCCTTATGTTGAACTTGTGTCCGTTTGTAATTGTCATTTCTGCCTTGGGAGAAAGCTTCCAACTGTTCACCCTATCCATACCCCTCATAATTTTATAAACTTCTATTAGGTCGTCCCTCAGCCTCTGTCTTTCCAAGGAGAATAATCCCAGTTTATTCAATCTCTCCTCATAGATAATACTCTCCATACAGGCAACATCCCGGTAAACCTTTTCTGTTTCCTCTCTAAAGCCTCCACGTTCTTTTGATACTGAGTCAATTTGAAATTGTCCACATTATTCCAAATGTGGCCTAACCAGTGTTTGTATAACTGTAACATAATTTGTCAACTTTTATACTTAATGTCCCGTCCAGTAAAGGCGAGGGTGCCACATGCTTTCTTCACCACAGTGGGCTGAAGGGCCCATGTTGTACTGTGCTCTCACCTGGGGAGAACATAGAACATTACAGCACAAACAGGCCCTTCGGCCCTCGAGTTGCGCCGATCACATCAACCCCACCAATCTATAGACCTATCTATAACCCCCAATCCCATTAAACCCCATATACTCATCCAGAAGTCTTTTAAAAGACCCCAGCGAGTTCGCCTCCACCACCGATGACGGCAGCCGATTCCATTCACTCACCACCCTCTGAGTGAAAAACTTACCCCTAACATCACCTCTGTACTTCCCTCCCCGCACCTTAAATCTGTGTCCTCTCGTAGCGACCATTTCAACCCGGGGAAATAGCCTCTGAGAGTCCACCCTATCTATTCCTCTCAACATTTTATAAACTTCTATCAGGTCGCCTCTCAACCTTCACCTCTCTAGGAAAAGAGTCCCAGCTCCCTCAACCTATCTTCATAAGGCATGCCTCCCAGTCCAGGTAACATCCTTGTAAATCTCCTCTGCACCCTTTCAATAGCTTCTACGTCTTTCCTATAGTGAGGCGACCAGAACTGCGCACAGTACTCCAAATGAGGCCTGACAAGGGTCCTGTAAAGTTGCAGCATTACCTCCCGACTCCTAAACTCAATCCCTCGATTAATGAAGGCCAGTACACCATACGCCTTCTTGACCACCTCCTCCACCTGTGAAGATATGGAAAAGTGACCCATCAAATGGAAAGATTGGACAAACTGGTTGGTCAACAGGAATTGTCCGGGGAGGGAATGGGGAATAACACAGTGGAGGCCTGTCCCTTTAAGAGACCAGTGAAGGGACTGTCCCTTTAAGGGCGGTGCGCGCATGCGCACTGTCGACCTGCGGCCTAGCTCAGGCCCCGGGTTTGGTTAGTGAGGCTCCGCCCGCGGCCCCGGGCCCATGGCGCTGACTCGGCTCCGCTGGAGACCCGCGGCCGCGCTGCTGTCCCGGGGGAACCGGCGGGCGCTGTCCCGCCCTCCCGCCCCTTTCCAACCCAACCGGGTGGCGGTGCTGAGTAAAACCACCCGCCTGGAGTTCGAGAGAGAGAGAGAGTCCGGGAGACTGGAGGAGAGGGTGAGGGGGGGGGGGAGGGGGAGGGGGGGAGGGGGGGGGGGGCGGGGGGGAGAGGGCGGAGGGGGGGGAGGGGAGGGGGGGGGGGGGGTGAGGGGGAGAGGGCGGGGGGGGGAGGGGGGAGAGGGCGGGGGGGGGAGGGGGGGAGAGGGCGGGGGGGGGAGGGGGGAGAGGGCGGGGGGGGGAGGGGGGGAGAGGGCGGGGGGGGGAGGGGGGGAGAGGGCGGGGGGGGGAGGGGGGGAGAGGGCGGGGGGGGGGGGAGGGGGGGGGAGAGGGGGGGGGGGGAGGGGGAGGGGGGGGCGGGGGGGGGAGGGGGGGGCGGGGGGGGGAGGGGGAGGGGGGGGCGGGGGGGGGAGGGGGGGGGGGGAGGGGGGGGGGGGAGGGGGGGAGGGGGGGGGGGGCGGAGGGGGGGGGGGGGGAGGGGGGGGGGGGCGGGGGGGCGGAGGGGGGGGGGGGGGAGGGGGGGGGGCGGGGGGGCGGGGGGGGGGGGGAGGGGGGGGGGGCGGGGGGGGGGGGGGGGGGAGGGGGGGGGAGGGGGGGGGGGCGGGGGGGGCGGAGGGGGGGGGGGGGAGGGGGGGGGGGCGGGGGGGCGGGGGGGGGGGGGGAGGGGGGGGGGGGCGGGGGGGGGGGGGGGGGAGGGGGGGGGGGGGCGGGGGGGCGGGGGGGGGGGGGGGAGGGGGGGGGGGGCGGGGGGGGGGGGGGGGGGGGGAGGGGGGGGGGAGGGGGGGGGGGGGCGGGGGGGCGGAGGGGGGGGGGGGGGGAGGGGGGGGCGGGGGGGCGGGGGGGGGGGGGGAGGGGGGGGGGGGCGGGGGGGGGGGAGGGGGGCGGGGGGGGGGAGGGGGGGGCGGGGGCGGGGGAGGGGGGCGGGGGCGGGGGGGAGGGGGGGGGGGCGGGGGAGGGGAGGGGGGGGGGGCGGGGGAGGGAGGGGGGGGGGGCGGGGGAGGGGAGGGGGGGGGGCGGGGGAGGGGAGGGAGGGGGGGCGGGGGAGGGGGGAGGGGGGGGGGCGGGGGGGGGGGGGGAGGAGGGGGGGAGGGGGGGGGGGGCGGGGGGGGGGAGAGGAGGGGGGGGGGCGGGGGGGGGGGCGGGGGGGGGGAGAGGAGGGGGGGGGGCGGGGGGGGGGGGAGGGGGCGGGGGGAGAGGGGGGGGGGAGAGGGGGGGGGAGAGGGGGGGGGGGGAAGGGGGGGGGGGGAAGGGGGGGGGGGGAAGGGGGGGGGGCGGGGGGGGGGGAAGGGGGGGGGGGCGGGGGGGGGGGGGAAGGGGGGGGGCGGGGGGGGGAAGGGGGGGGGGGGCGGGGGGGGGGGGGGGGGGGGGGGCGGGGGGGGGGGGGGGGGGGGGGGCGGGGGGGGGGGGCGGGTTGGGGAGGGTGAGGGGGGCCGGGTTGGGGAGGGTGAGGGGGCGGGGTGGGGAGGGTGAGGGGGGGGCGGGGGGCGGGGTGGGGAGGGTGAGGGGGGGGAGGGGGGGGCGGGGGTGGGGAGGGTGAGGGGGGGGAGGGGGGGCGGGGTGGGGAGGGTGAGGGGGGGGAGGGGGGGGCGGGTTGGGGAGGGTGAGGGGGGGGGGGGCGGGGTGGGGAGGGTGAGGGGGGGGAGGGGGGGGGCGGGGGTGGGGAGGGGGAGGGGGGGGCGGGGTGGGGAGGGTGAGGGGGGGGAGGGGGGGCGGGGGTGGGGAGGGTGAGGGGGGGGAGGGGGGGCGGGGTGGGGAGGGGGGGAGGGGGGGGCGGGAGGGGGAGGGGGGGCGGGGGTGGGGAGGGTGAGGGGGGGCGGGGGTGGGGAGGGGGAGGGGGGGCGGGGTGGGGAGGGTGAGGGGGGGAGGGGGGGCGGGGTGGGGAGGGGGGGCGGGGTGGGGAGGGGGGGCGGGGTGGGGAGGGTGAGGGGGGGGAGGGGGGGCAGGGTGAGGGGGGGGAGGGGGGGGGCGGGGTGGGGAGGGTGAGGGGGGGGAGGGGGGCGGGGTGGGGAGGGTGAGGGGGGGCGGAGGGTGGGGAGGGTGAGGGGGGGGGAGGGGGGGTGGGGTGGGGAGGGTGAGGGGAGGGGGGGCGGGAGGGGGAGGGGGGGGCGGGGTGGGGAGGGGAGGGGGGGCGGGGTGGGGGAGGGTGAGGGGGGCGGGGTGGGGGGGGGAAGGGGGGCGGGGGTGGGGGGGAAGGGGGGCGGGGTGGGGGGAAGGGGGGGGGAAGGGGGGCGGGGTGGGGGAGGGGGGGGGGGCGGGGTGGGGGGGGGGAGGGGGGGGGGTGGGGTGGGGGGGGAGGGGGGGGCGGGGTGGGGGGGGAAGGGGGGTGGGGGGGAAGGGGGCGGTGTGGGGGGGAAGGGGGAGGGAGGGGGGGCGAGGGGGGGAGGGAGTGTGTGGGGGTTGGGGCTGAGAGAGGCGGTGGGGGGGTGAGGGGTGGGTGGGGGAGGTGTGGGGGTTGGGGCTCAGAGAGGGGGGGTGGGGGAGGGTTGGGGGGTGGGGTGTTTTTCTGGCCTGTTTGTTCTGCCTCATGCATCGTGTCTTTGCAGCTTGCCACAAAGGGATCGAGTTACAGTGGATTACTTGAACGACACCGTGTTCACAACACCAATGTGCAGCGAGTGGTGGACTGTCTGCGGTAAGGACAACACTTCATCTTCTTTGGAAATATCAGTTTCTGAATATAATCTTCCAAATCTCTGTGGAGAGGGGATAGTGTGAGAGTACAGCAGGGGGATAAAACCAGAGCTACAGACCCAATACAGCAAAACCTTCACCACAATAATCCTGGACAAATTTAGTTAGCATTTTGTAGAATATATTGCAATAACTGGAAAACCATTGTGCATTCGGTAAATGACGAAACACCTTCTCATCTCAGTGTTAAATTAGCACCTCTTTATTCTGAGACTCTGCCCTCTGGTCCTAATCTCTACCATGAGGGGAAACTTCTCTCTGCGTTTACCCTGTCAGGCTTCTCAAGAATCCAGTATGTTTCAGTGAGATCACCTCTGTCTTCTAAATTCCAGTGAATAGAGACCCAGCCTGAACAATTCCTCCATATCAGGGATCATCCCAGTGAACTGCCTCCAATGAAACAATCTCTTTCCTTAAAGAAGAGGACCAAAACTGCTCCCAGTGCTGCAGATGTATCTACCTGATTTCTGGAGGCCATTCCATTATGTGATATTACAGCTAACAGTACTAAGGAGGTGGTAGTTAAATATATTACCAGATAACACAAATCCAGTCAGATCACGGATCCAATTTTACATCAAAATTATTCAGGGAAGTTGTGGATTGCTTTGAAGCAAAGCAATTTAAATCATCTGGGGTATACTGGCACTGGAGGGGGTGCAGAGCAGATTCACTAGGTTAATTCCGGAGTTGAAAGCATTGGTTTATGAGGAGAGACTGAGTAGACTGGGGCGTTACTCATTGGAATTCAGAAGAATGAGGGGAGATCTTATAGAAGTGGAGAGATGGGTTAGTAAATTCACCGATGACACGAAGGTCGGTGGTGTTGTGGATAGTCTGGAGGGATGTCAGAAGTTGCAGCGTGACATAGATAGGATGCAAGACTGGGCGGAGAAGTGGCAGATGGACTTCCCTGTGGAATTCCCTGCCCAGTGAAGCAGTTGAGCCTCATTGAATGTTTTTAAGGAGAGATAAATTTTGAACAGTAAAGGAATTAAGGGTTATGGTGAGCGGGTGGGTAAGTGGAGCTGAGTCCATGAAAAGATCAGCCATGATCTTATTGAATGGGGGAGCAGGATCGAGGGGCCGAATGGCCGACTCCTGCTCCTAATTCGAACTGCAGGGAGCATCAGAACATGGGGTGTCAATCTTTCTGGACCAGTTGAGGGTCTATAGTCAGGATTATCCAGAGGATTGGGATAAAGGAATTCCATTTGTACTCTTTGCTAATAGGGGTTGCAGTTTATGAATCAACCAAGTTCAGTCCATTTGAATTGATTTTTGGTCATGGGGGTAAGAGGACCACAGAGAGATTCCGGAGAAATTAATGACGGCGCGCTCTGAGACCACACTGTTAGACGACATGTCAAACTTTAAGGAGAGGTTGATGAAGGCTGCTGAGTTGGGTAGACAGCATTTAAAAGTGGCAAAGCACACAATGAGGAAAGAAATCAAAAATTCATAGTTTTTGTGGGCATAAAAGATTAATATTATTACCAATAATATTAATTTGGGGCGGCACGGTAGCACAGTGGTTAGCACTGCTGCTTCACAGCTCCAGGGTCCTGGGTTCGATTCCCAGCTCGGGTCACTGCCTGTGTGGAGTTTGCACATTCTCCCTGTGTCTGCGTGGGTTTTCTCAGGGTGCTCCGGTTTCCTCCCACAGTCCAAAGATGTGCGGGTTAGGTTCATTGGCTATGCTAAAAATTGCCCCTTAGTATCCTGGGATGTGTAGGTTAGAGGGATTAGCAGGTAAATGTGTAGGGATATGGGGATAGGGTCTGGGTGGGATTGTGTTCGGTGCAGACTCGATGGGCCGAAGGGCCTGTTTCTGCACTGTAGGGTTCTATGTAATCTATGTTCTATGTAATAGGAGGTGAAACTTTAAAAGAACATAAGAACATAAGAAATAGGAGCAGGAGTAGGCCATCTAGCCCCTCGAGCCTCCCCCGCCATTCAATAAGATCATGGCTGATCTGTCGTGGCTCAGTTCCACATTCCCGCCCTCTCCCCATAACCCTTAATCCCTTCTCTTATCAAAAACCCATCAACCCGCGTCTTAAATATATTTAGCGAGGCAGCCTCCGCCACTTCAACGGGCAGAGAATTCCAGAGATTCACCACCCTTTGAGTGAAGAAGTTCTTACTCAACTCCGTTCTAAAACGCCCCCCCTTTATCTTGAGGCTGTGCCCCCTAGTCCTACTGTCCTTTCTGAGCGGGAAGAGTCTCTCCACCTCTATCCTATCCATCCCATTCAACATCTTATACATCTCAATGAGATCTCCCCTCATTCTTCTAAACTCTAACGAGTACAAGCCTAGTTTATTCAGCCTCTCCTCATAGTTCAACCCCCTCAACTCCGGTATCAGCCTAGTAAACCTCCTCTGCACTCCCTCCAAGGCCAAAATATCCTTGCGTAAGTACGGCGCCCAAAACTGCACACAGTACTCCAGCTGCAGCCTCACCAATGCCCTGTACAGTTGCAGCAAGACCTCCCTACTTTTATATTCAATCCCCCTCGCTATGAAGGCCAGCATCCCATTCACCTTCCTGACCACCTGCTGCACCTGCAGGCTGGGTTTTTGCGACTCATGCACAAGGACCCCGAGGTCCCTCTGCACCGTTGCCTGCTGCAGTTTTTCACCACATCAGTAATAGTCCTTCCTACCATTATTCCTCCCAAAGTGGACCACCTCACTTGCCAACATTAAATTCCATTTGCCAGTTCCTGGCCCATTCGCCCAGCCTATCTAGATCCTTCTGCAGACTCTCCACACCCTCCGCGCAATTTGCCGTTCCACCAATCTTGGTGTCATCAGCAAATTTCGACACCATACACTCGGTTCCCTCCTCCAGATCATCTATATAAATGGTAAATAGCTGAGGCCCCAGCACCGACCCCTGGGGCACTCCACTAGTCACCATCTGCCAATTCGAATAGCACCCATTGACCCCCACTCTCTGCCTCCTATTTGACTGCCAATCCTCTATCCACACTAACACCTTACCCCCAACTCCATGCCCCCTGACATTCTGCAATAACCTCTTGTGAGGCACCTTGTCAAACACCTTCTGAAAATCAAGAAAGACCACATCCACTGGCTCTCCTCTATCAACTGCCCTAGACACATCCTCATAGAACTCCAGTAAATTTGTCAGACACGACTTCCCTTTAACGAAACCGTGCTGCGTCTGCTCCATCAAGCAATTCCCCTCAAGATGCCTCGCTATTTCCTCTTTGATGACGGATTCTAACATTTTACCTACAACAGACGTTAAACTAATCGGCCTATAATTCCCTGCCTTTTGCCTGGCACCCTTCTTAAACAACGGCGTAACATTAGCCGTTTTCCAATCCTGTGGTCTGAGGCCAGATTTCTCCATTCACCTGACGAAGAGGCAGTCCCCTCAAAAGCTTGTGAGTATATTATCAAATAAATAGGTTGGACTAAAACCTGGTGTTGTCAGACTTTTTACTACTTCACCGGAATCCAGCGACATTTGGAAAATAACCACCAAGGCATCCACTATCACCACCGCCATTTCATTCAGAACCCTTGGGTGCATTCTATCTGGTCCTGGGAACTTGTCCATAATCAGTCCCTCCAGTCTGTCGAGCACTGCCTCTCTAGTAACAATAATGTCATTCAGGCCCTCCATTCCTACCACCTTTCCATCGCTAACACCCGGCAAATTATTCACGTCCTCCTCCGTGAAGACCGAAACAAAAAAGTTATTCAAGGCCTCAGCCATTTCCTCATCCCCTACCACTAAGTCCCCCTTCTCATCCTCTAAAGGACCAACGTTCACCCTAGCCAGCCTCTTCCTTATATATTTATAAAAACTCTTGCTATCCTTTTTTAAATTAAGCACTAGCCCAGCCTCATAGTTTCTCCTACCCTCCTTTATCAACTTCTTTGTCGACATTTAAACCTCTCCCAATCCTCTTCTCGCCCATTACTCTTAGCTACTCTAAACGCCTCCGCTTTTAGTTTAACACTTTCCTTCATCTCCTTCGTTATCCACGGCTTATTAACTCTCCTCCTACTGTCCTTTTTAACCATTGGAATAAATTTCTGCTGAGCACTAAGAAAGATCTCCTTAAATATCCTCTACTGCTCCTCAGCAGACCTATCTTCCAACGCGCTCCCCCAGTCCACAGACGCCAATTCCTCTCTCATCCTACCGTACTCCCCTCTGTTCAAACAATGGACGCGTGTCCGGGAACCCACTTTCTCCTCCTCCATCTGGACCAGAAAGTCCACCATACAATGATCACTCTCCCCAAGAGGATCCTTCACCACAAGGTCCCTAATTCTACCCGCCTCGTTACATAGCACCAGATCCAAGATAGCTCGCTCCCTCGTCGGCTCCAATACACACTGTTCAAAGAAACTATCCCGGCAGCATTCCAAGAACTCTTCCTCGAGCCCACTGCGTCCAACATGGGTCGACCAATCAACATGTAGATTGAAATCCCCCATAACTACTGCCGTCCCATTCCTGCACGCCGCACTTATTTGCGCATTAACAGCCCGCCCCACCTCCAGATCATTATTCGGGGGCCTATAGACGACACCCACTAGCGTCTTCCTCCCTTTGCTGTTCCTAATCTCTACCCACAACGATTCTACTTTCTGCTCTTTGGTTCCTATATCATCCCTTGCTACCACCCTGATGCTATCCTTAATCAGTAGAGTTACGCCCCCCTCTTTTTCCTCCCGCCTATCCTTCCTAAACACTTGATAGCCCTGTACTTTCATCTCCCAGTCCCTGTCACCTTGCAGCCACGTCTCTGTAATGGCCACCAGATCATATCCATTTGTGTCGATCTGCGCCACCAGCTCATCCACTTTATTCCGAATCCTTCGTGCATTTAGATAAAGTGCCTTCATCCCAGCCTTCACCTGGACCCTATTTGCCGTAACGCCACCAACCATACTCACGCCCCCTACTCCCTCTATTATTGGGACATCCTCGGCCTCTTCCCTTACCTGTACCCTCTCCTTAACTTTAGACCCTGTAATGTCACCTACCCTTGCGCACTCGGTTCAGGCAGTAGCCCAGAGATAACCACCTTGTCGGTTCTACTTTTTAATTCCATTCCCAGCTTTTCATACTCCCTCCCCAGATCCTCTGTTCGCATTTTGCCTACGTCATTGGCACCCACATGTACTACAACGACTGGGTTCTCACCCTCCCACTCCAGATTCCTCTGCAGCCCAGCTGCGACATCCTGTACCCGAGCACCAGGCAGACAACACACCCTTCGGTGCACTTTGTCATTGTGACAAAGGACAGTGTCAATACCCTTCACCCCACTATCCCCAATCACTACTACGTTCCTTTTCCCCTTCTCTTTGCCTATGTCCTGCTGCATCACTGTACCGTGTGCAGTTTGCTCACCAACCTCACTGCCCTCGTTCTCGACCACACTGGAAGCAAGAGCCTCAAACCTGTTATGCAGATTGAGAGGCTGAGGCATTCGGTCGCCGCCCCCCTTCCTCCGGCAAGGTTTAGTGGGCCTTATTAAATTGAAAGAAAATTGAGGTGAATTGTTTGATAAGAAAACCAGCTCGAAGGAGGACTCAGTCATTGGAATATGTGAAACAAAGAGTAGGAATTAATGGGTGCTTTTTAAATTGGCAGGCAAAGTTTTTCTCTCTTACTCCACAGGTGCTTCAGTCCGACTTGTTCCCCAACAAGGGACTTACACACGGTGGGTCGTGCGAGGGCTGCTCTTGGATGTTTCAAGAGTAGCCTAGTGCTTCACATTGTCAGTGTACGCTTAAACTGGACCCACTGATGGGCAACACGACAGCTCAGTGACTATCACTGTCTGCTGTGCAGATACATGGATTTGGGCCGGTGTCTGTGGGAGTTTACGCATTCTCCCCGTGCTTGCGTGGGTTTTCTCCGGGTGCTCCAGTTTCCTCCCACACCCCAAAGATGTGCTCTTAGGCTGATTGGTGTAACAAATTGTCCCTAAATTAGCCTCCCCTTAATCTGGTTTCCATTGGGGGTACCATAAGTAGACATGGGTCAAGGGTGGAGGAGAAAAGCACATTGTTAAAATGGCGGAGTGGATTCGTTGGGCCGAAGGGCCTGTTTCCCGTGCTGTGTTGTTCTTTGTAACTGGTGGGGTGCAACAGGGATCGGTGCTGGGACCCCAGCTATTCACAATATATATTGATGATTTGGATGAGGGAACAAAACGTAACATCTCAAAGTTTGCAGATGATACTGAGTTGCGTAGGAGGCGGAACTGTGACGAGGGTGTAGAGATCCTTCAGGATGATCTAGATATCCTGAGCTGGATGAGTGGGCAAATCAATGGCTGATGCAGTATAATTTGGATAAGTGTGAGGTTATTCACTTAAGAAACAAAAACAAGGCGGCAGATTACTACCTGAATGGCTGTAAATTGGGAGAGGGGAATGTGCAGAGGGATCTGGGTGTCCTTGTGTACCAGTCACTGAAGGTAAGTGTGCAGGTACAGCAGGCAGTAAAGCAGGTGAATGGTATGTTGGCCTTCACTGTGAGAGATTTTGAGTACAGGAGCAGGGATGTGTTGTTACAATTATACAGGGGCCTTGGTGAGGCCACACTTAAACATTGACTGCGATTCTCCCATCATGACCTGCAACTTTTCTGGGGGGACAGGGGTGTCAGGGCTGGCCCAGGAATTGATTTGGGGGTTATGATCGGGCCATGGGGGCGGGGGTACTGGAGGAGATCCCGGGCTGGCCAGCAAACAGGGAGACTGACAGATTGGGACCTCTGCAGTGCACAGAGTGTGAGGATTCAGGTGAGAAGCTGCATTGACAAAATAGTGGTGAACTAGGACAGTTTTGCCACCAGTTCAGCACCTTCAGGAGAATTGCCCCCATTGTACAGTTTTGGTCTCCTTTCCTGAGGAAGGATGTTCTTGCTCTCGAGGGAGGACAGCAAATGTTTATCAGGCTGATTCCAGGGATGGCGGGACTGATGTATGAGGAGAGGTTACATAGAACCCTACAGTGCAGAAACAGGCCTTTCGGCCCATCGAGTCTGCACCGAACACAATCCCACCCAGACCCTATCCCCATATCCCTACACATTTTACCTGATAATCCCTCTAACCTACACATCTCAGGACACTAAGGGGCAATTTTAGCATAGCCAATGAACCTAACCTGCACATCTTTGGACTGTGGGAGGAAACCGGAGCACCCAGAGAAAACCCACGCAGACACGAGGAGAATGTGCAAACTCCACACAGGCAGTGACCCGAGCCAGGTTGACTAGGTTAGTATTGTTTTCGCTGGAGTTCAGACAGGATTCACGGTGGAAAGTGATCTGGGAGGTTGTACTACAGGTTTGTGGCAGACTGAAAAGATTGAGTATGTGGATATTAAGAAGGAGGATGTGGTGGAACTTTTAAATTCTATCAAGATAGATAAGTCGCCGGGACCAGATGGGATGTACCCCAGGTTACTGTGGGAGGTGAGGGAAGTGATTGCAGAGCCTCTGGCGATGATCTTTGCGTCGTCGATGGAGACGGGCGAGGTTCTGGAGGTTTGGAGGATTGCGGATGTGGTTCCTATTTTGAAGAAAGGGAACAGGGATAGCCTGGGAAATTACCGACCGGTGAGTCTGACCTCAGTGGTTGGTAAGTAGATGGAGAGGATTCTGAGGGACAAGATTTATGAGCATTTAGAGAAGTTTAGAATGATCAGGAATAGTCAGCACGGCTTTGTCAAGGGCAGGTCATGCCTTACGAGCCTAGTTGAGTTCTTTGAAAATGTGACTGAACACATTGACGAAGGAAGTGCCGTGGACGTGGTGTACATGGACTTCAGCAAGGCATTCGATAAGGTCCCCCATGCAAGACTTCTTGAAAAGGTGAGAGGGCATGGGATCCAAGGGCCTTTGACCTTGTGGATCCAGAACTGGCTTGCCTGCAGAAGGCAGAGAGTGGTTGTGGATGGGTCTTTTTCGGAATGGAGGTCAGTCACCAGTGGGGTGCCCCAGGGATCTGTTCTAGGACCCTTGCTGTTTGTCATTTTCATAAATGACCTGGATGAGGAAGTGGAGGGATGGGTTAGCAAGTTCGCCGATGACACGAAGGTCGGTGGTGTTGTGGATGGTCTGGAGGGATGTCAGAAGTTGCAGCGTGACGTAGATAGGGTGCAGGAATGGGCGGAGAAGTGGCAGATGGACTTCAACGCAGATAAATGTGTAGTGGTCCATTTTGGCAGGACCAATGGGATGCAGGAGTACAATATCAAGGGCAGGAGTCTTAGCTGGGTTGAAGAGCAGAAGGATATTGGGGTCCGGGTTCACAGGACTCTTAAATCGGCCTCGCAGGTGGAGGAGGTGGTCAAGAAGGCGTATGGTGTACTGGCCTTCATTAATCGAGGGATTGAGTTTAGGAGTCGGGAGGTAATGCTGCAACTTTACAGGACCCTCGTCAGGCCTCATTTGGAGTACTGTGCGCAGTTCTGGTCGCCTCACTATAGGAAAGACGTAGAAGCTATTGAAAGGGTGCAGAGGAGATTTACAAGGATGTTGCCTGGACTGGGAGGCATGCCTTATGAAGATAGGTTGAGGGAGCTGGGTCTCTTCTCCCTGGAGAGGCGAAGGTTGAGAGGTGACCTGATAGAGGTTTATAAAATGTTGAGAGGAATAGATAGGGTGGACTCTCAGAGGCTATTTCCCCGGGTTGAAATGGTCGCTACGAGAGGACACAGATTTAAGGTGCTGGGAAGCGGGTACAGAGGTGATGTTAGGGGTAAGTTTTTCACTCAGAGGGTGGTGAGTGAATGGAATCGTCTGCCGTCATCGGTGGTGGAGGCGAACTCGCTGGGGTCTTTTAAAAGACTTCTGGATGAGTATATGGGGTTTAATGGGATTGGAAGTTACAGATAGGTCTATGGCCTGGTAGGTATAGATGTGATCGGTGCAACTTGTGGGCCGAAGGGCCTGTTTGTGCTGTAATGTTCTATGTTCTAAATGAGGGGGGGATCTCACAGAGACTTATAAAATTCTAACAGGACTACACAGGGTAGATGTAGGAAGGATGGTCCCGATTGTGGGGGTGTCCAGAACTAGGGGTCACAGTCTGAGGATTCAGGGTAGACCATTTAGGACGGAGATGAGACATTTTGTCAACCAAAGACTGGTGATTCTGTGGAATTCATTACCACAGGAAGTTGCTGATGCCAAAACATTGAATGTATTCAAGAAGTGGCTGGATATAGCACTTGGGGCAAATGGGATCAAAGGTTATGGGGAGAAAGTAGATTTAGGCTATTGAAGTGGACGGCATGGTGATGCGGTGATTAGTAATGCTGTCTCTCAGCACCAGTAGCCCAGGTTCAATTCCCCACTTGGGTCACTGTCTGTGTGGAGTTTGCACTTTCTCCCCGTGTCTGTGTGGGTTTCCTCCGGGTGCTCCAGTTTCCTTCCACAGTCCAAAGATGTGCGGGTTAGGTTGATTGGCCATGCTAAATTGCTGCTTAGTATCAGGGGGATTAGCAGGGTAAAGCCATTGGGTTACGGATTGGGGCCTGGTGGGGTGTGGTTGGTACAGACTCGATGGGCCGAATTACCACCTTCTGTATTACAGGGATTAATGATTCTCTGATCATGTGTGACTGATGAATGTGGAGCAGACTGGAAGGGTTGAAAGACCTCCTGCTCTTATCTTCTCTGTTTCTTTACACACAGTATTTTGATAAGGAAGGAAAGCAGGAGAATGTGTTAGTTGTTACAACTCAGAATGAAAAAACAAATGAAGGTGATTCTGAATTTGATAATGAGAATCCTACAGTGCAGAATGAGACCATTCGGCCCATTGAGTCTGCAACGACTATAATCTCCGATTCCCGTAACCCCACATATTTACTCTGCTAATCCCTCTGATACTAGGGTCAATTTAGTAGATTGGATAATGAAGTAGTTATCAGAAATTGGGATAAATTAGTTACTTTCCAGAAGAAAATGAAAATGACCTGTTATTGTAATTGCATGACGATTTATATGTAGGAACAGATTGGGAAGATAAAAGTTCGACATGATGTACTTTAGAAAATGCTGTTCCAATGAAGCAAGGTATGTACAGACTTGATCACTCCAGGTAGCACAGATTCAGAAGGACAAGTGCCTCACAAACCCTATCGAGTTTTTTGAGAAAGTGACCAAAGAGGTGGATAGGGGTAAGGCAGTTGACGTGGTGTATATGGATTTTAGCAAAGCGTTTGATAAGGTTCCCCATGGTAGGCTTCTGCAGAAAATGCAGATGTATGGGATTGGGGGTGATTCAGCAGTTTGGATCAGGAATCGGCTAGCTGATAGAAGACAGGGTGGTGGTTGATGGGAAATATTCAACCTGGAGTTCAGTTACAAGTGGTGTGCCTCAGGGATCTATTTTGGAGCCACTGCTGTTTGTCATTTTTATAAATGACCTAGATGAGGGTGTAGCAGGATGGATTAGTAAATTTGCTGATGACACCAAAGTTGGAGGAGTTGTAGACAGTGAGGATGGATGTTACAGTTTGCAGAGGGACATAGATAAGCTGCAGAGCTGGGCTGAGAGGTGGCAAATGGAGTTTAATACGGAAAAGTGTGAGGTGATTCACTTTGGTTAGAGTAACAGGAGTACAGGATATAGGGCTAATGGAAGGACTCTTAGTAGTGTTGACAAGCAGAGAGATCTCAGTGTACATGTGCATAGCTCCCTGAAAGTTGGCACCCAGGTTGATAAGGTTGTTAAGGCATACGGTGTGTTAGCTTTTATTGGTAGAGGGACTGAATTTCGGAGCCGTGAGGTCAAGTTACAACTGTACAAAACTCTGGTGCGGCCGTACTTGGAGTATTGCGTACAGTTCTGGTCGCTGCATTATAAGAAAGATGTGGAGGCATTGGAAAGGGTGCAGAGGAGGTTTACCAGGATGTTGCCTGGTATGGTGGGAAGGTCTTATGAGGAAAGGCTGAGGGACTTGAGGTTATTTTCATTCGAGAAGAAGGTTAAGAGGTGACCTAATTGAGGCATACAAGATGATCAGAGGGTTAGATAGGGTGGACAGTGAGAGCCTTTTTCCTCGGATGGTGATGGCTAACACGAGGGGACATAGCTTTAAATTAAGGGGTGATAATTATAGGACGGATATCAGAGGTAGGTTCTTTACTCAGAGGGTAGTAAGGGTGTGGAATGCCCTGCCTGCAGCAGTTGTGGACTCGCCAACTTTAAGGGCGTTCAAATGGTCAGTGGATAGGCATATGGGTAACATTGGAATAGTTTAGGTTAGAGGGTCATTAGATTGGTTCCACTGGTCGGTGTGACATCGAGGGCCGAAGGGCCTGCAATGCGATGTGATGTTATGTGTACTAAGTTGATGCTTGTGCAGTCTGAGATACAGCAGACACAAATCTTGATTCAACACTACAGAAGATTGGTTGGTAACTCCGAATCTCAGTTAATGAAGACTCAAATCAAGATGGATCAGTGCAATGGAAAACAGGCAAAGACAGCAAAGGAGAACCAATTATTGAATAATGATGTGAATAAGGAAAATGAGGAGGTGCAAAGACAGATAGAGAACAGTACAGCACAGGAACAGGCCCTTTGGCCCTCCAAGCCTGCACTGATCATGTTGTCCTATCTAAACCAACTGCCTGTATCTCTATATCCCGTCTGTTCGTGTGTCTAATCAGGTAAGTCTTAAATGTGGCTAACGTATCTACCTCAACCACCTCACTTGGCAGTGCGTTCCAGGTCCCACCACCCTCTGTGTAAAAAAAAACTTTCCTCGCACATCTCCACTGATCCTTTCCCCCCCCCCCCTTACCTCAAACTTGTTCTCCTTTGTAATTGTCATTTCTCCCTGGGGAAAAGCTTCCAACTGTTCACCCTATCGATATCTCTCATAATGCACGTCACAACAGAAGGTGGAGTTTTACTATCTGTCAGGAACTAAGGTCAGTTGACAAGGAAGAGGACGGGATAAAGTGACCCTCAGGATGACCCTGAGCATTCGTGAATTTGAGAAAATGTAGAAAGGTGGCAAAGTGTTCGGCCTTCTGGAAAAAGATTACTTTGGTTTGATGTTTTGGGACTCTGAAAATCAAAGAACTGTTTGTATTCAGCAAAGGAAATTAAAAAGCAAATCTAAAGGGGTGTGTGAATCTTTGCACTCAATGTGAAGCTCGACCCTCTGGATTCTGCCCAGCTGTTTGAGAATATCATCAGGACACATTTACAATGAAACCGACTGCAGTCAAGGAATCAAAGCTGGATCGGGAAGAAGAGGAAACAGCTAAACAACAGCAGTATGTCAAAGGCAGGAGGAGATCACAACTTTGATAGAAGGATGGAATATTCAATGTGGAAGAGACTGGACTGGGCATATTTGCACGCGTAGATGTAATAAGTGTCTGTATATATCTTGGAGTACTAATAGTGTGAAAACTAGAAGTTTTGAAAAATGAAGCCAACTCTTCATTATTTTAGTGGGTAAGTGTGATGATCCTGTGCCTTTAAGAAATATATTTGGGATGTTTCTTGTGAGGGGAATGTTTAAAATTCAGTTCTGTTTTGCAGGAAGATCATTTATCTTGGAAACATTTTAAATGAATAGCTGGTGTGTTTAAGCAGAACTGATGCATGTGTGTTTAGGGGAATCTAAGAGTTTTGATTGGATTAATTGACTGAGATTAGTTAGCAGTTAGGACTTGTATCTTGTCATATTTTAAGTATTGTTAAAGGTTCAGCTGGTTCATTTATTATGATTATGAACTGCAGCAATTCAAGAAGGCAGCTCATCACCTTCTCGAGGGCAACTCAGGATGGGCAAGAAATGCTAGCCAACCAGCAATGCCCATGTCCCATAAATTAAAAAAAGGAGGTATCTTGTTAAATAAAGTTTTGTTTTGATAAAGGTTTCCTACTGTATCAGTAAAATCGTGCCTCAAACTGATTTCCAGAATAGAAAATTATTGGGGTCCTGTCTGTCTGTCTGTCTTAAAATACCTGGGGTTTCTGATCTGGAATCCCAGGCACCACATACTACCTATCAATATCTTTATGTAAACTATTTGTATGCCTCTTGCAACTTGACTTTTTGCGTCCTTCACTTCCTTTATTCAAGTCAGTAATACATATTGTAAATAGTTGTGTCCCTGTGGAGCTCCTCCAGTTATAGGTCGCCAACCTGAAAAAGGACCCCTTATCTCCACTTATTGTTTTCTCTCCATTGGTATAATCCATTTCGATCACTAAAGGCCTGTCCAGGTGCACCCATGCCGACACTATAGTTAAGAAAGCCCATCAACATCTCTATTTTCTCAGAAGACTACAGAAATTTGGATGTCAGCTACAACTCTATTCAACATTTACAGATTCTTTCTAGTTGTATCACAGCTTGGTATGGGTTGCTGCTCTGCCCAAGACTGCAAGGAATTACAAAAAGTTGTGAGTGTAGCCCAATCCAGCTCACAAACCAGCCTCCCATCCACTGACTCTCTATACTTCTTGCTGCCTTGGCAAAACAGCCAGGATAATTAAGGACCCCATGCACCCCAGACGTTCCCTCTTTCCCAATGGAAGAAGGTGGAAAAGAACATAATAAGAACATAAGAAATAGGAGCAGGAGTAGGCCATCTAGCCCAGCCTATCTAGATCCTTCTGTAGACTCTCCACACCCTCCGCACAATTTGCCGTTCCCCCAATCTTGGTGTCATCAGCAAATTTCGACACCCTACACTCAGTTCCCTCCTCCAGATCATCTATATAAATGGTAAAAAGCTGAGGCCCCAGCACCGACCCCTGGGGCACTCCACTAGTCACCATCCGCCAATCCGAATAGCACCCGTTGACCCCCACTCTCTGCCTCCTATTTGACAACCAATCCTCTATCCACGCTAACACCCTACCCCCAACTCCATGTCCCTCGACCTTCTGCAATAACCTCTTGTGAGGTACTTTGTCAAACGCCTTCTGAAAATCTAGAAAGACCACATCCACCGGCTCTCCTCTATCCACCGCCCTAGACACATCCTCATAGAACTCCAGTAAATTTGTCAGACACAACTTCCCTTTAATGAAACCGTGCTGCGTCTGCTCTATCAAGCAATTCCCTTCAAGATGCCTCGCAATTTCCTCCTTAATGACAGATTCTAACATTTTACCTATCACAGACGTTAAACTAACCGGCCTATAATTCCCCGCCTTTTGCCTGGCACCCTTCTTAAACAACGGCGTAACATTAGCCGTTTTCCAATCGTCTGGCACTTCCCCGGAATCCAGCGACGTCTGGAAAATAACCACCAAGGCATCCACTATCACCTCCGCCATTTCTTTCAGAACCTCGGATGCATTCCATCCGGTCCTGGGGACTTGTCCACAATCAGCCCCTCCAGTCTGTCGAGCACCGCCTCTCTAGTAACAGTAATGTCATTAAGACCCTCCAGTCCTACCACCTTTCCATCGCTAACACCCGGCAAATTATTCACGTCCTCCTCCGTGAAGACGGAAACAAAAAAGTTATTCAATACCTTAGCCATATCCCCATCCCCTACCACTAGGTCCCCTTTCTCATTCTCTAAAGGACCAACATTCACCCTAGCCAGCCTCTTCCTTCTTATATATTGATAAAAACTCTTGCTATCCTTTTTTATATTAAGTGCTAGCCCAGCTTCATAGTTTCTCCTACCCTCCTTTATCAACTTCTTTGTCAATCTTTGTTGACATTTAAACCTCTCCCAATCCTCTTCTCGCCCACTCCTCTTCGCTACTCTAAATTCCTCCGCTTTTAATTTAACACTTTCCTTCACCTCCTTCGTTATCCACGGCTTATTACCTCTCCTCCTACGGTCCTTTTTGACCATCGGAATAAATTTCTGCTGAGCACCAAGAAAGATCTCCTTAAAGATCCTCCACTGCTCCTCAGCAGACCCTCCCTCCAACGCACTCCCCCAGTCCATATTCGCCAATTCTTCTCTCATCCTACCATACTCCCCTCTGTTCAAACAAAGGACGTGTGTCCGGGAACCCACTTTCTCCTCCTCCATCTGCACCAGAAACTCCACCATACAATGATCACTCTCTCCAAGAGGATCCTTCACCTCAAGGTCCCTAATTCTACCCGCCTCATTACATAGCACCAGATCCAAGATAGCTCGCTCCCTCGTCGGCTCCAACACACACTGTTCAAGGAAATTATCCCAGCAGCATTCCAAGAACTCTTCCTCGAACTTCCCGCGTCCAACATGGGTCAACCAATCAATATGCAGATTGAAATCCTCCATAACTGCGGCCGTCCCATTCCTGCACGCCGCACTTATTTGCGCGTTAACAGCCCGAGTTAAAAAGAGAAAAGTCTGAAGTCACATACCAACCGACTCGAACAGCTTCTTCCCTGTTGCTTTCAGACTTTTGAATGTACCTACCTAGCATTAAGTTGATCTTCCTCTACATCCTAGCCATGACTAACACATTTTGCACTCTTCCCTTTCCTTCTCTATGAATGGTATCCTTAATGGTATGTTTAATGTGGAGAAGTGTGAGGTAATTCATTTCGGTAGGAATAACAGATGTGTCGAGTATAGGGCTAACGGTAGGACTTTGAATAGTGTGGATGAACAGAGGGATCTAGGTGTATGTGTACATAGATCCCTGAAAGTTGGGAATCAAGTAGATAAGGTTGTTAGGAAGGCATACGGTGTCTTGGCGTTTATTGGTAGGGGGATTGAATTTAGGAGTCGCAGCGTCATGTTGCAACTGTACAAAACTCTGGTGCGGCCGCACTTGGAGTATTGTGTGCAGTTCTGGTCCCCACATTACAGGAAGGATGTGGAGGCTTTGGAGAGGGTGCAGAGGAGGTTTACCTGGATGTTGCCTGGTATGGAGGGGAGGTCCTATGAGGAGAGACTGAGGGATTTGAGGTTGTTTTCGTTAGAAAGAAGGTGGCTAAGAGGAGACCTTATTGAAACATATAAGATGATTAGAGGTTTAGATAGGGTGGACAGTGATAGCCTTTTTCCTCGGATGGAGAAAGTTAGCACGAGGGGGCATGGCTTTAAATTAAGGGGTGGTAGTTTCAGGACGGATGTCAGGGGTAGGTTCTTTACCCAGAGGGTGGTGAGGGATTGGAATGCCCTGCCTGCTGCAGTTGTAAATGCGCCTAGTTTGGGGGCGTTTAAGAGATCTGTGGATAGGTTTATGGACGAAAAGGGATTGGTTTAGGTTAGTGGGTCATTGCTTTTTAACTGATTGGCACAACATCGTGGGCCGAAGGGCCTGTTCTGGGTGTTATGTTGTATGTCTATTGCATGAGAGGAACAATTCTTTTCACTATAATACATGTGACAATAAATCAAGTCAAATGATAACCATTTAGCGTCATCCATGCTTTCCTGCAGTTGAGAACTCCTTCATTTTACTAACTTTGAGGGAGAGATTATTGTCAATGCACCAGTTCATCAGATTCTCTCTATCCTGTACCCGCTCAAAAAAGACAGTAGGACAAGGGGGCACAGCCTCAAGATAAAGGGGAGGCAGTTTAGAACAGAGTTGAGGAGGAACTTCTTCACTCAAAGGGTGGTGAATCTCTGGAATTCTCTGTCCATTGAAGTGGTGGAGGCTGCCTCGCTAAATATTTTTAAGAAACGGGTTGATGGGTTTTTGATAAGAGAGGGGATTAAGGGTTATGGGGAGAGGGCAGGAAGGTGGAGCTGAGCCACGACAGATCAGCCATGATCTTATTGAATGGCGGGGCAGGCTCGAAGGGCTAGATGGCCTATTCCTGCTCCTATTTCTTATGTTCTTATGTTCTCTCATCGTTGTTTGAGATCCGACTAATGAATCTCTCTAGACTGTCTCCATAGCAAGGAGATCAAAATTGTACACAGTACTCGGTGTGTTCAACAACTGCAACAAGACATCTTCACTTCTGTACTTGGGTCCCGTTGTGATGAAGGTCAACATAGCATTTGCCTTCCTTATTCACTGTTCCACTGGCACGCTAACTTTGAGTCAGTCATGAACAAGGACACCTTGGGTCCCTTTGGCTATCAACATTTCCCAACCTCTCATTATTTCTGCCTTTGCTTTTCCCACCAAAGTGGATAACTCCTCACGTGTTTATATTATATTTCATCTGACACCTTCTTGCCCACTCACTGAGCCTGTCCAACCCACTTGAAACTTTGCATCCTGCTGACAACTCACATTGCAAAGTTTGGTGTCATTGGCAGAGTTAGGAATACTACAATTGGTCCCCACATCTAAATCATTGAAATGGGTTGTGAACAACTGTGTCCTGAGCACTGATCCGTGCAGTATCCCACTAGTAACAGCCTGTCATCTTGAGAATGATTCATTTATTCCTACTGCTTTCTGTCTGTCAGCCAATTCTCAATCCACACTAATAATTACTGCCAAACCCAATTCTCAATCCATACCTGTATTACAGTGACCTGAGATCAGTATAAGGTGGTTCAAAAGAATAAGCTTTGTATAAATAAATAAGTTTAGAATCTCTACAGTGCAGAAGGAGGCTGTTTGGCCCATCGAGTCTGTACTAACTCTCATGCAGGCTTACCACATACTTGCCCCGCTGATCCCCCTAACCTATATATCTTGGGGCATTCAGGGAAAATTTACCATGGCTAATCCACCTAACCTGCACATCTCTAGAATGTGGGAGGAAACAGGAACACCCAGGAGGAAACCCATGCAGACATGGGGAGAATGTGCAAACTTCACATAGACAGTGACCCGAGGCCAGAATTGAATCTGGGTCCCTGGCACAGTGAGGTAGCAGTGCTAACAAAACAGTAACTCAGAACAGTAATAACTATGAAAACAAGACTTGCTTACAGCCTGTTGCAGGCTAAAAGCTTACACTTTGAATTCCAATTCCACCATTTGTAGTGATGGGATTCAAACCCGGGTCCTCAGCTCATTAGCTGAGTTTCTGTATTAATAGTCCAGTGATAACACCACGAGTCCATTGCCTCCCCCTCAACTCCTCATGACCCCTCTGAGAAGATGTTCCTCCTCAACTGATTCTCCACATGAGAAACATTCTCACAGCATCCACCCTGTTGAGCTCCCTCAGATATAAAATATCTGGAATTAAGAAATCATTGTCAATTGTCAGAACAACCCATCTGCTTCATTAATGTCCTTTAAGGAAGGAAATCTGCTGTCCTTACCTAGTCTGATCTACATTTGACTCCAAAATCACAACAACCATAGAAAGCATTCTTTCTGGTTGTATCACAGCTCGGTCTGGGCTCCTGCTCTGCCCAAGACTGCAAGGAACTACAAAAGGTGGTGAAAGTAGCCCAACCTATCACACAAACCAGCCTCCCATCCATTGACTCTGTTTACACCTCCAGCTGCCTCAGGGAAAAGCAGCTAGTAAAATTAAGGACCCCAAGCACCCCGGACATTCTTTTCCCCTTTTCTGATTGAGAAAAAGATACAAAAGTCTGAGGTCCCGTTCCAACCGACTCAAGAACAGCTTCTTCCCTGCTGCTGTCAGACTTTTGAATGGACCTACCTCACGCTAAGTTGATTTTTCTCTAACCCTAGCTATGACATTTAAATGGTCATTGGATAAACATATGGATGATATTGGGATAGTTTAGGTTAGATGGACTTTAGATTGGTTTCACAGATCAGAACAACATCGAGGGCTGAAGGGCCTGTACTGCGCTGTAATGTTCTATAACTGTAACACTACATTCTGCACACTCGTTTCCTTTTCTATGAATGGTATGCTTTGTACAGCGCGCGAGAAACAATACTTTTCACTGTATGCTAATATATGTGACAATAATAAATCAACTCAATGTGGTTGACCTTTGAAGGGCAGTAGAGGATGGGCAGTGAATGCTGGCCAGTCAGCAACACCCATGACCCACAAATGAATTGTAAAAGTTGTAATCTAGAGAATTCTCTGCAGAGGACATGGGAGGCAGTGTCATTAGTATATTCAAGGTTAAATGAGATTTCTGATTGACAAGGGAGTTAACAAGGGATTATGAAGAACAGAGCGGAGTTACAGGAACAAACAGATCAGCCACGGTCTGATTGAATAATGGAGCATGCTCAAGGGGCTGAATGGCCTTCTACTCATTCCTTATGTTGTAATAATCTGTCATCTTGATAGGGTAAGAGCTAATAGAGATACTGAATAATGGAGCAGGCTCAGGACATCTGTATGGTCTACTGTTTCTCAATACTGAACTGATTAGTGAGAATGAGAGCCCATGTACCATGGGTCATTACAGCCTGAGCACAGATGATGCCGAACTAAGTCACACTGTTGCTCTCTCTTTTTAGGGCGGAGGGGATTGAGGTTCGCTTGGTGAAGCGCAGGGATTACACTGAGGAGACGGTGCAATGGGCAGACGCCATCATATCTGCTGGAGGTAACAACAGTTATACAGTGTTTGCCGTGTATGAACCGGCCCCAATTGAGGGTTGGTGTCGAACAGTTCAGTGCTACAGGGTAAACTGCGCATCTTCCTGCTTTAAAATCACGTCTCCTCCAGTGCCTTTTGAGGGGACTTCTAACAAGAAGAGTTTCTGGGGAAAATGGTCATCATCCCTCACTCAACGCAAAACCACATGAGCTAAAAACAGAGCACAGCTCCCTCTACACTTTCCCCCCATCAAACACTCCCAGGACAGGTACCGCACAGGGTGAGATACAGAGTAAAGCTCCCTCTACACTTTCCCCCATCAAACACTCCCAGGACAGATACAGCACAGGGTGAGATACAGAGTAAAGCTCCCTCTACACTGTCCCCCCATCAAACACTCCCAGGACAGGTACAGCACGGGGTTAGATACAGAGTAAAGCTCCCTCTACACTGTCCCCATCAAACACCCCCAGGATAGGGACAGCATGGGGTTAGATACAGAGTAAAGCTCCCTCTACACTGTCCTCCCATCAAACACTCCCAGGACAGGTACAGCACGGGGTGAGATACAGAGTAAAGCTCCCTCTACACTGTCCCCCCATCAAACACTCCCAGGACAGGTACAGCACAGGGTTAGATACAGAGTAAAGCTCCCTCTACACTGTCCCCATCAAACATTCCCAGGACAGGGACAGCATGGGGTTAGATACAGAGTAAAGCTCCCTCTACACTGTCCCCCCCATCAAACACTCCCAGGACAGGTACAGCACAGGGTTAGATACAGAGTAAAGCTCCCTCTACACTGTCCCCATCAAACATTCCCAGGACAGGGACAGCATGGGGTTAGATACAGAGTAAAGCTCCCTCTACACTGTCCCCATCAAACACTCCCAGGCCAGGTACAGCACAGGGTTAGATATAGAGTAAAGCTCCCTCTACACTGTCCCCATCAAACACTGATGTGGGTATGCCGGCGTTGGACTGGCGTAAACACAGTAAAAAGTCTGACAACAGTCAGAACTCTCCATTCACCTGACGAAGAGGCAGCCCCCTCGAAAGCTTGTGAGAATATTATCAAATAAATCGGTTGGACTAAAACCTGGTGTTGTCAGACTTTTTACCATCAAACACTCCCAGGACAGGTACAGGACAGGGTTAGATACAGAGTAAAGCTCCCTCTACACTGTCCCCATCAAACACTCCCAGGACAGGTACAGTACGGGGTTAGATACAGAGTAAAGCTCCCTCTACACTGTCCCCACATCAAACACTCCCAGGACAGGTACAGCACGGGGTTAGATACAGGGTAAAGCTCCCTCTACACTGTCCTATCAAACACTCCCAGGACAGGGACAGCACGGGGTTAGATACAGAATAAAGCTCCCTCTACACTGTCCCCCCATCAAACACTCCCAGGACAGGTACAGCACACAGGGTTAACATAGAATATAGAACATTACAGCGCAGAACAGACCCTTCGGCCCACGATGTTGCGCCGACCAGTTACAAAACAATGACCCACTAGCCTAAACCAATCCCTTTTCGTCCATAAACCTATCCACAAATCTCTTAAACGCCCCCAAACTAAGCGCATTTACAACTGCAGCTGGCAGGGCATTCCAGTCCCTCACCACCCTCTGGGTAAAGAACCTACCCCTGACATCTGTCCTATAACTACCCCCCCTTAATTTAAAGTCGTGCCCCCTCGTGCTAGCTTTCTCCATCCTATGAAAAAGGCTATCACTACCGAAATGAATTACCTCACACTTTTCCACATTAAACTCCATCCGCCACCTCGCAGCCCAGCTCTGCAACCTTTCTAAGTCACCCTGCAAACTATGACACCCTTCCTCACAATCTACCACACCTCCGACTTTGGTGTCATCAGCAAACTTACTAATCCACCCAACTATACCCTCATCCAGATCATTAATAAAAATTACAAACAGCAGTGGCCCCAAAACAGATCCCTGAGGCACACCACTCATAACTGAACTCCATGACGAATATTTACCATCAACCACCACCCTCTGTCTCCTATCTGCTAGCCAATTCCTGATCCAATTACCTAGATCACCCCCAATCCCATACATTTGCATTTTCTGCAGAAGCCTACCATGGTGAACCTTATCAAACGCCTTGCTAAAATCCATATACACCACATCAACTGCCTTACCCCTATCCACCTCTTTGGTCACTTTCTCAAAGAACTCGATAAGGTTAGTAAGGTACGACCTACCCGCTACAAAACCATGCTGACTGTTTCTAATCAATTCATTACTCTCCAAATAACTATAAATCCTGTCTCTAATAATCCTTTCCAAAACCTTACCCACCACAGAAGTAAGACTCACCGGTCTATAATTCCCACGAAGTCTCTTCTCCCCTTCTTAAACAATGGGACAACATTTGTTGTCCTCCAATCTTCCGGTACTATACCAGAGACCAACGACGACCTGAAGATCAGAGCCAGAGGCTTTGCAATCACCTCTCTAGCCTCCCAAAGAATCCTAGGGTAAATCCCATCCGGACCAGGGGACTTATCTATTTTCAAACCCTCTAAAATATCCAGCACATCCTCCGTATCAACTGCAATACAATCTATTTTACATCCCTGCACCCCAATGTCCTCCTCAGCTACATTCATGTCCCCTTGCGTGAACACCGAAGAGAAATATTGGTTCAACGCCTCTCCAATCTCCTCCGGTTCCACACACAACTTCCCTCTACTGTCTGTAACTGGCCCTAATCTTGCCCTAACCAACCTTCTGTTCTTGACATACCTGTAAAACGCCTTAGGGTTCTCCTTAATCCTATCAGCCAAAGTCATCTCATGTCCTCTTTTAGCCCTTCTTAACTCCCTCTTCAACTCCCTCCTAGCCAATCTAAAACTTTCTAATGCACTACCTGAGCCCTCAAGCCTCATCCGAACATAAGCCTCCTTTTTCTTCCTAACCAACGAATCAACTTTTTTGGTGCACCATGGTTCTCTGGGCTTCCCAAATCCTCCTTGCCTGACAGGGATATACTTATCACAGACCCGCAATAGCTGCCCCTTGAAAAATCTCCACATCTCGGATGTTCCCAGTCCCTGTAATCTCCCATTCCAACCAATGCTTCCTAATTCTCTCCTAATAGCCTCATAATTACCCTTCCCCCAGCTGAAACTACTGACCCGAGGTTCATGCCTATCCCTTTCCATCACTAAGGTGAACGTAATCGAATTGTGGTCACTATCACCAAAGTGCTCACCAACTTCCAAGTCTAGCACCTGGTCTGGCTCATTACCCAGCACCAAATCCAATATAGCCTCACCTCTCGTCGGCCTATCTACATACTGAGTCAAAAAACCTTCCTGCACACTTTGAACAAAAACTGACCCCTCTAACGAGCTAGAGCTATAGCAATTCCAATCAACATGAGTAAAGTTAAAGTCCCCCATAACAATTACCCTATTACTTTCACTCCTAACAAGGATCGTCTCCGCAATCCTTTCCTCAACCTCTCTAGAACTTTTTGAAAGACTCCCAACAGGGTGACCTCTCCTCTCCTATTTCTAATCTCCGCCCATACTATCAACAGACAAGTCCTCATCAAAGTTCCTCTCTGACACTGTGATACAGTCCTTGACCGGTAATGCTACCCCACCCCCACTTCTACCTCCTTCTCTACTCCGACTAAAGCATTTGTACCTCGGGACCTGCAACATCCATTCCTGACCCTGCTCTATCCAAGTCTCTGAAATGGCCACAACATCGAAGTCCCAGGTACTGGTCCACGCTGCAAGTTCATCCACCTTATTGCGAATACTCCTCGCATTAAAATATACACATTTCAAACCCTGCTCCGCCCCACCCCCACAATGCCGTGCATTGCAGTCCCCATCTATGCCCCCCTCACTTTCACCCCCTCTACTCAGGATCCCACCCCCCCCCTCTGAATCAGTTTAAACCAGAGTTTAAACTGATTCAGAGTAAAGCTCCCTCTACACTGTCCCCCCATCAAACACTCCCAGGACACGTACAGCACGGGGTTAGATACAGAGTAAAGCTCCCTCTACACTGTCCCCCCATCAAACACTCCCAGGACAGGTACAGCACAGGGTTAGATACAGAGTAAAGCTCTCTCTACACTGTCCCCATCAAACACTCCCAGGACAGGTACAGCACGGGGTTAGATACAGAGTAAAGCTCCCTCTACACTGTCCCCCCCATCAAACACTCCCAGGACAGGTACAGCACGGGGTTAGATACAGAGTAAAGCTCCCTCTACACTGTCCCCCATCAAACACTCCCAGGACAGGTACAGCACGGGGTTAGATACAGAGTAAAGCTCCCTCTACACTGTCCCCCCATCAAACACTTCCAGGACAGGTACAGCACGGGGTTAGATACAGAGTAAAGCTCCCTCTACACTGTCCCCATCAAACACTCCCAGGACAGGTACAGCACGGGGTTAGATACAGAGTAAAGCTCCCTCTACACTGTCCTCCCATCAAACACTCCCAGGACAGGTACAGTACGGGGTTAGATACAGTGTAAAGCTCCCTCTACACTGTCCCCCCCATCAAACACTCCCAGGACAGGTACAGCACGGGGTTAGATACAGAATAAAGCTCCCTCTACACTGTCCCCCCATCAAACACTCCCAGGACAGGTACAGCACACAGGGTTAACATAGAATATAGAACATTACAGCGCAGAACAGGCCCTTCGGCCCACGATGTTGCGCCGACCAGTTACAAAACAATGACCCACTAGCCTAAACCAATCCCTTTTCGTCCATAAACCTATCCACAAATCTCTTAAACGCCCCCAAACTAAGCGCATTTACAACTGCAGCTGGCAGGGCATTCCAGTCCCTCACCACCCTCTGGGTAAAGAACCTACCCCTGACATCTGTCCTATAACTACCCCCCCTTAATTTAAAGTCGTGCCCCCTCGTGCTAGCTTTCTCCATCCTATGAAAAAGGCTATCACTACCGAAATGAATTACCTCACACTTTTCCACATTAAACTCCATCCGCCACCTCGCAGCCCAGCTCTGCAACCTTTCTAAGTCACCCTGCAAACTATGACACCCTTCCTCACAATCTACCACACCTCCGACTTTGGTGTCATCAGCAAACTTACTAATCCACCCAACTATACCCTCATCCAGATCATTAATAAAAATTACAAACAGCAGTGGCCCCAAAACAGATCCCTGAGGCACACCACTCATAACTGAACTCCATGACGAATATTTACCATCAACCACCACCCTCTGTCTCCTATCTGCTAGCCAATTCCTGATCCAATTACCTAGATCACCCCCAATCCCATACATTTGCATTTTCTGCAGAAGCCTACCATGGTGAACCTTATCAAACGCCTTGCTAAAATCCATATACACCACATCAACTGCCTTACCCCTATCCACCTCTTTGGTCACTTTCTCAAAGAACTCGATAAGGTTAGTAAGGTACGACCTACCCGCTACAAAACCATGCTGACTGTTTCTAATCAATTCATTACTCTCCAAGTAACTATAAATCCTGTCTCTAATAATCCTTTCCAAAACCTTACCCACCACAGAAGTAAGACTCACCGGTCTATAATTCCCACGAAGTCTCTTCTCCCCTTCTTAAACAATGGGACAACATTTGTTGTCCTCCAATCTTCCGGTACTATACCAGAGACCAACGACGACCTGAAGATCAGAGCCAGAGGCTTTGCAATCACCTCTCTAGCCTCCCAAAGAATCCTAGGGTAAATCCCATCCGGACCAGGGGACTTATCTATTTTCAAACCCTCTAAAATATCCAGCACATCCCCCGTATCAACTGCAATACAATCTATTTTACATCCCTGCACCCCAATGTCCTCCTCAGCTACATTCATGTCCCCTTGCGTGAACACCGAAGAGAAATATTGGTTCAACGCCTCTCCAATCTCCTCCGGTTCCACACACAACTTCCCTCTACTGTCTGTAACTGGCCCTAATCTTGCCCTAACCAACCTTCTGTTCTTGACATACCTGTAAAACGCCTTAGGGTTCTCCTTAATCCTATCAGCCAAAATCATCTCATGTCCTCTTTTAGCCCTTCTTAACTCCCTCTTCAACTCCCTCCTAGCCAATCTAAAACTTTCTAATGCACTACCTGAGCCCTCAAGCCTCATCCGAACATAAGCCTCCTTTTTCTTCCTAACCAACGAATCAACTTTTTTGGTGCACCACGGTTCTCTGGGCTTCCCAAATCCTCCTTGCCTGACAGGGATATACTTATCACAGACCCGCAATAGCTGCTCCTTGAAAAATCTCCACATCTCGGGATGTTCCCAATCCCTGTAATCTCCTAGTCCAACCAATGCTTCCTAATTCTCTCCTAATAGCCTCATAATTACCCTTCCCCCAGCTGAAACTACTGACCCGAGGTTCATGCCTATCCCTTTCCATCACTAAGGTGAACGTAATCGAATTGTGGTCACTATCACCAAAATGCACACCAACTTCCAAGTCTAGCACCTGGTCTGGCTCATTACCCAGCACCAAATCCAATATAGCCTCACCTCTCGTCGGCCTATCTACATACTGAGTCAAAAAACCTTCCTGCACACTTTGAACAAAAACTGACCCCTCTAACGAGCTAGAGCTATAGCAATTCCAATCAACATGAGTAAAGTTAAAGTCCCCCATAACAATTCCCCTATTACTTTCACTCCTAACAAGGATCGTCTCCGCAATCCTTTCCTCAACCTCTCTAGAACTTTTTGAAAGACTCCCAACAGGGTGACCTCTCCTCTCCTATTTCTAATCTCCGCCCATACTATCAACAGACAAGTCCTCATCAAAGTTCCTCTCTGACACTGTGATACAGTCCTTGACCGGTAATGCTACCCCACCCCCACTTCTACCTCCTTCTCTACTCCGACTAAAGCATTTGTACCCCGGGACCTGCAACAACCATTCCTGACCCTGCTCTATCCAAGTCTCTGAAATGGCCACAACATCGAAGTCCCAGGTACTGGTCCACGCTGCAAGTTCATCCACCTTATTGCGAATACTCCTCGCATTAAAGTATACGCATTTCAAACCCTGCTCCGCCCCACCCCCACAATGCCGTGCATTGCAGTCCCCATCTATGCCCCCCTCACTTTCACCCCCTCTACTCAGGATCCCACCCCCCCCCCCTCTGAATCAGTTTAAACCAGAGTTTAAACTGATTCAGAGTAAAGCTCTCTCTACACTGTCCCCCCATCAAACACTCCCAGGACACGTACAGCACGGGGTTAGATACAGAGTAAAGCTCCCTCTACACTGTCCCCCCATCAAACACTCCCAGGACAGGTACAGCACGGGGTTAGATACAGAGTAAAGCTTCCTCTACACTGTGCCCCATCAAACACTCCCAGGGCAGGTACAGCACGGGGTTAGATACAGAGTAAAGCTCCCTCTACACTGTCCCCCCCATCAAACACTCCCAGGACAGGTACAGCACGGGGTTAGATACAGAGTAAAGCTCCCTCTACACTGTCCCCCATCAAACACTCCCAGGACAGGTACAGCACGGGGTTAGATACAGAGTAAAGCTCCCTCTACACTGTCCCCCCATCAAACACTCCCAGGACAGGTACAGCACGGGGTTAGATACAGAGTAAAGCTCCCTCTACACTGTCCCCATCAAACACTCCCAGGACAGGTACAGCACGGGGTTAGATACAGAGTAAAGCTCCCTCTACACTGTCCCCCCATCAAACACTTCCAGGACAGGTACAGCACGGGGTTAGATACAGAGTAAAGCTCCTTCTACACTGTCCCCATCAAACACTCCCAGGACAGGTACAGCACGGGGTTAGATACAGAGTAAAGCTCCCTCTACACTGTCCTCCCATCAAACACTCCCAGGACAGGTACAGTACGGGGTTAGATACAGTGTAAAGCTCCCTCTACACTGTCCCCCCCATCAAACACTCCCAGGACAGGTACAGCACAGGGTTAGATACAGAGTAAAGCTCCCTCTACACTGTCCCCCCATCAAACACTCCCAGGACAGGTACAGCACGGGGTTAGATACAGAGTAAAGCTCCCTCTACACTGTCCCCCCCCATCAAACACTCCCAGGACAGGTACAGCACAGGGTTAGATACAGAGTAAAGCTCCCTCTACACTGTCCCCCCATCAAACACTCCCAGGACAGGTACAGCACAGGTTTAGATACAGAGTAAATCTCCTAGGCCGGGATAAGGTGTAGACTTTTGAAGCTCTGGCTGTTATCCTATGGGCCCAGGTGTAACAGGGCCTGGGACTGAGGCTGCAGCTCACTCTGCGTCAAGGACAGCTCCGAGAAACAGGCCAACCTCAGCGAGTAGGAGAAAGGGAATATGGGAGCAGTGGGCCTGAGTGTTTATGATTGAATTGATTGTAATCTGTCTGTGTGCAGGTGATGGCACAATGCTCCTCTCTGCAAGCAAGGTACTGGGGCCCATCAAACCTGTCATTGGAGTCAACACTGATCCAGAAAGGTAGGAGCACCTCCAGTGGTTGGGGCTGTAACAGGGTGGGGGGTGTGTTAAGCGAGTGGGACAGGGGTCCGAAGCAGAGTGTAATCAGCGGGTGAGGAGTCCAGACAGGGGAGTGTTATCAGCTGGTGGGGTTCTGATGGGTGTTCCCAGTGGGTCTGGGGGGTTTGGACGGGGGTGTTATAGGGGGCTGTAGCAGCGTCTTACAGGGATGTAATTGTGTTCAAATATTGTCCAACACTTCAACATCCTCTGAACGGACCCAATCTCCAGCTGAAAACAGTTTGGCAACTACTGTTCTTTCTGATCTGTTACTGCTCTGTTACTGCTCCAGGTCACAGATCCGCATCACTGATTTACATTACTAGCCTGCGTTACTGATGTGCATTTCTGATCTGCATTACTGATGTGCGTTGCTGATCCGTGTTACTGACCCGAGGATTCACAAAGGAGAGGGACACGTTGATTGATTTCTCGAAGGGATGTATAAACCGTTTAGAACAAGTCAGCGTTATGAGGCAGGAAGTGTTAGATGAATTAAAAAGCATAAGGTAGACAAATCCCCAGGGCCAGATGGCATCCATCCCAGATTACTGAGGGGGATGAGATTAAATTGCTGGGTCTCTAACAGCTATCTTTGTTTCCTGTTGGCTATTGGTGAGGTCCCAGAGGATTGGAGAATAGCCAATTTTGTCCCGTTATTTAAGAAGGATCTATACCATGGAAGGGTATTTTCAACAGTGTAACATTCCCTCACAACTGCACAAGATTGTCAGACTTCATTTCTGATGGGTGATGCAGTGATTAGCACTGCTGTCTCACAGTGCCAGGGACCCGGGTACGGTGACACAGTGGGTTAGCACTGCTGTCTCACAGTGCCAGAGACCCGGGCACGGTGACACAGTGGTTAGCACTGCTGTCTCACAGCACCAGGGACCCGGGCACGGTGACACAGTGGTTAGCACTGCTGTCTCACAGTGCCAGGGACCCAGGGCAGCATGGTGACACAGTGGTTAGCACTGCTGCCTCACAGTGCCAGTGACCCGGGCACAGTGACACAGTGGTTAGCACTGCTGTCTCACAGTGCCAGGGACCCGGGCACAGTGACACAGTGGTTAGCACTGCTGTCTCACAGTTCCAGGGACCCAGGTACGGTGACACAGTGGTTAGCACTGCTGTCTCACAGTGCCAGAGACCCGGGTACGGTGACACAGTGATTAGCACTGCTGTCTCACATGCCAGAGACCCGAGTACGGTGACACAGTGATTAGCACTGCTGTCTCACAGTGCCAGAGACCCGGGTACGGTGACACAGTGATTAGCACTGCTGTCTCACAGTGTCAGGGACCCGGGCACGGTGACACAGTGATTAGCACTGCTGTCTCACAGCACCAGGGACCCGGGCACGGTGACACAGTGGTTAGCACTGCTGTCTCACAGCGCCAGGGACCCGGGTATGGTGACACAGTGGTTAGCACTGCTGTCTCACAGTGCCAGGGACCCGGGTATGGTGACACAGTGGTTAGCACTGCTGTCTCACAGTGCCAGGGACCCGGGTACAGTGACACAGTGGTTAGCACTGCTGCTTCACAGTGCCAGGGACCCGGGTACGGTGACACAGTGGTTAGCACTGCTGTCTCACAGCGCCAGGGACCCGGGTATGGTGACACAGTGGTTAGCACTGCTGTCTCACAGTGCCAGGGACCCGGGCACGGTGACACAGTGGATAGCACTGCGGTCTCACAGTGCCAGGGACCCGGCCACGGTGACACAGTGGTTAGCACTGCTGCCTCACAGCGCCAGGGACCCGGGCACAGTGACACAGTGGTTAGCACTGCTGCCTCACAGCGCCAGGGACCCAGGCACGGTGACACAGTGGTTAGCACTGCTGTCTCACAGCGCCAGGGACCCGGGTACAGTGACACAGTGGTTAGCACTGCTGTCTCACAGCGCCAGGGACCCAGGCACAGTGACACAGTGGTTAGCACTGCTGTCTCACAGCGCCAGGGACCCGGGTACAGTGACACAGTGGTTAGCACTGCTGTCTCACAGCGCCAGGGACCCGGGGCAGCACGGTGACACAGTGGTTAGCACTGCTGTCTCACAGCGCCAGGGACCCAGGGATGGTGACACAGTGGTTAGCACTGCTGCCTCACAGTGCCAGGGACCCGGGTACAGTGACACAGTGGTTAGCACTGCTGCCTCACAGCGCCAGGGACCCGGGTACAGTGACACAGTGGTTAGCACTGCTGCCTCACAGCGCCAGGGACCCGGGTACAGTGACACAGTGGTTAGCACTGCTGTCTCACAGTGCCAGGGACCCGGGGCAGCACGGTGACACAGTGGTTAGCACTGCTGTCTCACAGTGCCAGGGACCCGTGTACAATGACACAGTGGTTAGCACTGCTGTCTCACAGTGCCATGGACCCGGGTACAGTGACACAGTGGTTAGCACTGCTGCCTCACAGTGCCAGGGACCCAGGCACGGTGACACAGTGGTTAGCACTGCTGTCTCACAGCGCCAGGGACCCGGGTACAGTGACACAGTGGTTAGCACTGCTGTCTCACAGCGCCAGGGACCCGGGGCAGCACGGTGACACAGTGGTTAGCACTGCTGTCTCACAGTGCCAGGGACCCAGGGACGGTGACACAGTGGTTAGCACTGCTGTCTCACAGTGCCAGGGACCCGGGCACGGTGACACAGTGGTTAGCACTGCTGTCTCACAGCGCCAGGGACCCAGGGACGGTGACACAGTGGTTAGCACTGCTGCCTCACAGTGCCAGGGACCCAGGTACAGTGACACAGTGGTTAGCACTGCTGCCTCACAGCGCCAGGGACCCGGGTACAGTGACACAGTGGTTAGCACTGCTGCCTCACAGCGCCAGGGACCCGGGTACAGTGACACAGTGGTTAGCACTGCTGTCTCACAGCGCCAGGGACCCGGGGCAGCACGGTGACACAGTGGTTAGCACTGCTGCCTCACAGCGCCAGGGTCCCGGGTACAGTGACACAGTGGTTAGCACTGCTGTCTCACAGTGCCAGGGACCCGTGTACAATGACACAGTGGTTAGCACTGCTGTCTCACAGTGCCAGGGACCCGGGTACGGTGACACAGTGGTTAGCACTGCTGTCTCACAGTGCCATGGACCCGGGTACAGTGACACAGTGGTTAGCACTGCTGTCTCACAGCGCCAGGGACCCGGGCACAGTGACACAGTGGTTAGCACTGCTGTCTCAGAGTGCCAGGGACCCGGGTACAGTGACACAGTGGTGAGCACTGCTGCCTCACAGTGCCAGGGACCCGGGTACAGTGACACAGTGGTTAGTACTGCTGCCTCACAGTGCCAGGGACCCGGGCACGGTGACACAGTGGTTAGCACTGCTGTCTCACAGTGCCAGGGACCCGGGTACAATGACACAGTGGTTAGCACTGCTGTCTCACAGTGCCAGGGACCCGGGCACGGTGACACAGTGGTTAGCACTGCTGTCTTACAGCGCCAGAGACCCGGGTACAGTGACACAGTGGTTAGCACTGCTGTCTCACAGTGCCAGGGACCCGGGTACGGTGACACAGTGGTTAGCACTGCTGTCTCACAGTGCCAGGGACCCGGGTACGGTGACACAGTGGTTAGCACTGCTGTCTCACAGAGCCAGGGACCCGAGTTAGACTCCAGCTTGGGTTGCTGTCTGTGTGGAGTTTGCACATTCTCCCCATGTCTGTGTGGGCTTCCCCCGGATGCTCCGGTTTCCTCCCTCAGTCCAAGGATGTGCAGATTGGATGGATTGGCCATGCGAAATTGCCCCTTAATGTCCCAAGGTGTATAGCTTAGGGGGATTGGCCATGGGAAATGTTATGAATTAGGGTGTGCGGGGTGGGTACTCGGTAAGGTATTCTAACAGAGTCAGTTGCTCCAAACTCAATGGGCAGAATGGGCTCCTCCCACACTGCAGCGATTCAATGATTCTTTAAAGTGCTACTAACTGTACCATGGCTGAAAGAGTAAGAGGCAGAAGGGCTGAATGGCCTCCCTCTGGACCACTGGATTCTGGGCAAGCTTTTGATAGAATCCCTACAGTGCAGTAAGAGGCCATTCAGCCCATCAAGTTTGCACTCAGTCTTGGGGGTGGGGTTGAGGGTGAAGGGGGTGGTAGTGTGGGTAGGCAGGGTAGAAGGTGGGGGCGTTGGGGGCAAGAGTGAAGGTGAGCATCATAACATAAGAAATAGGAGCAGGAGTAGGCCATCTGGCCCTTCGAGCCTGCTCCGCCATTCAATAAGATCATGGCTGATCTGTCGTGACTCAGCTCCACCTTCCCGCCCTCTCCCCATAACCCTTAATCCCTTCTCTTATCAAAAACCCATCAACCCGTTTCTTAAAAATATTTAGCGAGGCAGCCTCCACCACTTCAACGGGCAGAGAATTCCAGAGATTCACCACCCTTTGAGTGAAGAAGTTCCTTGTGCATGAGTTGCAAAAACCCAGCTTGCAGGTGCAGCAAGTGGTCAGGAAGGCGAATGGGATGCTGGCCTTCATAGCGAGGGGGATTGAATATAAAAGTAGGGAGGTCTTGCTGCAGCTGTATAGGGCATTGGTGAGGCCGCAGCTGGAGTACTGTGTGCAGTTTTGGGCGCTGCACCTGCGCAAAGATATTTTGGCCTTGGAGGGAGTGGAGAGGAGGTTTACTAGGATGATACCGGAGTTGAGGGGGTTGAGCTATGAGGAGAGGCTGAATAAACTAGGCTTGTACTCGTTGGAGTTTAGAAGAATGAGGGAGAACTCATTGAGACGTATAAGATGATGATTGGGATGGATAGGATAGAGGTGGAGAGACTCTTCCCGCTCAAAAAAGACAGTAGGACTAGGGGGCACAGCCTCAAGATAAAGGAGGGGCGGTTTAGAACGGAGTTGAGGAGGAACTTCTTCACTCAAAGGGTGGTGAATCTCTGGAATTCTCTGCCTGTTGAAGTGGTGGAGGCTGCCTCGCTAAATATTTTTAAGACGCGGGTTGATGGGTTTTTGATAAGAGAAGGATTAAGGGTTATGGGGAGAGGGCGGGAATGTGAACTGAGCAGCGACAGATCAGCCATGATCTTATTGAATGGCGGGGCAGGCTCGAAGGGCTAGATGGCCTACTCCTGCTCCTATTTCTTATGTTCTTATGTACTCAACTCCGTTCTAAACCTCCCCCCCTTTATCTTGAGGCTGTGCCCTTTAATCCTGTTGTCTTTTTTGAGCAGGAAGAGTCTCTCCACCTCTATCCTATCCATCCCATTCATCATCTTATACGTCTCAATGATATCTCCCCTCATTCTTCTAAACTCTAACGAGTACAAGCCTAGTTTATTCAGCCTCCCCTTATTGTTCAACCCCCTCAACTCCGGTATCAGCCTAGTAAACCTCCTCTGCACTCCCTCCAAGGCCAAAATATCCTTGCGCAGGTGCGGCGCCCAAAACTGCACACAGTACTCCAGCTGCGGCCTCACCAATGCCCTATACAGCTGCAGCAAGACCTCCCTACTTTTATATTCAATCCCCCTCGCTATGAAGGCCAGCATCCCATTCGCCTTCCTGACCACCTGCTGCACCTGCAAGTTGGGTTTTTGCAACTCATGCACAAGGACCCCGAGGTCCCTCTGCACCGCCGCCTGCTGCAGTTTTTTGCCCTGTAAGTAATAATCCTTCCTACCATTATTCCTACCAAAGTGGACCACCTCACACTTGCCAACATTAAATTCCATTTGCCATTTCCTGGCCCATTCGCCCAGCCTATCTAGATCCTTCTGTAGACTCTCCACACCCTCCGCACAATTTACCTTTCCCCCAATCTTGCGGCTTGGGGGTGAGGGTTGCAGTGTGGGGGTGAGAGTGGGGGGGGTGGGGGTGGGAGTAGGGGGATGGAGGTGAAGGTGGAGGAGTTGGGGGTGAGGGTGGGGGAGGTGTGGGTGTGAGAGAGACGATGGGATTTGGGGCAAGGGTGGAGGTGAGGACAGGGGTGTTGGGAGTGAGGGTAGGGATGAGGGTGGGGGTGTTGGGGAGTGTGATTGGAACGGTTTACTCTGGGGGGGTGGTTAGGAGCAGCACAGACTGGTGGGGCTGAATGGCTGTGGGTCCTCTGCCCCCAGCTGTTTTTTACCTCCAGCATTTTAGGCTTCCATTCACTGGAGTTTAGAAGGGGTGAGAGGGGGGATATCATTGAGACAATTGACTGAATTGAATCTGAGACTGGGAAGTTCCGAAGAACGAAGGGACCTTGACATTTTGTTCACAGATCTGTGAAGGCAGAAAGGCAGGTTAATAGGCTGGTGAAAAGGGGCATATGGCTGGCACACCTTTATTAATCGGGGTATAGATTACAAAAGCAGGGAAGTTATGTTGGAGTTGTATGGAACTTTGGTGAGGTCACAGCTGGAGCACTGTGTACAGTTCTGGTCGCCACATTATAGGAAGGATGTGATTGCACTGGAGGGGGTGCAGAGGGGATTCACCAGGATGCTGCCTGGGATGGAACATTCAGTTATGAGAAGTTGGATAGGCTTGGGCTGTTTTCATTGGAAAAAACTCTGACAACACCAGGTTTTAGTCCAACCGATTTATTTGATAATATTACTCACAAGCTTTCGAGGTTTCCCTCTTCGTCAGGTGAATGGAGAGTTCTGGCCTCAGACAGAGCATATAAAGCACAGACAGTTTACAGATTACTGATTAGAATGTGAATCCTTACTTGGCCAAGTTCCGCACACATGAGGACGGTCTCAACAGGGATCTTGGGTTCATGTCGCACTATCTGTAACCCCCGTGACTTGCCTGGGTTTGTAAAACCTCACTTACTGCACTGTCTGGAGACAATACACATCTCTTTAAACTGTGATCAGTGCTCCTTCCACTCACATTATCAGCCACTTTAGGACTTGAACAGCAGGTTAGGTGTAAGGATTCGCATTCTAATCAGTAATCTCTAAACTGTCTGTGCTTTATATGCTCTGTCTGAGGCCAGAACTCTCCATTCACCTGACGAAGAGGGAAACCTCGAAAGCTTGTGAGAATATTATCAAATAAATCGGTTGGACTAAAACCTGGTGTTGTCAGAGTTTTCACTGTGTTTACGCCAGTCCAACGCCAGCATACCCACATCATGCCTGTTTTCATTGGAGCAGAGAGGACTGAGGGGGTGATCTGATCGAGGTGATAGGATTATGAGGGACATGGACAGAGTGGATAAGGAGCAGCTGTTCCCCTTAGTTGAAGGGTCAGTTATGAGAGGACACAAGTTAAAAGTGAGGGACTGGAGGTTTCGGGGGGATGTGAGGAAAAACCTTTTTACCCAGAGGGTGGTGAGGGTTTGGAATGTGCTGCCTGGGAGGGTGGTGGAGGTGGGATGCCTCACATCCTTTACAAAGTAGCAGGATGAGTAATTGACACATCAAAACATTCAGGGCCATGGACCAAGTGCTGGGAAATGGGATTAGGTGGGTAGGTCAGAACCATTGGTACAGATTCAATAGGCTGAAGGGTCTCTTCTGCACTGTAGGATTCTGTGATACATAAGATGTTAAACAGGGTTAAGCAGATGTTACCTTTTGTTGGACATTCGAGAATGAGAGGACATAGCTTGAGGCTAAGGGGAGGCAAATAGAAAATGAGGAAGAATTACTTCAATCTAAAGGTGAGCAATCTGTGGGATTCTCCAGCCCAGAGTGCAGTGGACTCCAGAAAACTCAACACATTTAAGGAGAGAGATGGGTTTATGATGAGTAGCGTGCTGTAGAGTTAGGGAGAGCAGGCAGGAAGGTGGCGATGAGGCTGAGGTGAGATCAGCCATGATGGGATTAAATGGTGGAGCAGTTTGGATGGTCTCTTCCTGCTCTGAGTTCTTGTTGTCCTTCTCTTCACTCTGCTTCTATTTGCAGATCTCAGGGTCACTTGTGTCTGCCAGTGAGATACACCCAGTGTTTCTCTGAAGTTCTGCAGAAGCTGCGCCGGGGGGAATTCAGGTGAGAGAGAGTTCTGTCAATTCGCATTTCCCTCCAGCTCCCACTGTCAAACTGCTGATTCTTTGATTGGGGAAGGTTTTACATTCAAACGGAACATTCTAGATCCTAACCACTTGCTGTGTGAATCTGTCTCCACCACACTCTCAGACAGTACATTCTAGGGACCCGGGTACGGTGACACAGTGGTTAGCACTGCTGTCTCACAGCGCCAGGGACCCGGGTACAGTGACACAGTGGTTAGCACTGCTGTCTCACAGCGCCAGGGACCCGGGTACAGTGACACAGTGGTTAGCACTGCTGTCTCACAGCGCCAGGGACCCGGGTACAGTGACACAGTGGTTAGCACTGCTGTCTCACAGTGCCAGGGACCCGGGTACAGTGACACAGTGGTTAGCACTGCTGTCTCACAGTGCCAGGGACCCGGGTACGGTGACACAGTGGTTAGCACTGCTGTCTCACAGTGCCAGGGACCCGGGCACAGTGACACAGTGGGTTAGCACTGCTGTCTCACAGTGCCAGGGACCCGGGCACGGTGACACAGTGGTTAGCACTGCTGTCTCACAGTGCCAGGGACCCGGGCACGGTGACACAGTGGTTAGCACTGCTGCCTCACAGTGCCAGGGACCCGAGTACAGTGACACAGTGGTTAGCACTGCTGTCTCACAGCGGCAGGGACCTGGGTACGGTGACACAGTGGGTTAGCACTGCTGTCTCACAGTGCCAGGGACCCGGGCACGGTGACACAGTGGTTAGCACTGCTGCCTCACAGCGCCAGGGACCCGGGTACGGTGACACAGTGGTTAGCACTGCTGTCTCACAATTCCAGGGACCCGGGCACGGTGACACAGTGGTTAGCACTGCTGTCTCACAGCGCCAGAGACCCAGGCACGGTGACACAGTGGTTAGCACTGCTGCCTCACAGCGCCAGGGACCCGGGTACGGTGACACAGTGGTTAGCACTGCTGTCTCACAATGCCAGGGACCCGGGTACAGTGACACAGTGGTTAGCATTGCTGTCTCACAGCGCCAGGGACCCGGGCACGGTGACATAGTGGTTAGCACTGCTGCTTCACAGTGCCAGGGACCCGGGTACGGTGACACAGTGGTTAGCACTGCTGTCTCACAGCGCCAGGGACCCGGGTACGGTGACACAGTGGTTAGCACTGCTGTCTCACGGTGCCAAGGACCCGGGCACAGTGACACAGTGGTTAGCACTGCTGCTTCACAGTGCCAGGGACCCGGGTACAGTGACACAGTGGTTAGCACTGCTGCCTCACGGTGCCAAGGACCCGGGCACAGTGACATAGTGGTTAGCACTGCTGCTTCACAGTGCCAGGGACCCGGGTACAGTGACACAGTGGTTAGCACTGCTGTCTCACAGCGCCAGGGACGCGGGTACAGTGACACAGTGGTTAGCACTGCGGTCTCACAGTGCCAGGGACCCGGGTACAGTGACACAGTGGTTAGCACTGCTGTCTCACAGTGCCAGGGACCCGGGTACAGTGACACAGTGGTTAGCACTGCGGTCTCACAGTGCCAGGGACCCGGGTACAGCGACACAGTGGTTAGCACTGCTGTCTCACAGTGCCAGGGACCCGGGTACAGTGACACAGTGGTTAGCACTGCTGTCTCACGGCGCCAGGGACCCGGACACAGTGACACAGTGGTTAGCACTGCTGTCTCACAGTGCCAGGGACCCGGGTACGGTGACACAGTGGTTAGCACTGCTGTCTCACAGTGCCAGGGACCCGGGTACAGTGACACAGTGGTTAGCACTGCTGTCTCACAGCGCCAGGGACCCGGGTACGGTGACACAGTGGTTAGCACTGCTGCCTCACGGTGCCAAGGACCCGGGTACAGTGACACAGTGGTTAGCACTGCTGTCTCACAGTGCCAGGGACCCGGGTACAGTGACACAGTGGTTAGCACTGCTGTCTCACAGCGCCAGGGACCCGGGTACGGTGACACAGTGGTTAGCACTGCTGTCTCACAGTGCCAGGGACCCGGGTACGGTGACACAGTGGTTAGCACTGCTGTCTCACAGTGCCAGGGACCCGGGTACGGTGACACAGTGGTTAGCATTGCTGTCTCACGGTGCCAGGGACCCGGGTACAGTGACACAGTGGTTAGCACTGCTGTCTCATAGCGCCAGGGACCCGGGTACAGTGACACAGTGGTTAGCACTGCTGTCTCACAGCGCCAGGGACCCGGGTACAGTGACACAGTGGTTAGCACTGCTGTCTCACAGCGCCAGGGACCCGGGTACAGTGACACAGTGGTTAGCACTGCTGTCTCACAGCGCCAGGGACCCGGGTACAGTGACACAGTGGTTAGCACTGCTGTCTCACAGCGCCAGGGACCCGGGTACGGTGACACAGTGGTTAGCACTGCTGTCTCACAGTGCCAGGGACCCGGGTACAGTGACACAGTGGTTAGCACTGCTGTCTCACAGTGCCAGGGACCCGGGTACAGTGACACAGTGGTTAGCACTGCTGTCTCACAGTGCCAGGGACCCTGGTACAGTGACACAGTGGGTTAGCACTGCTGTCTCACAGTGCCAGGGGTCCAGGTTTCATTCTGGCCTCCGGTCACTGTGTGATGTTTGCACGTTTTCCCCGTGTCTGCATGGGTTTTGTCTGGGTGCTCCAGTTTCCTTCCACAGTCCAAAGATGGCAGCAGCACAGTGGGATACAGTCGGGAAGGAGCTGCCCTGGGAATCCTCATCATTGACTCTGGATCCTATGGAGTCTCATTGCACCGGGTCAAACATGGGCAAGGAAACTCCCTGCTGATTCCCAGGTCTTGTCCCAGTCAGCTGATGAATCAGTACTCCTCCGTGTTAATGAACAGCACAGGGATTGAGCAGGAGACTGGAATGGAAGACAGAGATCAGCCATGGGCATATTGAGTGGCAGAGCAAGTTCAACTTGCTCTGAATGGCCTAATCCTATCTCTTCAACCCCACAGCTCTCAAATATCTGTCTGCATCTTACTCAGGTCTCGAGTATTCCAGATTTGAACCTTGTCACCAGTAATGGCCGCGCTTTTAGCTGCCAGTCCTTCCCTCAGCCATTCCCTGC
This sequence comes from Prionace glauca, assembly GCA_037974335.1. Taxonomy (NCBI): domain Eukaryota; kingdom Metazoa; phylum Chordata; class Chondrichthyes; order Carcharhiniformes; family Carcharhinidae; genus Prionace; species Prionace glauca. The sequence continues at coordinate 2,120,821 of CM075726.1, read as the reverse complement.
CTCAACCTCTCCATTTCTCTCTTTCAATCCTTCCTTTTGGTCCAGAATCTCACCACATCCTACCCTGGGGAGTGAGTGTGTATTGAGTGTGGTTCAGGATGTTTTGTTGTGTTAAAGAGGAGTCTGTCCTTGGGCTGCACCAATTCTCACCATGGCTCACCCCATTTCAATCCCCCACAGGTGGCAGTGGCGGCAACGAATCCGAATTTGGTTGGAAGGAGCAAAAGCAACTCCTGTGGACCTTCACGAGCAGCAACTGAGCCTGGAACAGCACAGCACCGCACACCGCACCGTGACACAGCCAGGTTAGAGCACAGCACCGCACACCGCACCGTTTCACAGCCAGGTTAGAGCACAGCACCGCACACCGCACCGCGACACAGCCAGGTTAGAGCACAGCACCGCACACCGCACCGTGACACAGCCAGGTTAGAGCACAGCACCATACACCGCACCGCGCCACAGCCAGGTTAGAGCACAGCACCGCACTGCGACACAGCCAGGTTAGAGCACAGCACCGCACACCGCACCGCGACACAGCCAGGTTAGAGCACAGCACCGCACACCGCACCGTGACACAGCCAGGTTAGAGCACAGCACCGCACACCGCACCGCGACACAGCCAGGTTAGAGCACAGCATCGCACACCGCACCGTGACACAGCCAGGTTCGAGCACAGCACCACACACCGCACCGTGACACAGCCAGGTTAGAGCACCGCACCGCACACCGCACCGCGACACAGCCAGGTTAGAGCACAGCACCACACACCGCACCGCGACACAGCCAGGTTAGAGCACAGCACCACACAGCGCACCGCGACACAGCCAGGTTCGAGCACAGCACCACACACCGCACCGTGACACAGCCAGGTTAGAGCACCGCACCGCACACCGCACCGCGACACAGCCAGGTTAGAGCACAGCACCGCACACCGCACCGTGACACAGCCAGGTTAGAGCACAGCACCGCACCGCGACACAGCCAGGTTAGAACACAGCACCGCACACCGCACCGTGACACAGCCAGGTTAGAGCACAGCACCGCACACCGCACCGCGACACAGCCAGGTTAGAGCACAGCACCGCACACCGCACCGTGACACAGCCAGGTTAGAGCACAGCACCACACACCGCACCGCGACACAGCCAGGTTAGAGCACAGCACCGTACACCGCACCGTGACACAGCCAGGTTAGAGCACAGCACCACACACCGCACCGCGACACAGCCAGGTTAGAGCACAGCACCGCACACCGCACCGTGACACAGCCAGGTTAGAGTACAGCACCGCACACCGCACCGCGACACAGCCAGGTTAGAGCACAGCACCGCACACCGCACCGTGACACAGCCAGGTTAGAGTACAGCACCGCACACCGCACCGCGACACAGCCAGGTTAGAGCACAGCACCGCACACCGCACCGTGACACAGCCAGGTTAGAGCACAGCACCGCACACCGCACCGTGACACAGCCAGGTTAGAGTACAGCACCACACACCGCACCGCGACACAGCCAAGTTAGAGCACAGCACCGCACTGCGACACAGCCAGGTTAGAGCACAGCATCACACACCGCACCGTGACACAGCCAGGTTAGAGCACAGCACCGCACACCGCACCGCGACACAGCCAGGTTAGAGCACAGCACCGCACACCGCACCGTGACACAGCCAGGTTAGAGCACAGCACCGCACACCGCACCGCGACACAGCCAGGTTAGAGCACAGCACCGCACACCGCACCGTGACACAGCCAGGTTAGAGCACAGCACCGCACACCGCACCGCGACACAGCCAGGTTAGAGCACAGCACCACACACCGCACCGTGACACAGCCAGGTTAGAGCACAGCACCGCACACCGCACCGTGACACAGCCAGGTTAGAGCACAGCACCGCACACCGCACCGTGACACAGCCAGGTTAGAGCACAGCACCACACACCGCACCGTGACACAGCCAGGTTAGAGCACAGCACCGCACACCGCACCGTGACACAGCCAGGTTAGAGCACAGCACCGCACACCGCACCGCGACACAGCCAGGTTAGAGCACAGCACCGCACACCGCACTGTGACACAGCCAAGTTAGAGCACAGCACCGCACACCGCACTGTGACACAGCCAAGTTAGAGCACAGCACCGCACACCGCACTGTGACACAGCCAGGATAGAGCACAGCACACCGCACCGTGACACAGCCAGGTTAGAGCACAGCACCGCACACCGCACCGCGACACAGCCAGGTTAGAGCACAGCACCACACACCGCACCGTGACACAGCCAGGTTAGAACACAGCACCACACACCGCACCGTGACACAGCCAGGTTAGAGCACAGCACCGCACACCGCACCGTGACACAGCCAGGTTAGAGCACAGCACCGCACACCGCACCGCGACACAGCCAGGTTAGAGCACAGCACCGCACACCGCACTGTGACACAGCCAAGTTAGAGCACAGCACCGCACACCGCACTGTGACACAGCCAGGATAGAGCACAGCACACCGCACCGTGACACAGCCAGGTTAGAGCACAGCACCGCACACCGCACCGTGACACAGCCAGGTTAGAGCACAGCACCACACACCGCACCGCGACACAGCCAAGTTAGAGCACAGCACCGCACTGCGACACAGCCAGGTTAGAGCACAGCACCGCACACCGCATCGTGACACAGCCAGGTTAGAGCACAGCACCGCACACCGCACCGCGACACAGCCAAGTTAGAGCACAGCACAGCACACCGCACCGTGACACAGCCAGGTTAGAGTACAGCACCGCACACCGCACCGTGACACAGCCAGGTTAGAGCACAGCACCGCACACCGCACTGCGACACAGCCAAGTTAGAGCACAGCACCGCACACCGCACCGCGACACAGCCAACTTAGAGCACAGCACCGCACACCGCACCGCGACACAGCCAAGTTAGAGCACAGCACCGCACACCGCACCGCGACACAGCCAAGTTAGAGCACAGCACCGCACACCGCACCGCGACACAGCCAAGTTAGAGCACAGCACCGCACACTGCACCGCGACACAGCCAGGTTAGAGCACAGCACACTGCACCGCGACACAGCCAGGTTAGAGTTCAGCACCACACACCGCACCGTGACACAGCCAGGTTAGAACACAGCACCACACACCGCACCGTGACACAGCAAGGTTAGAGCACAGCACCGCACACCGCACCGTGACACAGCCTGGTTAGAACACAGCACCGCACACCGCACTGCGACACAGCCAGGTTAGAGCACAGCACCGCACACCGCACCGTGACACAGCCAGGTTAGAACACAGCACCGCACACCGCACCGTGACACAGCCAGGTTAGAGCACAGCACCGCACCGTGACACAGCCAGGTTAGAGCACAGCACTGCACACCGCACCGCGACACAGCCAGGTTAGAGCACAGCACTGCACACCGCACCGCGACACAGCCAGGTTAGAGCACAGCACCGCACACCGCACCGTGACACAGCCAGGTTAGAGCACAGCACCACACACCGCACCGCGACACAGCCAGGTTAGAGCACAGCACCGCACACCGCACCGTGACACAGCCAGGTTAGAGCACAGCACCGCACACCGCACCGCGACACAGCCAGGTTAGAGCACAGCACCACACACCGCACCGTGACACAGCCAGGTTAGAGTACAGCACCACACACCGCACCGCGACACAGCCAGGTTAGAGCACAGCACCGCACACCGCACCGCGACACAGCCAGGTTAGAGTACAGCACCACACACCGCACCGCGACACAGCCAGGTTAGAGCACAGCACCGCACACCGCACCGTGACACAGCCAGGTTAGAGCACAGCACCGCACACCGCACCGTGACACAGCCAGGTTAGAACACAGCACCGCACACCGCACCGCGACACAGCCAGGTTAGAGCACAGCACTGCACACCGCACCGCGACACAGCCAGGTTAGAACACAGCACCGTACACCGCACCGTGACACAGCCAGGTTAGAGCACAGCACCGCACACCGCACCGCGACACAGCCAGGTTAGAGCACAGCACTGCACACCGCACCGTGACACAGCCAGGTTAGAGCACAGCACCACACACCGCACCGCGACACAGCCAGGTTAGAGCACAGCACCGCACCGCGACACAGCCAGGTTAGAGCACAGCACCACACACCACACCGCGACACAGCCAGGTTAGAACACAGCACCACACACCACACCGCGACACAGCCAGGTTAGAACACAGCACCACACACCGCACCGTGACACAGCCAGGTTAGAGTACAGCACCGCACACCGCACCGTGACACAGCCAGGATAGAGCACAGCACACCGCACCGTGACACAGCCAGGATAGAGCACAGCACACCGCACCGTGACACAGCCAGGTTAGAACACAGCACCACACACCACACCGCGACACAGCCAGGTTAGAACACAGCACCACACACCGCACCGTGACACAGCCAGGATAGAGCACAGCACACCGCACCGTGACACAGCCAGGTTAGAGCACAGCACACCGCACCGTGACACAGCCAGGTTAGAGCACAGCACCGCACACCGCACCGTGACACAGCCAGGTTAGAGCAAAGCACCGCACACCGCACCGTGACACAGCCAGGTTAGAGCACAGCACCACACACCGCACCGCGACACAGCCAGGTTAGAGCACAGCACCGCACACCGCACCGCGACACAGCCAGGTTAGAACACAGCACCACACCCCGCACCGTGACACAGCCAGGTTAGAGCACAGCACCGCACACCGCACCGTGACACAGCCAGGTTAGAGCACAGCATCACACACCGCACCGTGACACAGCCAGGTTAGAGCACAGCACCGCACACCGCACCGTGACACAGCCAGGTTAGAGCACAGCACCGCACACCGCACTGCGACACAGCCAGGTTAGAGCACAGCACCGCGACACAGCCAGGTTAGAACACAGCACCGCACACCGCACCGCGACACAGCCAGGTTAGAACACAGCACCGCACACCGCACCGTGACACAGACAGGTTAGAGCACAGCACCGCACACCGCACCGTGACACAGCCAGGTTAGAGCACAGCACCGCACACCGCACCGCGACACAGCCAGGTTAGAGCACAGCACCACACACCGCACCGTGACACAGACAGGTTAGAACACAGCACCGCACACCGCACCGTGACACAGACAGGTTAGAACACAGCACCGCACACCGCACCGCGACACAGCCAGGTTAGAGCACAGCACCACACACCGCACCGTGACACAGACAGGTTAGAACACAGCACCACACAGCGCACCGCGACACAGCCAGGTTAGAGCACAGCACCGCACACCGCACCGCGACAATGCCAGGTTAGAGCACAGCACCACACAGCGCACCGCGACACAGCCAGGTTCGAGCACAGCACCACACAGCGCACCGCGACACAGCCAGGTTAGAGCACAGCACCACACAGCGCACCGCGACACAGCCAGGTTAGAGCACAGCACCGCACACCGCACCGCGACACAGCCAGGTTCGAGCACAGCACCACACACCGCACTGCGACACAGCCAGGTTAGAGCACAGCACACCGCACTGCGACACAGCCAGGTTAGAGCACAGCACCGCACACCGCACCGCGACACAGCCAGGTTCGAGCACAGCACCACACACCGCACCGTGACACAGCCAGGTTAGAGCACCGCACACCGCACTGCGACACAGCCAGGTTAGAGCACAGCACCACACACCGCACCGTGACACAGCCAGGTTAGAGCACAGCACCACACACCGCACTGCGACACAGCCAGGTTAGAGCACAGCACCACACACCGCACCGCGACACAGCCAGGTTAGAGCACAGCACCACACACCGCACCGCGACACAGCCAGGTTAGAGCACAGCACCACACACCGCACTGCGACACAGCCAGGTTAGAGCACAGCACCACACACCGCACCGGGACACAGCCAGGTTAGAGCACAGCACCACACATCGCACCGCGACACAGCCAGGTTAGAGCACAGCACCACACACCGCACTGCGACACAGCCAGGTTAGAGCACAGCACCACACACCGCACTGCGACACAGACAGGTTAGAGCACAGCACCACACACCGCACCGCGACACAGCCAGGTTAGAGCACCGCACACCGCACTGCGACACAGCCAGGTTAGAGCACAGCACCACACACCGCACCGTGACACAGCCAGGTTAGAACACAGCACCGCACACCGCACTGCGACACAGCCAGGTTAGAGCACAGCACCACACACCGCACTGCGACACAGCCAGGTTAGAGCACAGCACCACACACCGCACTGCGACACAGCCAGGTTAGAGCACAGCACCACACACCGCACTGCGACACAGCCAGGTTAGAGCACAGCACCGCACACCGCACTGCGACACAGCCAGGTTAGAACACAGCACCGCACACCGCACCGTGACACAGCCAGGTTAGAGCACAGCACCACACACCGCACCGCGACACAGCCAGGTCAGAACACAGCACCGCACACCGCACTGCGACACAGCCAGGTTAGAGCACAGCACCGCACACTGCACCGCGACACAGCCAGGTTAGAGCCCAGCACCGCACACCGCACCGTGACACAGCCAGGTTAGAGCACAGCACCGCACACCGCACTGCGACACAGCCAGGTTAGAGCACAGCACCGCACACCGCACCGTGACACAACCAGGTTAGAACACAGCACCGCACACCGCACCGCGACACAGCCAGGTTAGAGCACAGCACCACACACCGCACCGTGACACAGCCAGGTTAGAGCACAGCACCGCACACTGCACCGTGACACAGCCAGGTTAGAGCACAGCACCGCACACCGCACCGTGACACAGCCAGGTTAGAGCACAGCACCGCACACCGCACCGTGACACAGCCAGGTTAGAACACAGCACCACACACCGCACCGCGACACAGCCAGGTTAGAGCACAGCACCGCACACCGCACCGTGACACAGCCAGGTTAGAACACAGCACCACACACCGCACCGCGACACAGCCAGGTTAGAGCACAGCACCGCACACCGCACCGTGACACAGCCAGGTTAGAACACAGCACCGCACACCGCACTGCGACACAGCCAGGTTAGAGCACAGCACCACACACCGCACCGCGACACAGCCAGGTTAGAGCACAGCACCGCACACCGCACCGCGACACAGCCAGGTTAGAACACAGCACCGCACACCGCTCTGCGACACAGCCAGGTTAGAGCACAGCACCACACACCGCACCGCGACACAGCCAGGTTAGAGCACAGCACCGCACACCGCACCGCGACACAGCCAGGTTAGAGCACAGCACCGCACACCGCACCACGACACAGCCAGGTTAGAGCACAGCCCACCGCACCGCGACACAGCCAGGTTAGAGCACAGCACCGCACACCGCACCGTGACACAGCCAGGTTAGAGCACAGCACCACACACCGCACTGCGACACAGCCAGGATAGAGCACAGCACCACACACCGCACCGTGACACAGCCAGGTTAGAGCACAGCACCGCACACCGCACCGCGACACAGCCAGGTTAGAGCACAGCACCGCACACCGCACCGTGACACAGCCAGGTTAGAGCACAGCACCGCACACCGCACCGCGACACAGCCAGGTTAGAGCACAGCACCGCACACCGCACCGCGACACAGCCAGGTTAGAGCACAGCACCGCACACCGCACCGCGACACAGCCAGGTTAGAGCACAGCACCACACACCGCACCGCGACACAGCCAGGTCAGAACACAGCACCACACACCGCACTGCGACACAGCCAGGTTAGAGCACAGCGCACCGCACCGCGACACAGCCAGGTTAGTGCACAGCACACCGCACCGCGACACAGCCAGGTTAGAGCACAGCACCGCACACCGCACCGTGACACAGCCAGGTTAGAGCACAGCACACCGCACCGTGACACAGCCAGGTTAGAGCACAGCACCGCACACCGCACCGTGACACAGCCAGGTTAGAGCACAGCACACCGCACCGTGACACAGCCAGGTTAGAACACAGCACCGCACACCGCACCGTGACACAGCCAGGTTAGAGCCCAGCACCGCACACCGCACCGTGACACAGCCAGGTTAGAGCACAGCACCGCACACCGCACCGCGACACAGCCAGGTTAGAGGACAGCACCGCACACCGCACAGTGACACAGCCAGGTTAGAGCACAGCACTGCACACCGCACCGTGACACAGCCAGGTTAGAGCACAGCACACCGCACCGCGATACAGCCAGGTTAGAGGACAGCACCGCACACCGCACAGTGACACAGCCAGGTTAGAGCACCGCACACCGCACCGCGACACAGCCAGGTTAGAGCACAGCACCGCACACCGCACCGTGACACAGCCAGGTTAGAACACAGCACCACACACCGCACCGTGACACAGCCAGGTTAGAGCACAGCACTGCACACCGCACCGCGACACAGCCAGGTTAGAGCACAGCACCGCACACCGCACCGTGACACAGCCAGGTTAGAGCACAGCACCACACACCGCACCGTGACACAGCCAGGTTAGAGCACAGCACCGCACACCGCACCGTGACACAGCCAGGTTAGAGCACAGCACCACACACCACACCGTGACACAGCCAGGTTAGAGCACAGCACCACACACCGCACCGTGACACAGCCAGGTTAGAGCACAGCACCACACACCGCACCGTGACACAGCCAGGTTAGAGCACAGCACCACACACCACACCGTGACACAGCCAGGTTAGAGCACAGCACCACACACCGCACCGTGACACAGCCAGGTTAGAGCACAGCACCACACACCGCACCGTGACACAGCCAGGTTAGAGCACAGCACCACACACCACACCGTGACACAGCCAGGTTAGAGCACAGCACCACACACCACACCGTGACACAGCCAGGTTAGAGCACAGCACCACACACCGCACCGTGACACAGCCAGGTTAGAGCACAGCACCACACACCACACCGTGACACAGCCAGGTTAGAGCACAGCACCACACACCGCACCGTGACACAGCCAGGTTAGAGCACAGCACCACACACCGCACCGTGACACAGCCAGGTTAGAGCACAGCACCACACACCACACCGTGACACAGCCAGGTTAGAGCACAGCACCACACACCACACCGTGACACAGCCAGGTTAGAGCACAGCACCACACACCACACCGTGACACAGCCAGGTTAGAGCACAGCACTGCACACCGCACCGTGACACAGCCAGGTTAGAGCACAGCACCACACACTGCACTGCGACACAGCCAGGTTAGAGCACAGCACCACACACCACACCGCGACACAGCCAGGTTAGAGCACAGCACCACACACCACACCGTGACACAGCCAGGTTAGAGCACAGCACCACACACCGCGCCGTGACACAGCCAGGTTAGAGCACAGCACCACACACCGCACCGTGACACAGCCAGGTTAGAGCACAGCACCGCACACCGCACCGTGACACAGCCAGGTTAGAGCACAGCACTGCACACCACACCGTGACACAGCCAGGTTAGAGCACAGCACCACACACTGCACCGTGACACAGCCAGGTTAGAGCACAGCACCGCACACCGCACCGCGACACAGCCAGGTTCGAGCACAGCACCGCACACCGCACCGCGACACAGCCAGGTTCGAGCACAGCACCGCACACCGCACCGCGACACAGCCAGGTTAGAACACAGCACCGCACACCGCACTGCGACACAGCCAGGTTAGAGCACAGCACCGCACACCGCACTGCGACACAGCCAGGTTAGAACACAGCACCGCACACCGCACCGTGACACAGCCAGGTTAGAACACAGCACCGCACACCGCACCGTGACACAGCCAGGTTAGAGCACAGCACCGCACACCGCACCGTGACACAGCCAGGTTAGAACACAGCACCGCACACCGCACCGTGACACAGCCAGGTTAGAGCACAGCACCGCACACCGCACCGCGACACAGCCAGGTTAGAACACAGCACCGCACACCGCACCACGACACAGCCAGGTTAGAGCACAGCACCGCACACCGCACTGCGACACAGCCAGGTTAGAACACAGCACCGCACTGCGACACAGCCAGGTTAGAACACAGCACCGCACACCGCACCACGACACAGCCAGGTTAGAGCACAGCACCGCACACCGCACCGCGACACAGCCAGGTTAGAGCACAGCACCACACACCGCACCGTGACACAGCCAGGTTAGAGCACAGCACCACACACTGCACCGCGACACAGCCAGGTTAGAACACAGCACCGCACACCGCACTGCGACACAGCCAGGTTAGAGCACAGCACCACACACCGCACCGTGACACAGCCAGGTTAGAGCACAGCACCACACACTGCACCGCGACACAGCCAGGTTAGAACACAGCACCGCACACCGCACTGCGACACAGCCAGGTCAGAACACAGCACCACACACCGCACCGCGACACAGCCAGGTTACAGCTCAGCCCAGTCAGTGCTGAGGGAGCGCCGCACTGTCAGAGGGTCAGTGCTGAGGGAGTGCTGCACTGTCAGAGGGTCAGTGCTGAGGGAGTGCCGCACTGTCAGCGGGTCAGTGCTGAGGGAGTGCCGCACTGTCAGAGGGTCAGTGCTGAGGGAGCGCCGCACTGTCAGAGAGTCAGTACTGAGGGAGTGCCGCACTGTCAGAGGGTCAGTGCTGAGGGAGTGCCGCACTGTCAGAGGGTCAGTGCTGAGGGAGTGCCGCACTGTCAGAGGGTCAGTGCTGAGGGAGTGCTGCACTGTCAGAGGGTCAGTGCTGAGGGAGTGCGCACTGTCAGAGGGTCAGTGCTGAGGGAGTGCCGCACTGTCAGAGGGTCAGTGCTGAGGGAGTGCCGCACTGTCAGAGGGTCAGTGCTGAGGGAGTGCCGCACTGTCAGAGGGTCAGTGCTGAGGGAGTGCCGCACTGTCAGAGGGTCAGTGCTGAGGGAGTGCCGCACTGTCAGAGGGTCAGTACTGAGGGAGTGCCGCACTGTCAGAGGGTCAGTGCTGAGGGAGTGCCGCACTGTCAGAGGGTCAGTGCTGAGGGAGTGCCGCACTGTCAGAGGGTCAGTGCTGAGGGAGTGCCGCACTGTCAGAGGGTCAGTACTGAGGGAGTGCCGCACTGTCAGAGGGTCAGTGCTGAGGGAGTGCCGCACTGTCAGAGGGTCAGTGCTGAGGGAGTGCCGCAGTGTCAGAGAGTTAGAGCACGCCACAGTGCAGTACAGCCCGGTTACAGTGTGCCTTCTGTCTGTCTGATTGGATCTTTGTATCTCTCCATACAGCCTCGTGTAACCACGTGGTCTCGGAGCCACGTCTGCTGCCGGTACGGGCATTGAACGAGGTCTTTTTGGGAGAGTCACTGTCCTCTCGGTGGGTACTGTGTGTGTGAACTGCCCTCCCCGTTGCCCCCCATTTCCCTCGCTGTGCTTGCGAATTGCCTCTCTCTTACTCTCCTCTAACTGCCCCCCCTCCACACCCCCAGGACTGACTGCTTTCTGCAGTGCTGTCTATCTGTGAGCTTGATCTCTTGTTTGTTCCTAGTATCGTTGTGCTGTGGAGAGACTGGCTGCAGAACATGGATTTGTTCAGACACATCCTGCTACTCTCACGGTCAGACTCCAGCAGGGCAGCTTGTGAAATGGAGTTTACTGAACCTGCTCCCAGATACTGTGACTACATCCCCACTCAGTGAGAGGTGATCTGTTCAAACATTCAGCTTTCTTCAGGGCTTTAATAGGGTCAGTGCTGTTCCCTCTCGGAGGAGAGTCTGGGACCAGACAGTAGAGTCTCACAATGGACGGACACCAATTTAACACTGAGATGAGGAGGGATTTCTTCTCTCTGAGGGCTGTGAGCTTTGGAAGTTCTTTGCCACAGAGAGCTGTGGGGGCAGATTCCTATTGGAGCAGGCTCGAGGGACTGAGTGGCCTCCTCCTGTTCCTATTTCTGATGGCCATTTAGAAATACTCAGGACCATTTGAGAGGTTTTTTTAACGTTGCAGTAGCAGGATTCAGATCCATGTGTGATCTGCCCATTGGGTCACAGTGTGAACTGTAACAACCCTCATACCCAGGAGCAGAGAGTCTGACTGTTAGATATAACCCCACAATCAGCACTCTCACCCCATTCTGCACCAGGACCACCATTTTGGGATTAGAGGTTGCAGCGAGCTGTCAGAGGTACATTTGGAGCTCCTGTGCTGTGTCTTGCAGACAATTCACGCAGCGATCCCTGTTCATCAGCACTGAGCGAGTGAATCAGTCTACACCAACTGAGGGAGCGCCGCACTGTCAGGGGTCAGTGCTGAGGGAGTGCCGCACTGTCAGGGGTCAGTACTGAGGGAGTGCCGCACTGTCAGAGAGTCAGTGCTGAGGGAGTGCCGCACTGTCAGAGGGTCAGTACTGAGGGAGTGCCGCACTGTCAGAGGGTCAGTGCTGAGGGAATGCCGCACTGTCAGAGGGTCAGTGCTGAGGGAGTGCCGCACTGTCAGAGGGTCAGTGCTGATGGAGTGCCGCACTGTCAGAGGGTCAGTGCTGATGGAGTGCCGCACTGTCAGAGGGTCAGTGCTGAGGGAGCACCGCACTGTCAGAGGGTCAGTGCTGAGGGAGTGCCGCACTGTCAGAGGGTCAGTGCTGAGGGAGTGCCGCACTGTCAGAGGGTCAGTGCTGAGGGAGTGCCGCACTGTCAGAGGGTCAGTGCTGAGGGAGTGCCGCACTGTCAGAGAGTCAGTGCTGAGGGAGTGCCGCACTGTCAGAGGGTCAGTGCTGAGGGAGTGCCGCACTGTCAGAGGGTCAGTGCTGAGGGAGTGCCGCACTGTCAGACGGTCAGTGCTGAGGGAGTGCCGCACTGTCAGAGGTCAGTGCTGAGGGAGTGCCGCACTGTCAGAGGGTCAGTGCTGAGGGAGCGCCACACTGTCAGAGGGTCAGTGCTGAGGGAGTGCCGCACTGTCAGAGGGTCAGTGCTGAGGGAGTGCCGTACTGTCAGAGAGTCAGTGCTGAGGGAGTGCCGTACTGTCAGAGGGTCAGTGCTGAGGGAGTGCCGCACTGTCAGAGGGTCAGTGCTGAGGGAGTGCCGCACTGTCAGAGGGTCAGGGCTGAGGGAGCGCCACACTGTCAGGGGGTCAGTGCTGAGGGAGCGCCGCACTGTCAGGGGGTCAGTGCTGAGGGAGCGCCGCACTGTCAGGGGGTCAGTGCTGAGGGAGCGCCGCACTGTCAGGGGGTCAGTGCTGAGGGAGTGCCGCACTGTCAGGGGGTCAGTGCTGAGGGAGTGCCGCACTGTCAGGGGGTCAGTGCTGAGGGAGCGCCGCACTGTCAGGGGGTCAGTGCTGAGGGAGTGCCGCACTGTCAGGGGGTCAGTGCTGAGGGAGCGCCGCACTGTCAGAGGGTCAGTGCTGAGGGAGTGCCGCACTGTCAGAGGGTCAGTGCTGAGGGAGTGCCGCACTGTCAGGGGGTCAGTGCTGAGGGAGTGCCGCACTGTCAGAGGGTCAGTGCTGAGGGAGCGCCGCACTGTCAGAGGGTCAGTGCTGAGGGAGTGCCGCACTGTCAGAGGGTCAGTACTGAGGGAGTGCCGCACTGTCAGAGAGTCAGTGCTGAGGGAGTGCCGCACTGTCAGAGGGTCAGTGCTGAGGGAGTGCCGCACTGTCAGAGGGTCAGTGCTGAGGGAGTGCCGCACTGTCAGAGGGTCAGTACTGAGGGAGTGCCGCACTGTCAGAGGGTCAGTACTGAGGGAGTGCCGCACTGTCAGAGAGTCAGTGCTGAGGGAGTGCCGCACTGTCAGAGGGTCAGTGCTGAGGGAGTGCCGCACTGTCAGAGGGTCAGTGCTGAGGGAGTGCCGCACTGTCAGAGGGTCAGTACTGAGGGAGTGCCGCACTGTCAGAGGGTCAGTGCTGAGGGAGTGCCGCACCGTCAGAGGGTCAGTACTGAGGGAGTACCGCACTGTCAGAGGGTCAGTACTGAGGGAGTACCGCACTGTCAGTGGGTCAGTACTGAGGGAGTACCGCACTGTGAGAGGGTCAGTACTGAGGGAGTGCCGCACTGTCAGAGGGTCAGTACTGAGGGAGTGCCGCACTGTCAGAGGGTCAGTGCTGAGGGAGTGCCGCACTGTCAGAGGGTCAGTACTGAGGGAGTGCCGCACTGTCAGAGGGTCAGTACTGAGGGAGTGCCGCACTGTCAGAGGGTCAGTGCTGAGGGAGTGCCGCACTGTCAGAGGGTCAGTGCTGAGGGAGTGCCGCACTGTCAGAGGGTCAGTGCTGAGGGAGTGCCGCACTGTCAGAGGGTCAGTGCTGAGGGAGTGCCGCACTGTCAGAGGGTCAGTGCTGAGGGAGTGCCGCACTGTCAGAGAGTCAGTACTGAGGGAATGCCGCACTGTCAGAGGGTCAGTGCTGAGGGAGTGCCGCACTGTCAGAGAGTCAGTGCTGAGGGAGTGCCGCACTGTCAGAGGGTCAGTGCTGAGGGAGTGCCGCACTGTCAGAGGGTCAGTGCTGAGGGAGTGCCGCACTGTCAGAGGGTCAGTGCTGAGGGAGTGCCGCACTGTCAGTGGATTGGTACTTAGCACTATGTGAAGGGTGTTCTGGATGTGTTGGAGGTTTTTTCAGTCCTCCCTCCCTCTGTCATTGTGTGATGTTGGGGACTGTGTCCCTTCCACTTCCCCAGAGCATCTGTCCATGTTTTGGGAATGTGATGTGTTAGATTAGTGGGGTCTGGGTGCTCACACCTGACCTGGGATATGTTCTGTTTTGTACAGGCTCCGGTATCACTCCTACAAACAAAGTCTTAAATTCTCGCTTCATAGGGCCTCATATTATGAGATCTCTATTGACGATGGACCCTGGGAGAAACACAAGAACTCTGGTCTCAACATGTGCACTGGCTCTGGATCCAAGGCTTGGTACGTTTCATTTGATTTGATTTATTATGATCACATGTATTAGTACACAGAGAATAGAAGGAGGCCATTCAGCCCATCTTGTCCATGCCAGCCCGAGGGCACCTCGTTTCCCTTTGTAATCCCACCTTCCTGCAGCTGGCCCATTGCCCTGGAGCGAACAATACTTAAGGGGCAGATCTGGGTACTTTTTAAAGGAGTTTGGTGTCTCTGCCTCCACCACCAACTCAGGAAGTGAATTCCAGACACCCACCACCCTCTGTGTAAAACCATTCTCCCTCATGTCCCTCCTGCACCTTCTGCCACTTATCCTGAAGCAATGTCCCTGGTTCTCAAATTCTCGACTAAGGGGAACAGTTTTATCCTGTCCATTCTATCTCTTCACCTCATCATTTTGTACCCCTTGTTGTCGGTAAAATAATATGAGACTGTTAGTGAGTCAAGATACAATGCTTTTTATTTCAAAGCTCTGGTATTTATTCCAGAGCTTTGGGAGAACAGGCACTATCAGACTTCTCCTAGAACACAAACACAAGTGGGTTTTTATACATTCTGAGCTCCAGCAGTAATCCCAATTCAGAGACCCAATTCCAGCCAGACCTCCAGATCTTCCTTCCTGGCCACCATTTAGCTTCAGAGGTTACAGTCCAGCTGACAGCTGCGGTTATGACATAGGTTTAATCTGGTCACCATTCCTAACCCTTTTGGGCAATACCAACATCCCTGTCTTTGAAGTTATTTGTGCGATGGCGGCTGTTCCAGCAGGAACTCTTCCTGTTAAAAACCACTATCATGATCTGCCATCAGCAGCTGTCAAAAGCTGGTATCGTAAACTACCATCATTCAACTAACACAAATAGGTAAGATTTACAAAGTCTACAAAATAACAGCCACATTAAACTATCTGTCTTTATAAAAATGAGAATTAAACCATCTAAAAATGAACAAATAACTGATATTACTGCCAGGAACAGTATAAGCTTAAGGAGATCTGTCATGAGGGGTTATGTTTGTGATATACTCAAGGTACAAAATCCATTCACCCTTTCCCTCAGGTACAGAACGCATTCATCCTTTCCCTACTTCACCCTCAATCAAGTCACCCCTCAGCCTTCTTTGTTCCGAGGAAGATAACTCCAATCTATCTAATCTCTCCTCGTAGCTACACGTTTCCAGCTCTGACAATGTTCTTGGAAACTGCCTCTGCATTCCATGCAGAATAATTACATCCTCCCTGTGGTGGCCAGAACTCATGCAGTACTCCAGTTGCAGCCTCACCAGTGCTTTATAAATTCTAACATTATATAGAACATAGAACATTACAGCACAAACAGGCCCTTCGGCCCTCGAGTTGCGCCGATCACATCAACGCCACCAATCTATAGACCTATCTATAACCCTCAATCTTATTAAACCCCATATACTCATCCAGAAGTCTTTTAAAAGACCCCAGCGAGTTCGCCTCCACCACCGATGACGGCAGCCGATTCCATTCACTCACCACCCTCTGAGTGAAAAACTTACCCCTAACATCACCTCTGTACTTCCCTCCCCGCACCTTAAATCTGTGTCCTCTCGTAGCGACCATTTCAACCCGGGGAAATAGCCTCTGAGAGTCCACCCTATCTATTCCTCTCAACATTTTATAAACTTCTATCAGGTCGCCTCTCAACCTTTGCCTCTCTAGGGAAAAGAGTCCCAGCTCCCTCAACCTATCTTCATAAGGCATGCCTCCCAGTCCAGGCAACATCCTTGTAAATCTCCTCTGCACCCTTTCAATAGCTTCTACGTCTTTCCTATAGTGAGGCGACCAGAACTGCGCACAGTACTCCAAATGAGGCCTGACGAGGGTCCTGTAAAGTTGCAGCATTACCTCCCGACTCCTAAACTCAATCCCTCGATTAATGAAGGCCAGTACACCATACGCCTTCTTGACCACATCCTCCACCTGCGAGGCCGATTTAAGAGTCCTGTGAACCCGGACCCCGAGATCCTTCTGCTCTTCAACGCTACTAAGACTCCTGCCCCATGCAGGAGTATCTAACCCCATGCTGCACCTGTCATAAGAACATAAGAAATAGGAGCAGGAGTAGGCCATCTAGCCCTTCGAGCCTGCCCCGCCATTCAATAAGATCATGGCTGATCTGTCGTGACTCAGCTCCACCTTCCCGCCCTCTCCCCATAACCCTTAATCCCTTCTCTTATCAAAAACCCATCAACCCGTTTCTTAAAAATATTTAGCGAGGCAGCCTCCACCACTTCAACGGGCAGAGATTTCCAGAGATTCACCACCCTTTGAGTGAAGAAGTTCCTCCTCAACTCTGTTCTAAACGGCCCCCCCCCCTTTATCTTGAGGCTGTGCCCCCTAGTCCTACTGTCTTTTTTGAGCGGGAAGAGTCTCTCCACCTCTATCCTATCCATCCCATTCATCATCTTATACGTCTCAATGAGATTTCCCCTCATTCTTCTAAACTCTAACGAGTACAAGCCTAGTTTAGAACATAGAACATTACAGCACAAACAGGCCCTTCGGCCCTCGAGTTGCGCCGATCACATCAATCCCACCAATCTATAGACCTATCTATAACCCCCAATCCCATTAAACCCCATATACTCATCCAGAAGTCTTTTAAAAGACCCCAGCGAGTTCGTCTCCACCAAGGGCTAGATGGCCTACTCCTGCTCCTATTTCTTATGTTTTTATGTTCTAAACTTGCCCCTGAGATCACTGTTAAACTTTCGCTCTCTCAGTCTCAACCTGTATCCCCGAGTAGTTGACCCTTTGACTCTGGGAAAGAAACTATGTTTATCTACTCTATCCAAGCCTCAATTGATAAAGGCGAGTACCCCATACACCTTTTTCACCGCCCTACTAACATGCCCTTCTGCCTTCAACATCTGTGGACAAACACACCAAGATCCCTTTGTTCCACAGAAATAGTTCCTATTTTCAAGAAAGGGAACAGAGATAACCCGGGAAATTACCGACCGGTGAGTCTGACCTCAGTGGTTGGTAAGCTGATGGAGAGGCTTCTGAGGGACAAGATTTACAAGCATTTGGAGAGGTTTGACATGATCAGGAATAGTCAGCATGGATTTGTCAAGGGCAGGTCGTGCCTTACGAGCCTAGTTGAGTTCTTCGATAATGTGACTGAACACATTGACGAAGGAAGTGCCGTGGACGTAGTGTACATGGACTTCAGCAAGGCATTTGATAAGGTCCCCCATGCAAGACTTCTTGAGAAGGTGAGAGGGCATGGGATCCAAGGGCCTTTGGCCTTGTGGATCCAGAACTGGCTTGCCTGCAGAAGGCAGAGAGTGGTTGTGGATGGGGCTTTTTCTGAATGGAGGTCAGTCACCAGCGGAGTGCGTCAAGGATCTGTTCTGGGACCCTTGTTGTTTGTCATTTTCATAAATGACCTGGATGAGGAAGTGGAGGGATGGGTAAGTAAGTTCGCTGATGACACGAAGGTCGGTGGTGTTGTGGATGGTCTGGAAGGATGTCAAAAGTTGCAGCAGGACATAGATAGGATGCAGGACTGGGCGGAGAAGTGGCAGATGGACTTCAACGCGGATAAATGTGTAGTCGTCCATTTCGGCAGAACCAACGGGATGAACGAGTACACTATTAAGGGCAGGGGTCTTAGTAGCGTTGAAGAGCAGAAGGGTCTAGGGGTCCGGGTCCACAGGACTCTTAAATCGGTCTCGCAGGTGGAGGAGGTGGTCAAGAAGGCGTATGGTATACTGGCCTTCATTAATCGAGGGATTGAGTTTAGGAGTTGGGAGGTAATGCTGCAACTTTATAAGACCCTTGTCAGGCCTCATTTAGAGTATTGTGCGCAGTTCTGGTCGCCTCACTATAGGAAAGATGTAGAAGCTATTGAGAGGGTACAGAGGAGATTTACAAGGATGTTGCCTGGACTGGGAGGCATGCCTTATGAAGATAGGTTGAGGGAGCTGGGACTCTTTTCCCTGGAGAGACGAAGGATGAGAGGCGACCTGATAGAAGTTTATAAAATGTTGAGAGTAATAGATAGGGTGGACTCTCAGAGGCTATTTCCCCGGGTTGAAATGGTTGCTACGAGAGGACACAGATTTAAGGTGCGGGGAGGGAAGTTCAGAAGTGATGTTAGGGGTAAGTTTTTCACTCAGAGGATGGTGAGTGAATGGAATCGGCTGCCGTCAGTGGTGGTGGAGGCGAACTCGCTGGGGTCTTTTAAAATACTTCTGGATGAATATATGGGGTTTAATGAGATTGAGGGTTATAGATAGGTCTGTAGGTTGGTAGGTGTTGATGTGATCGGCGCAACTCGTGGGCCGAAGGGCCTGTTTGTGCTGTAGTGTTCTATGTTCCTAGTGTCCTTCCATTCATTGATTATTTCCTTGTCAAATTACTCCTTCCAAAGTGCATCACCTCACTGCTCCCTGAATTCATCTACCTTTTATAAAAGATTAATTTATGGGATGTGGGTGTCACTGGTTAGACTGGCATTTATTGCCCATCACCAGTTATCCTTGAGAAGGTGGTAGTGAGCTGCTGCTTGAATCACAGCAGTTCCTGAGGTGTAGGTATGCCTGCAGTGCTGTTAGGGAGAGAATTCCAGGATTTTCATTATCTGGTAAATCTCTATCAGGTCCCCCCTCATCCTGAGACGCTCCAGTGAAAACAATCCAAGTTTGTTCAACCTTTCTTCATAGTCCATTCCTCCAAACCAGGCAACATCCTGGTAAATGACTTCTGCATTTTTTCCATTGCATCAACATCTTTGCAGTACTATGGCGACCAGAATTGTACACAATACTCCAACTGTGACCTAACCAAAGTCTTATACAGCTGCAACATGATTTTCTAATTCCTGTACTCAACGCCCCAACCAATAAAGGCGAGCATGGTATGCACCTTCATGACCACCTTGTCCACCTGAGTTGCCACCTTCAGGGAAGTGTGGATCAGCACATTCCTGTAAGGATGAAGGATAAGTATGGCAAGTTTTGGGAATCCTGGATAACGAGAGATATTGTGAGCCTAGCCAAAGAGAAAAGGGAAGCATTTGTCAAAGCCAGGAGGTTGGGAACACACGAAGCAAGTGTGGGATACAAGGAAAGTAGAAAGAAACTTAAGCAAGGGGTAAGAAGGGCTAAAAGGAGTCATGAGAAAGCATTGGCCAGCAGGATTAAGGAAAATAAAAAGGCATTTTACACGTATATAAAGAGCAAGAGGGTAGCCAGGGAGAGGGTTGGCCCACTCAAGGACAAGGAAGGGAATCTATGTGTGGAACCAGAGGAAATGGGTGAGGTATTAAATGAGGTTTTTGTACCAGTATTCACCAAAGAGAAGGACTTGGTGATTGATGAGTCTGGGAAAGGATGTGTAGATAGTTTGAGTCATGTTGAGATCAAAAAGGCGGAGTTTTGGGGTTCTTGAGAAACGTTAAGGTAGACAAGTCTCCAGGGCCTGATGGGATATACCCCAGAATACTGAGAGAGGCAAGGGAGGAAATTGCTAGGGCCTTGAGAGAAATCTTTGTATCCCCACTGGCTACAGGGGAGGTCCCAGAGGATTGGAGAATAGCCAATGTTGTTTCTTTGTTTAAGAAGGGTAGCGAGAATAATCCAGGTAATTACAGGCCAGTGAGCCTTTGATCAGTGGTAAGGAAATTATTGGAGAGGATTCTTTGAGACAGGATTTATTCCCACTTGGAAATAAGTGGGTGTATTAGTGAGAGGCAACATGGCTTTGTGAAGGGGAGGTCGTGTCTCACGAACTTGATCGAGTTTCTCGAGGAAGTGATGAAGATGATTGATGAGGGTAGGGCAGTGGATGTTGTCTACATGGACTTCAATAAGACCTTTGACAAGGTCCCTCATGGCAGACTGGTGCAGAAGGTGAAGTCACGTGGGATCAGAGGTGAGCTGGCAAGGTGGATACAGAACTGGCTCAGTCAAAGACAGAGAGTAGCAGTGGAAGGATGTGCTCCTGAATGGAGGTCTGTGATAAGTGGTGTTCCTCAGGGATCAGTGCTGGGACCTTTGCTGTTTATAATATATATAAATGATTTGGGGGAAAATGTAACTGGATTGGTTAGGAAGTTTACAGATGACACAAAGGTTGGTGGATTTGTGGATAGTGATGAGGACCATCAGAGGATACAGCAGGATATAGATCAGCTGGAGACTTGGGCAGAGAGATGGCAGATGGAGTTTAATCCGGACAAATGTGAGGTAATGCAGTTTGGAAGGTCTAATACAGATAGGAAATATACAGTAAATGGCAGAACCCTTAAGAGTATTGATAGGCAGAGGGATCTGGGTGTACAGGTACACAGGTCTCTCAAAGTGGCAATGCAGGTGGAGAAGGTAGTCAAGAAGGCATACGGCATGCTTGTCTTCATCGGCCGGGGCACTGAGTTTAAAAATTGGCAAGTCATGTTGCAGCTTTATAGAACCTTAGTGAGGCTGCACTTGGAATATAGTGTTCAATTCTGGTCACCACACTACCAGAAGGATGTGGAGGCTTTGGAGAGGTTTAGAAAAGATTTACCAGGATGTTGCCTGGTCTGGAGAGCATTAGCTATGAGGAGAGGTTGGAGAAACTTGGTTTGTTCTCACTGGAGTGACGGAGGTTGGGGGGAGACCTGATAGAAGTCTACAAGATTATGAGAGGCATGGACAGAGTGGATAGTCAGAAGCCTTTTCCCAGGGTGGAAGAGTCAATTACTGGGTTTAATTACAGGTTTACTAGGAGTCAATTACAGGTTTAAGGTGCGAGGGGCAAGGTTTAAAGGAGATGTTCGAGGCAGATTTTTTACACAGAGGGTGGTGGGTGCCTGGAACTCACTGCCGAGGGGAGGGAGTGGAAGCGGATACGGGAGTGAGTTTTAAGGGGCATCTTGACACATCCATGAATAGGATGGGAATAGAGGGATATGGTTCCTGGAAGGGTAGGGGGTTTTAGTTCAGTCAGACAGCATGGTCGGTGCAGGATTGGAGGGGCTGAAGGGCCTGTTCCTGTGCTGTAATTTTCTTTGTTCTTTGCACACCCAGATCCCTCTGTACGTTAATATTTCTAAGGGCTCTACCATTTACTGTGTACTTGTACTTTTCTTTTGTACTTTTCTTCCAAATCGCATCACCTCACATTTGTCCAGGTTAAATTCCATGTGCCATCAAGAACATAGGAACATAAGAAATAGGAGCAGGAGTAGGCCATCAGGCCCTTCGAGCCTGCCCCGCCATTCAATAAGATCATGGCTGATCTGTCGTGACTCAGTTCCACCTTCCCGCCTTCTCCCCATAACCCTTAATCCCCTTGCCTATCAAATGCCTATCTACCTGCGTCTTAAATATATTTAGCGAGGCAGTCTCCACCACATCAACGGGTAGAGAATTCCAGAGATTCACCACCCTTTGAGTGAAGAAGTTCCTCCTCAACTCTGTTCTAAACCGCCCCCCCTTTATCTTGAGGCTGTGCCCCCTAGTCCTACTGTCCTTTCTGAGCGGGAAGAGCCTCCCCACCTCTATCCTATCCATCCCATTCATCATCTTGTACGTCTCAATGTGATCCCCCCTCATCCTAGTTTATTCAGCCTCTCCTCATAGCTCAACCCCCTCAAGTCCGGTATCAGCCTAGTAAACCTCCTCTGCACTCCCTCCAGGGCCAAAATATCTTTGCGCAGGTGCGGCGACCAAAACTGCACACAGTACTCCAGCTGCGGCCTCACCAATGCCCTATACAGCCGCAGCAAGACCTCCCTACTTTTATATTCAATCCCCCTCGCTATGAAGGCCAGCATCCCATTCGCCTTCCTGACCACCTGCAGGCTGGGTTTTTGCGACTTACGCACAAGGACCCCGAGGTCCCTCTGCACCGTCGCCTGCTGCAGTTTTTCGCCCCGTAAGTAATAGTCCTTCCTACCATTCCTCCTACCAAAGTGGACAACCTCACACTTGCCAATATTAAATTCCATTTGCCATTTCCTGGCCCATTCGCCCAGCCTATCTAGATCCTTCTGCAGACTCTCCACACCCTCCGCACAATTTGCCTTTCCCCCAATCTTGGTGTCATCAGCAAATTTCGACACCCTACACTCGGTTCCCTCCTCCAGATCATCTATATAAATGGTAAATAGCTGAGGCCCCAGCACCGACCCCTGGGGCACTCCACTAGTCACCATCCGCCAATCCGAATAGCACCCATTGACCCCCACTCTCTGCCTCCTATTTGACAGCCAATCCTCTATCCACGCTAACACCCTACCCCCAACTCCATGCCCCCGAACCTTCTGTAACAACCTCTTGTGAGGCACCTTATCAAACGCCTTCTGAAAATCAAGAAACACCACATCCACTGGTTCCCCTCTATCCACCGCACTAGACACATCTTCATAGAACTCCAATAAATTCGTCAGACACGACTTCCCCTTTATGAATCCGTGCTGCATCTGCTCAGTTTAACAATTCTCCTCAAGATGCCTCGCTATTTTTTCCTTGATTAGGATTCAAACATTTTATCTATAACCGACGTTAAACTAACCGGCCTATAATTCCCTGCCTTTTGCCTGCTACCCTTTTTAAACAATGGCGTAACATTAGCCGTTTTCCAATCCTCCGGCACTTCCCCGGAATCCAGCGAGGTTTGGAAAATAATCATCAAGGCATCCACTATCACCTCCGTCATTTCTTTCAGAACCCTTGGATGCATTCCATCCGGTCCTGGGGACTTGTCCACCATCAGTCCCTCCAGTGTGTTGAGCACCACCTCTCTAGTAACAATAATGTCATTCAGGCCCTCCACTCCTACCATCTTTCCATCGTTAACACCCGGTAAACTATTCACGTCAGCTTTTCAGCTCAGGTCTCCAGATGATTTATTTCCTGCTGTATCCTATGACTATCCCCTTCGCTATCCACTAGTCTCCAATTTTTATATCATCTGCAAATTTACTAAACAGACCATCTACATTTTGCTAGAGAGAGAGACATAGATACTAGGAGCAGGAGGGGGCCATTCACCCTTCGATCCTGCCCTGCCATTCATTTTGATCATGGCTGATCATCAAATTCAATATCCTGATTGCAGCGTGAACCAGTACCTGGGACTTTGATGTTGTGGCCATTTCAGAGACTTGGATAGAGCAGGGGCAGGAATGGATGTTGCAGGTCCCGGGGTACAAATGCTTTGGTCGGAGTAGAGAAGGAGGTAGAAGGGGGGGTGGGGTAGCATTATTGGTCAAGGACTGTATCTCAGTGTCAGTGAGGAACTTTGATGAGGACTTGTCTGTTGAGGTAGTATGGGCGGAGATTAGAAATAGGAGAGGAGAGGTCACCCTGTTGGGAGTCTTTTATAGACCTCCAAAAAGTTCTAGAGAGGTTGAGGAAAGGATTGCGGAGACAATCCTTGTTAGGAGTGAAAGTAATAGGGTAATTGTTATGGGGGACTTTAACTTTACTCATGTTGATTGGAATTGCTATAGCTCTAGCTCGTTAGAGGGGTCAGTTTTTGTTCAAAGTGTGCAGGAAGGTTTTTTGACTCAGTATGTAGATAGGCCGACTAGAGGTGAGGCTATATTGGATTTGGTGCTGGGTAATGAGCCAGACCAGGTGCTAGACTTGGAAGTTGGTGTGCATTTTGGGGATAGTGACCACAATTCGATTACGTTCACCTTAGTGATGGAAAGGGATAGGCATGAACCTCGGGTCAGTAGTTTCAGCTGGGGGAAGGGTAATTATGAGGCTATTAGGAGAGAATTAGGAAGCATTGGTTGGACTAGGAGATTACAGGGACTGGGAACATCCGAGATGTGGAGATTTTTCAAGGAGCAGCTATTGCGGGTGTGTGATAGGTATGTCCCTGTCAGGCAAGGAGGATTTGGTAGGCCCAGGGAACCGTGGTGCACCAAAAAAGTTGATTTGTTGGTTAGGAAGAAAAAGGAGGCTTATGTTCGGATGAGGCTTGAGGGCTCAGGTAGTGCATTAGAAAGTTTTAGATTGGCTAGGAGGGAGTTGAAGAGGGAGTTAAGAAGGGCTAAAAGAGGTCATGAGATGACTTTGGCTGATAGGATTAAGGAGAACCCTAAGGCGTTTTACAGGTATGTCAAGAACAGAAGGTTGGTTAGGGCAAGATTAGGGCCAGTTACAGACAGTAGAGGGAAGTTGTGTGTGGAACCGGAGGAGATTGGAGAGGCGTTGAACCAATATTTCTCTTCGGTGTTCACGCAAGGGGACATGAATGTAGCTGAGGAGGACACTGGGGTGCAGGGATGTAAAATAGATTGTATTGCAGTTGATACGGGGGATGTGCTGGATATTTTAGAGGGTTTGAAAATAGATAAGTCCCCTGGTCCGGATGGGATTTACCCTAGGATTCTTTGGGAGGCAAGAGAGGTGATTGCGAAGCCTCTGGCTCTGATCTTCAGGTCATCGTTGGTCTCTGGTATAGTACCGGAAGATTGGAGGACAGCAAATGTTGTCCCATTGTTTAAGAAGGGGAGAAGAGACTTCCCTGGGAATTATAGACCGGTGAGTCTTACTTCTGTGGTGGGTAAGGTTTTGGAAAGGATTATTAGAGACAGGATTTATAGTTATTTGGAGAGTAATGAGTTGATTAGAGACAGTCAGCATGGTTTTGTAGCGGGTAGGTCGTGCCTTACTAACCTTATCGAGTTCTTTGAGAAAGTGACCAAAGAGGTGGATAGGGGTAAGGCAGTTGATGTGGTGTATATGGATTTTAGCAAGGCGTTTGATAAGGTTCACCATGGTAGGCTTCTGCAGAAAATGCAGATGTATGGGATTAGGGGTGATCTAGGTAATTGGATCAGGAATTGGCTAGCAGATAGGAGACAGAGGGTGGTGGTTGATGGTAAATATTCGTCATGGAGTTCGGTTACGAGTGGTGTGCCTCAGGGACCTGTTTTGGGGCCACTGCTGTTTGTAATTTTTATTAATGATCTGGATGAGGGTATAGTTGGTGGATTAGTAAGTTTGCTGATGACACCAAAGTCGGAGGTGTGGTAGATTGTGAGGAAGGGTGTCATAGTTTGCAGGATGACTGAGAAAGGTTGCAGAGCTGGGCTGCGAGGTGGCGGATGGAGTTTAATGTGGAGAAATGTGAGGTAATTCATTTCGGTAGGAATAACAGATGTGTTTAGTATAGGGCTAACGGGAGGACTTTGAATAGTGTGGAGGAGCAGAGGGATCTAGGTGTATGTGTACATAGATCCCTGAAAGTTGGGAATCAAGTAGATAAAGTTGTTAAGAAGGCATACGGAGTTTTGGCGTTTATTGGTAGGGGGATTGAATTTAGGAGTCGCAGCGTCATGATGCAACTGTACACATCTCTGGTGCGGCCGCACTTGGAGTTTTGTGTGCAGTTCTGGTCCCCACATTACAGGAAGGATGTGGAGGCTTTGGAGAGGGTGCAGAGGAGGTTTACCAGGATGTTGCCTGGTATGGAGGGGAGATCCTATGAGGAGAGACTGAGAGATTTGGGGTTGTTTTCGCTGGAAAGAAGGCGGCTAAGAGGGGACCATATTGAAACATATAAGATGATTAGAGGTTTAGACAGGGTAGATAGTGATAGCCTTTTTCCTCGGATGGAGAAAGCTAGCATGAGGGGACACGACTTTAAATTAAGGGGGGGTAGTTATAGGACAGATGTCAGGGGTAGGTTCTTTACCCAGAGGGTGGTGAGGGACTGGAATGCCCTGCCAGCTGCAGTTGTAAATGTGCCTAGTTTGGGGGCGTTTAAGAGATCTGTGGATAGGTTTATGGACGAAAAGGGATTGGTTTAGGCTAGTGGGTCATTGTTTTGTAACTGGTCGGCGCAACATCGTGGGCCGAAGGGCCTGTTCTGCGCTGTAATGTTCTATGTTCTATGCCCACCCCATATCCCTCCATCCCTTTAGCCCCAAGAGCGAAATCTAATTTCTTCTTGAAATCAGGCAATATTTTGTCCTCAGCTACTTTCTGTGGGAGTGAATTTCACACATTCCCCACCCTCTGGGTGAAGACATTTCTCCTCAGCTCAGTTCTAAAAGGTTTCCCCCTTTATCCTCAAACTATGATCCCCTAGTTCTGGACTCCCCCACCATCGGGAACATTCTTTCTGAATCTACCCTCTTAGAATTTTATAGGTTTCTATGAGATCCCCTCTCATTCTTCTAAACTCCAGTGAATATAATCCTAATCAGCCTAGTCTCTCCTTGTATGACAGACCTGCCATTCCAGGAATCAGTCTGGTAAACCTTCACTGCACTCCCTCTAAAGCAAGGACATCCTTCCTCAGATGAAGGCACTGAAACTGTACACAATACTTCAGGTGTGGCCCCATCAACACGCTGTACAATTGCAGTAAAACATCCCTATTCCTATATTCAAATCCTCTCACTATGAAGGCTGACATACCATTTGCCTTCTTTACTGCCTGGTGTATCTGCACACTGACCTTGAGTGACTGATGCATGAGCACTCCCAGATCTTGCCGAGTATCTAACTCTCTCAATTTACACCCAGTCAAGTAATAATCTGTCTTCCTATTACTGCTACCAATGTGGATAACCTCACCTTTATTCACATTATGCTGCATCTGCCATGTTTTATATCCATCCAAGCCAGGTTTGTGTCCATCTTACCAGCTCACCTCGGATCCCACATGACTTCACCTTCTGTGTCAGTCTGCCGTAAGGAGCTTTATCAAAGGCTTTACTAAAATCCATGTAAACAACATCCACTGCCTTGCCCTGGGCTATTTTTCTTGTCATTTCCTCAAAGAATACCGTCAAGTTTGTGAGACACGACCTCCCCTTCACAAAACCACACTGCCTATGGCTAATAAGCGTATTCTCTTTCAGATGTGAGTACATCCTGTCCCTAAGAATCTTCTCCAGTAATTTCCCCATCACTGATGTAAGGCTCACAGGCCCAGATTATCTCTCCTGCCCTTCTTAAACAGAGGAACATTGCTGGCTATTCTCCAGTCCTCTGGTACCTCACCCACGTCTATTTGACGAAGGAAGTGCCGTGGACGTAGTGTACATGGACTTCAGCAAGGCGTTTGATAAGGTCCCCCATGCAAGACTTCTTGAGAAGGTGAGAGGGCATGGGATCCAAGGGCCTTTGGCCTTGTGGATCCAGAACTGGCTTGCCTGCAGTAGGCAGAGAATGGTTGTGGATGGGTCTTTTTCTGAATGGAGGTCAGTCACCAGTGGAGTGCCCCAGGGATCTGTTCTGGGACCCTTGCTGTTTGTCACTTTCATAAATGACCTGGATGAGGAAGAGGAGGGATGGGTTAGCAAGTTCGCTGATGACACGAAGGTCGGCGGTGTTGTGGATGGTCTGGAAGGATGTCAAAAGTTGCAGCAGGACATAGATAGGATGCAGGAATGGGCGGAGAAGTGGCAGATGGACTTCAACGCGGACAAATGTGTAGTCGTCCATTTCGGCAGAACCAACGGGATGAACGAGTACACTGTCAAGGGCAGGAGTCTTAGTAGCGTTGAAGAGCAGAAGGATCTCGGAGTCCGGGTCCACAGGACTCTTAAATCGGCCTCGCAGGTGGAGGAGGTGGTCAAGAAGGCGTATGGTGTACTGGCCTTCATTCATCGAGGGATTGAGTTTAGGAGTCGGGAGGTAATGCTGCAACTTTATAAGACCCCACTTGGAGTACTGTGCGCAGTTCTGGTCGCCTCACTATAGGAAAGACGTAGAAGCTATTGAAAGGGTGCAGAGGAGATTTACAAGGATGTTGCCTGGACTGGGAGGCATGCCTTATGAAGATAGGTTGAGGGAGCTGGGACTCTTTTCCCTGGAGAGGCGAAGGTTGAGAGGCGACCTGATAGAAGTTTATAAAATGTTGAGAGGAATAGATAGGGTGGACTCTCAGAGGCTATTTCCCCGGGTTGAAATGGTCGCTACGAGAGGACACAGATTTAAGGTGCGGGGAGGGAAGTACAGAGGTGATGTTAGGGGTAAGTTTTTCACTCAGAGAGTGGTGAGTGAATGGAATCGGCTGCCGTCATCGGTGGTGGAGGCGAACTCGCTGGGGTCTTTTAAAAGACTTCTGGATGAGTATATGGGGTTTAATGGGATTGGGGGTTATAGATTAGTCTATAGATTGGTGGGGTTGATGTGATCGGCGCAACTCGAGGGCCGAAGGGCCTGTTTGTGCTGTAATGTTCTATGAATCTATGATACAAAGATTTTGGCCAGGGTCTGAATAATTTCTTCCCTGTCCTCTCTCAGTATTCTGGGACAGACCCTTTCTGGTCCTGAGGACTTGTCCACCTTAATGTTTTTCAAAACCTCTGTTTTTGATTCCCTGAAAAGGAGAATGTACTTGGATCTTGGGCGAAGGTGGGAGAATCGGACTGAATGAACTACTCATTCAGAGAGACAGCCAACCAAATCGCAGGCTTTAGTGACCCCCTTCCCCCGTATTGGAGAACACAGCCAGAAGTGGGACAGAGAAGCTTCTATCAGATACTGGAGAAAGCTTTGAGGGGGTGAAATTCAGAAGGACGTTAAGGAAAGAACAAGAGGAATTTGTAAAATATTGGTGAGAAAGTCCCCCGAGGTGTTTTATAAATAGAGGTGGTGGACAGCTGAGGAAGGGTAAGGCTGGTACGATCCTGCACCTTATTCTAAAGATCTGGTTAGAGAACAATCATGCTTTGTTCAAACGATGTTTAAGGTTAAAGATACTTGCCTAGTCACAAGATTTGCCAGGTTTGAACTAATAAAAATAAACTTTACTCTTTGAGGTCAGAAAGATAAAGCAAAGGTGGTAAATATGAGGTAATGTGAATTAACAGGCACACTGTGTTCAAACAGACCACACTGCACCAGAACAGGTATAACCAGGACAGAGTCCATGATTCTATAGATTCTGGAACAGTTCCTACAGATTGGAGGGTAGCTAACGTATGCCCGCTATTCAAAAAGGGAGAGAAAACAAGGAATTATAAATCTGACGTCAGTGGTGGGGAAAATTCAGAATCCTTCATTAAAGATTTTACAGCAAAACACTTGGAAAACAATGTCTGAATTGGACAGAGTCAGCGTGGATTCATGAAAGGGAAATCACACTTAACAAACTGGTAGAGTTGATGAGGGGGAGCCAGTGGATGTGGTTTACTTGGTTCTCAAGAAGGCTTTCGACAAAGTCCCACACGAGATTAGTGTGTAAAATTAAAGCAGATGGGATTGGGGTGATATTGAGATGGATAGAAAACTGACTGGCAGTTAGGAAACAAAGAGTAGGAGGGATTATTATTTAAAGGGTGAAAAACTGCAGCAGGCGACGGTGCAGAGGGACCTCGGGGTCCTTGTGCATGAGTCGCAAAAACCCAGCCTGCAGGTGCAGCATGTGGTCAGGAAGGCGAATGGGATGCTGGCCTTCATAGCGAGGGGGATTGAATATAAAAGTAGGGAGGTCTTGCTGCAGCTGTATAGGGCACTGTGAGGCCGCAGCTGGAGTACTCTGTGCAGTTTTGGTCGCCGCACTTGCGCAAGGATATTTTGGCCTTGGAGGGAGTGCAGAGGAGGTTCACTAGGCTGATACCGGAGATGAGGGGGTTGGCCTGTGAAGAGAGACTAAATAAACTGGGTCTGTACTCGTTGGAGTTTAGAAGGATGAGGGGGGATCTTATAGAGACTTATAAGACAACGAAGGGGATGGATAGGGTAGAGGTAGAGAGATACTTCCCGCTTAGAAAGGATAGAACATTACAGCACAGAACAGGCCCTTCGGCCCACAATGTTGCGCCGACCAGTTAAAAAACACTGACCCACTAGCCTAAACCAATCCCTTTTCGTCCATAAACCTATCCACGGATCTCTTAAACGCCCCCAAACTAGGCGCATTTACAACCGCAGCAGGCAGGGCATTCCAATCCCTCACCACCCTCTGGGTAAAGAACCTACCCCTGACATCCATCCTATAACTACACCCCCTTAATTTAAAGCCATGCCCCCTCATGCTAGCTTTCTCCATCTGAGGAAAAAGGCTATCACTGTCCACCCTGTCTAAACCTCTAATCATCTTATATGTTTCAATGAGGTCCCCTCTTAGCCGCCTTCTTTTCAGCGAAAACAACCCCAAATCTCTCAGTCTCTCCTCATAGGACCTCCCCTCCATACCAGGCAACATCCTGGTAAACCTCCTCTGCACCCTCTCCAAAGCCTCCACATCCTTCCTGTAATGTGGGGACCAGAACTGCACACAGTACTCCAAGTGTGGCCGCACCAGAGTTGTGTACAGTTGCAACATGACGCTGCGACTCCTAAATTCAATCCCCCTACCAATAAACGCCAAGACTCCGTACGCCTTCTTAACAACCCTATCTACTTGATTCCCAACTTTCAGGGATAAGAACATAAGAAATAGGAGCAGGAGTAGGCCATCTGGCCCTTCGAGCCTGCCCCGCCATTCAATAAGATCATGGCTGATCTGTCGTGACTCAGCTCCACCTTCCCGCCCTCTCCCCATAACCCTTAATCCCTTCTCTTATCAAAAACCCATCAACCCGTTTCTTAAAAATATTTAGCGAGGCAGCCTCCACCACTTCAACGGGCAGAGAATTCCAGAGATTCACCACCCTTTGAGTGAAGAAGTTCCTCCTCAACTCTGTTCTAAACCGCCCCCCCTTTATCTTGAGGCTGTGCCCCCTAGTCCTACTGTCTTTTTTGAGCGGGAACAGTCTCTCCACCTCTATCCTATCCATCCCATTCATCATCTTATACGTCTCAATGAGATCTCCCCTCATTCTTCTAAACTCTAACGAGTACAAGCCTAGTTTATTCAGCCTCTCCTCATAGCTCAATCCCCTCAACTCCGGTATCAGCCGAGTAAACCTCCTCTGCACTCCCTCCAGGGCCAAAACATCCTTGCGCAGGTGCGGCGCCCAAAACTGCACACAGTACTCCAGCTGCGGCCTCACCAATGCCCTATACAGCTGCAGCAAGACCTCCCTACTTTTATATTCAATCCCCTTCGCTATGAAGGCCAGCATCCCATTCGCCTTCCTGACCACCTGCTGCACCTGCAAGCTGGGTTTTTGCGACTCATGCACAAGGACCCCGAGGTCCCTCTGCACCGTCGCCTGCTGCAGTTTTTCGCCCCGTAAGTAATAGTCCTTCCTACCATTCCTCCTACCAAAGTGGACCACCTCACACTTGCCAATATTAAATTCCATTTGCCATTTCCTGGCCCATTCGCCCAGCCTATCTAGATCCTTCTGCAGACTCTCCACACCCTCCGCACAATTTGCCTTTCCCCCAATCTTGGTGTCATCAGCAAATTTCGACACCCTGCACTCGGTTCCCTCCTCCAGATCATCTATATAAATGGTAAATAGCTGAGGCCCCAGCACCGACCCCTGGGGCACCCCACTAGTCACCAACCGCCAATCCGAATAGCATCCATTGACCCCCACTCTCTGCCTCCTATTTGACAACCAATCCTCTATCCACGCTAACACCCTACCCCCAACTCCATGTCCCCTGACCTTCTGCAATAACCTCGTCAAACGCCTTCTGAAAATCCAGAAAGACCACATCCACCGGCTCTCCTCCATCCACTGCCCTAGACACATCCTCATAGAACTCCAGTAAATTTGTCAGACACGACTTCCCTTTAATGAAACAGTGTTGCGTCCGCCCTATCAAGCAATTCCCCTCAAAATGCCTCGCTATTTCCTCCTTAATGACGGTTTCTAACATTTTACCTACCACAGACGTTAAACTAACCGGCCTATAATTCCCCGCCTTTTGCCTGGCACCCTTCTTAAACAATGGCGTAACATTAGCCGTTTTCCAATCTTCCGGCACTTCCCCGGAATCCAGCGACGTCTGGAAAATAACCACCAAGGCATCCACTATCACCTCCGCCATTTCTTTCAGAACCCTCGGATGCATTCCATCCGGTCCTGGGGACTTGTCCACAATCAGCCCCTCCAGTCTGTCGAGCACCACCTCTCTAGTAACAGTAATGTCATTAAGACCCTCCATTCCTACCACCTTTCCATCGCTAACACCCGGCAAATTATTCACGTCCTCCTCCGTGAAGACAGAAACAAAGAAGTTATTCAAGACCTTAGCCATATCCCTATCCCCTACCACTAGCTCCCCTTTCTCATCCTCTAAAGGACCAACGTTTACCCTAGCCAGCCTCTTCCTTTTTATATATTTATAAAAACGTGTACACATGTATGTACACATCTATGTACATCTATGTACACATACACCTAGATCCCTCTGCTCCTCCACACTATTCAAAGTCCCCCGTTAGCCCTATACTCAACACATCTGTTATTCCTACCGAAATGAATTACCTCACACTTCTCCGTATTAAACTCCATCCGCCACCTCTCAGCCCAGCTCTGCAACCTTTCTAAGTCATCCTGCAAACTATGACACCCTTCCTCACTATCTACCACACCTCCGACTTTGGTGTCATCAACAAATTTACTAATCCATCCAACTATACCCTCATCCAGATCATTAATAAAAATTACAAACAGCAGTGGCCCCAAAACAGATCCCTGAGGCACACCACTCGTAACCGAACTCCATAATGAATATTTACCATCAACCACCACCCTCTGTCTCCTATCTGCTAGCCAATTCCTGATCCAATTTCCTAGATCACCCCCAATCCCATACATCTGCATTTTCTGCAGAAGCCTACCATGGTGAACCTTATCAAACGCCTTACTAAAATCCATATATACCACGTCACAGCGAATGGGACACAGCCTCAAGATAAGGGGGTGGGGGGGACAGTTTACATCAGAGTTAAGGAGGAACTTCTTCACTCAAAGGGTGGTGAATCTCTGGAATTCTCTGCCCATTGAAGTGGTGGAGGCTGCCTCGCTAAATATATTTAAGAAACGGGTAGATAGGTTTTTGATAGACAACGGAATTAAGGGTTATGGGGAGAGAGCGGGAAAGTGGAACTGATCCACTTCAGATCAGCCATGATCTTATTGAATGGTGGGGCAGGCTCGAAGGGCTAGATGGCTAGATGATCTGAAGTGGATCAGTTCCACTTTCCCGCTCTCTCCCCATAACCCTTAATTCCGTTGTCTATCAAAAACCTATCTACCTGTGACTTAAATATATTTAGCGAGGCAGCCTCCACCACTTCAATGGGCAGAGAATTCCAGAGATTCACCACCCTTTGAGTGAAGAAGTTCCTCCTTAACTCTGATGTAAACTGTCCCCCCCACCCCCTTATCTTGAGGCTGTGTCCCATTCCTGCTCCTATTTTTTATGTTCTTATGTCCATATGTTGGAAGGAATAAACCGTTTTTTTTCCAATTGGCAGGCAGTGACTGGTGGGGTACGAGAGGGATCAGCACTCGGACCTAGCTATTCACTATAAATATTAATGATTTAGGTGATGGAACTAAATGCAATACCTACAGATTTGCAGATGATACAGAGTTGGGTGGGTGGATGAGCTGTGAGGGGGATACAGAGATGCTTCAGTGTGATTTGGACAGGCTGAGTGTGAGGGTATCTGCATGGCAGATGCAGTATAATGTGGGTAAATGTAAGGTTATCCACTTTGGTAGCAATAATAGGAAGACAAGATTACGATTTGAATGGCTATCGATTGAGAGAGGAGAATGTGCAGACCTTGGAGTCCTTGTGTATCAGTTACTGAAAGTAAGCGCACAAGTATAGCAGGCAGTAAAAATGGCAAATGGTATGTTGGCTTTCATAGCGAAAGGATTCGAGTACAGGAGCAAGGATGTCTTGCTGCAATTATACAGAGCCTTGATGAGGCCATACCTGGAGTATTGTATACAGTTTTACCTTCCTTATGTGATGAAGGATGCTGGAGGGAGTGCAGAGAAGGTTTATCAGATTGATTGCTATGATGGCGGGACTCTCGTAAAGGAAAGATTGAGTCTGTTATGAATATATTCACTGGAGTTTATACAAATGAGGGGGAATCTCACAGAAAACAATAAAATTCTAACAGGACGAGACAGGGTAGATGGAGGGAGGATATTCCCGATGGTGGGAGTGTCCAGACCCAGGGGTCACAATCTGAGGATACAGAGTTGACCATTTAGGACAGAGATGAGGAGAGTTTTCTTCACTCAGAGATTTGATTTATTATTGTCACATGTATTATCAAACAGTGAAAAGTATTGTTTCTTGAGCGCTACACAGACAAAGCATACTGTTCATAGAGAAATGGTCGGTAGAGAGAAAACAAGGACCAGTGAGTCTGATGTCAGTACAAGGGAAGTTCATTATCGAGGATTGTATAACAGAATTTGGAAGGTATAATCAGACACAGTCAGCATGGATTTACACAAGGGAAATCATTGACAAATCTATTGGAATTTTTTGAGGTTGTCACTAATAGAGTTGATTGAGGAGAAGCAGTGGATATGGTTTATTTAGACTTTCAGAAAGCTTTCCACAAGGTCTTACATAACAGACTACTGCGTAAAGTTAAAGCACAGGGATTGTGGTTAGCAAATTGAAAGCAAAGAGGTGGCATAAAAGGGTCTATTTTTCTGATTGGCAGTCAGTGAGTAGTGGGGTTCCGCAGGGCTCTGTGCTGGGACCCCAACTGTTCAAGGGATCAAAGGATATGGGGGGATCAGAATATTGAATTCGATGATCAGCCATAATCAAGACAAATGGCAGAACAGTTTGAAGGGCCAAATGGCCTACACCTGCTTCTGGTTTCTATGTTTCTAAGGAAAGGAGAAAGTGCAGACTGTAGTGTTACTATGGTTCGATGGTCTTAGTGAGGGTGTAGAGAAAGATCAACCTAATATATGGTGGGTCCATTCAGAAGTCTGACAGCAGCAGGGAAGAAACTGTTCTTGAGTTGGTTGGTACATGACCTCAGATACTTGTATCTTTTTCTCAACGGAAGAAGATGGAAGAGAGAATATACAGGGTGTGTGGGGTCCTTAAATATGCTGGCTGCTTTTCCACAGCAATGGGAAATGTAGACAGAGTCAATGGATGGGAGGCTGGTTTGTGTGATGGATTGGGCTACATTCACAGACTTTTGTAGTTCCTTATGGTCTTGGGCAGAGCAGGAGCCCAGACCGAGCTGTGATCCAACCAGAAAGAATGCTTTCTATATCTGTAAAGGTTGGTGAAAGTCATAGTGGACATGCCAAATTTCCTTAGTCTTCTAAGGAAGTAGAGGCATTGGTGGGCTTTCTTAAGTATAGTGTTGGCATGGGGGGGTCCAGGACAGGTTGTTGGTGACCTGGACACACAGAAACCTGAAGCTCTTGACCATTTCCACTTCATCCCCACTGATGTAGGGGGACATGTTCTCCTTTTGACTTCCTGAAGTCGATGACAATCTCCTTCGTTTTGTAAACGTTGAGGGAGAGATTATTGTTGCCGCACCAGTTCACCAGATTCTCTATCTCATTCCTGTACTCTGTCTCATCATTGTTTGAGCTCTGACCCACTACAACAAACTTGAAAATCGAGTTGGAGGGGAATTTAGTCGCACAGTCATCGGTGTATAAGGAGTTTATTAGGGGGCTGAGAACACAGCCTTGTGGAGCATCGGTGTTGTTACCTATTCTTATTTCTTATGGTCTGAAAGTTAGGAAATCTAGGATCGAGTTTGCAGAGGGAGGTGCCGAGGCCCAGGCCATGGAGTTTGGAGACGTTATCACCTTTTATCTAGGTCTGAGTGCTGGGCTAGAGAAATGGTGTGTGCTGTGGACCTGTTGCAGCAGTACGCAAACTGTAGTGGATCCAGGTAGTCCGGGAGGCTGGAATTGATTTGTGCCATCACTAGCCTCACGAAACACTTCATAATGATGGATGTCAGCCACCGGCCAATAGTCATTAAGAGTGGGCAGCCTATGGAATTTGCTACACAGAAAGCAGCTGAAGCCAAAACATTGAATGTTTTCATGAAGCAGTTAGATATGGCACTCGAGGCAAGGGGGATCAGAGGATGCAGTGGGAAGGCCGAGTCAGGCTGTTGAGCTAGACATTCAGAATGAATGGTGGAGAAGCCATGGACTTCAGCAAGGCGTTTGATAAGATCTCCCATGCAAGACTTCTTGAGAAGGTGAGAGGGCATGGGATCCAAGGGCCTTTGGCCTTGTGGATCCAGAACTGGCTTGCCTGCAGAAGGCAGAGAGTGGTTGTGGATGGGGCTTTTTCTGAATGGAGGTCAGTCACCAGTGGGGTGCCCCAGGGATCTGTTCTAGGACCCTTGCTGTTTGTCATTTTCATAAATGACCTGGATGAGGAAGTGGAGGGATGGGTTAGCAAGTTCGCTGATGACACGAAGGTCGGTGGTGTTTGTGGATGGTCTGGAAGGGTGTCAGAAGTTGCAGCAGGACATAAGTAGGATGCAGGAATGGGCGGAGAAGTGGCAGATGGACTTCAACGCGGATAAATGTGTAGTCATCCATTTCGGCAGAACCAACGGGATGAACGAGTACACTATCAAGGGCAGGAGTCTTAGTAGCGTTGAAGAGCAGAAGGATCTTGGGGTCTGGGTCCACAGGACTCTTAAATCGGCCTCGCAGGTGGAGGATGTGGTCAAGAAGGTGCATGGTGTACTGGCCTTCATTAATCGAGGGATTGAGTTTAGGAGTCGGGAGGTAATGCTGCAACTTTATAAGACCCCACTTGGAGTACTGTGCGCAGTTCTGGTCGCCTCACTATAGGAAAGACGTAGAAGCTATTGAAAGGGTGCAGAGGAGATTTACAAGGATGTTGCCTGGACTGGGAGGCATACCTTATGAAGATAGGTTGAGGGAGCTAGGACTCTTTTCCCTAGAGAGGCGAAGGTTGAGAGGCGACCTGATAGAAGTTTATAAAATGTTGAGAGGAATAGATAGGGTGGACTCTCAGAGGCTATTTCCCCGGGTTGAAATGGTCGCTACGAGAGGACACAGATTTAAGGTGCGGGGAGGGAAGTACAGAGGTGATGTTAGGGGTACGTTTTTCACTCAGAGGGTGGTGAGTGAATGGAATCGGCTGCCGTCGTCGGTGGTGGAGGCGAACTCGCTGGGGTCTTTTAAAAGACTTCTGGATGAGTATATGGGGTTTAATGGGATTGAGGGTTATAGATAGGTCTATAGATTGGTGGGGTTGATGTGATCGGCGCAACTCGTGGGCCGAAGGGCCTGTTTGTGCTGTAGTGTTCTATGTTCTAGAAAGCTCAGAGGGCTGAATGGCCTCCTCCCTGTTTTCACTGTAGTGGTAATGTTGGCCATGGTATCGCAATGGTGATGGAGAACCAGAATTATACACAGAAATATCGGCGTTTAAAATGACCCGAAGCTTACATTTAAAAATAGACACAAACCTTGTAGATGGCCAAGAATATACAGCTAGATAATGACAGGGGTGGCTCCCGGGAGAGGGTGCAGAATCCCGGGGATCCACACACGGCCTTCCGGGAGAGGGTGCAGAATCCCGGGGATCCACACACGGCCTTCCGGGAGAGGGTGCAGAATCCTGGGGATCCACACACGGCCTTCCGGGAGGGGCTGCAGAATCCCGGGGATCCACACACGGCCTTCCGGGAGAGGGTGCAGAATCCCGGGGATCCACACACGGCCTTCCGGGAGAGGGTGCAGAATCCCGGGGATCCACACACGGCCTTCCGGGAGAGGCTGCAGAATCCCGGGGATCCACACACGGCCTTCCGGGAGAGGGTGCAGAATCCCGGGGATCCACACACGGCCTTCCGGGAGAGGGTGCAGAATCCCGGGGATCCACACACGGACTTCCGGGAGAGGGTGCAGAATCCCGGGGATCCACACACGGCCTTCCGGGAGAGGGTGCAGAATCCCGGGGATCCACACACGGCCTTCCGGGAGAGGGTGCAGAATCCCGGGGATCCACACACGGCCTTCCGGGAGAGGCTGCAGAATCCCGGGGATCCACACACGGCCTTCCGGGAGAGGCTGCAGAATCCCGGGGATCCACACACGGCCTTCCGGGAGAGGGTGCAGAATCCCGGGGATCCACACACGGCCTTCCGGGAGAGGCTGCAGAATCCCGGGGATCCACACACGGCCTTCCGGGAGAGGGTGCAGAATCCCGGGGATCCACACACGGCCTTCCGGGAGAGGCTGCAGAATCCCGGGGATCCACACACGGCCTTCCGGGAGAGGCTGCAGAATCCCGGGGATCCACACACGGCCTTCCGGGAGAGGGTGCAGAATCCCGGGGATCCACACACGGCCTTCCGGGAGAGGGTGCAGAATCCCGGGGATCCACACACGGCCTTCCGGGAGAGGCTGCAGAATCCCGGGGATCCACATGGTGCCTTCCGGGAGAGGGTGCAGAATCCCGGGGATCCACACACGGCCTTCCGGGAGTGGGTGCAGAATCCCGGGGATCCACACATGGCCTTCCGGGAGAGGGTGCAGAATCCCGGGGATCCACACACGACCTTCCGGGAGAGGCTGCAGAATCCCGGGGATCCACACACGGCCTTCCGGGAGAGGGTGCAGAATCCCGGGGATCCACACACGGCCTTCCGGGAGAGGGTGCAGAATCCCGGGGATCCACACACGGCCTTCCGGGAGAGGGTGCAGAATCCCGGGGATCCACACACGGCCTTCCGGGAGAGGGTGCAGAATCCCGGGGATCCACACACGGCCTTCCGGGAGGGGCTGCAGAATCCCGGGGATCCACACACGGCCTTCTGGGAGAGGGTGCAGAATCCCGGGGATCCACACACGGCCTTCCGGGAGAGGGTGCAGAATCCCGGGGATCCACACACGGCCTTCGGCCTTCCGGGAGAGGGTGCAGAATCCCGGGGATCCACACATGGCCTTCCGGGAGAGGGTGCAGAATCCCGGGGATCCACACACGGCCTTCCGGGAGAGGCTGCAGAATCCCGGGGATCCACACACGGCCTTCTGGGAGAGGGTGCAGAATCCCGGGGATCCACACACGGACTTCCGGGAGAGGGTGCAGAATCCCGGGGATCCACACACGGCCTTCTGGGAGAGGGTGCAGAATCCCGGGGATCCACACATGGCCTTCCGGGAGAGGGTGCAGAATCCCGGGGATCCACACATGGCCTTCCGGGAGAGGGTGCAGAATCCCGGGGATCCACACATGGCCTTCCGGGAGAGGCTGCAGAATCCCGGGGATCCACACACGGCCTTCTGGGAGAGGGTGCAGAATCCCGGGGATCCACATGGTGCCTTCCGGGAGAGGGTGCAGAATCCCGGGGATCCACACACGGCCTTCCGGGAGAGGGTGCAGAATCCCGGGGATCCACACATGGCCTTCCGGGAGAGGGTGCAGAATCCCGGGGATCCACACACGGCCTTCCGGGAGAGGCTGCAGAATCCCGGGGATCCACACACGGCCTTCCGGGAGAGGTTGCAGAATCCCGGGGATCCACACACGGCCTTCCGGGAGAGGCTGCAGAATCCCGGGGATCCACACACGGCCTTCCGGGAGAGGCTGCAGAATCCCGGGGATCCACACACGGCCTTCCGGGAGAGGTTGCAGAATCCCGGGGATCCACACACGGCCTTCCGGGAGGGGCTGCAGAATCCCGGGGATCCACACACGGCCTTCCGGGAGGGGCTGCAGAATCCCGGGGATCCACACACGGCCTTCCGGGAGGGGCTGCAGAATCCCGGGGATCCACATGGTGCCTTCTGGGAGAGGCTACAGAATCCCGGGAATTCTGGTGGGGAGTGTGGGAACAGATTGGGAGTGGAGGGTTGTTGCGGGTTTAGGGTGAGGGGGCTGGGAGGGAGGGAGGGAGGGGGGGGTTGAAGAACAAAGAACAAAAAAAAGCCCAGGAAACAGGCCCTTCGGCCCATCGAGCTCGCACCGCCAACTCAACTCCACCAGTCCCCCTCTACACCCACAACCCTTGTCTAATGTTTTATGGCCAACATTAGACATTGGGGTTGGGGACTTTGGCGTTAGAATGTTTCAGACTAGGAGGGGTTGGGGGTGGGCTGGGAGGATGTTGGGGGGTTGGAAGTGGGGGTATGTTGGGGCTTTGGGAGTGTTGGGGTTGGGGGCTGTTGGGGATTGGGATGGTGGAGTGTTACAGGGGTTGGGGTTGGGGTGGGGGTGTTAAAACCACAACATAAACAGGCCCTTCGGCCCACAAGTTGTGGTTGGAAGTGGGGGGTGTTGGGGGTAGGGAGATGTTGGGGAGGGGGTGTTGGGATGGGTGTAAGCTGTGGGGGGGTTGGGGTGGGGGTGTGCTGTCGGGGGGGGGGGAGGAGTTGGTCGGGGGCAGGGGGGTGTGCTCGGAGGGGTTTGCTGTTTGTGACCCTGTCTCTTTGTTCCCAGGTCGTATAATATTAACAAGTTGGCCTGTCAGGAAGTGGAAGATGTTCTGTCCATTGGTGAGTGACCGAGTGAAAGATAAAGTTACTCGGAGAATCCGTCTCTCACTTTGCTTCCCATTTCCTGGAGAATTGCAGGAAATTACCAAATAGTTCTAGCACAGAAGGAGACCATTCTGCCCATTGCCTTCATGCTGACCCTGATTTATTCCTTGTCCACCCCATAAGTCTGGGTATCTTCTCCCTTTCCAAAACCACAACTCAACCAGTCTCCAACACATGGTCTACCACTCCAAGGGAGGGGCTGGGGCATGGGAGGTGTGGGGGTGGGGAGAAGCTGGGGAGGATGTGAGGTGGGGGGTGGTACGGCAGGGGCAGGGGTGGGGCCAGGAGAGGGGGCAGGTCAAGGCAAGGAGGGGGTAGGGCTGAGGGAGGGGCAGAGCCGCGGAGCACAGGGCGACAGGGTCAGGGTGCACAGGGCGACAGGGTCAGGGTGCACAGGGCGACAGGGTCAGGGTGCACAGGGCGACAGGGTCAGGGTGCACAGGGTGACAGGGTCAGGGTGCGCAGGGCGACAGGGTCAGGGTGCGCAGGGCGACAGGGTCAGGGTGCGCAGGGCGACAGGGTCAGGGTGCGCAGGGCGACAGGGTCAGGGTGCACAGGGCGACAGGGTCAGGGTGCACAGGGCGACAGGGTCAGGGTGCACAGGGCGACAGGGTCAGGGTGCACAGGGCGACAGGGTCAGGGTGCACAGGGCGACAGGGTCAGGGTGCACAGGGCGACAGGGTCAGGGTGCACAGGGCGACAGGGTCAGGGTGCACAGGGCGACAGGGTCAGGGTGCACAGGGCGACAGGGTCAGGGTGCACAGGGCGACAGGGTCAGGGTGCACAGGGCGACAGGGTCAGGGTGCACAGGGCGACAGGGTCAGGGTGCACAGGGCGACAGGGTCAGGGTGCACAGGGCGACAGGGTCAGGGTGCACAGGGCGACAGGGTCAGGGTGCACAGGGCGACAGGGTCAGGGTGCACAGGGCGACAGGGTCAGGGTGCACAGGGCGACAGGGTCAGGGTGCACAGGGAGACAGGGTCAGGGTGGGGGGGATGTTGTTGATGGGGTGGGGTTGGATGAGGGGGGGTTATTGCTGAGCTCTGTGTTTTGAGCTGGCTGTGATGCCTGCCCACACCGAGCTTGGGGTTTTGTATCTGGGATCTCTGTGCAGGGAATAACCCCTGTGTTTCTGTCCTTCAGCTAAACAGAAGAGCTGTGTGGATCTGCCCATTACTGCAGAGTTTGTGGAGAAAGGTGAGTGAGGGCTGAATTGTAACTGGGCAGCCTGCCTATCCCCTACCCCCCTACAGCAGATAGAAGAACATTTTGCATTGATATAGCGTTTCTCTCCAGCTCCTTGCACCCTGTTGAACATTGGTCATTCAGCCCATCGAGTCTGCTCTGTCATCCAATGCTAATATTCAATTCCTTTCCTGCCTTTTCCCCATCAGTCCTGGACTCCCTAACTGAATAAATAGCTGTGTATCTCAGCAAACCTGTGCTTACTGTGCTAACGTCAAAAAGAACTAGCCAATTACCCCCCACAAACTTCCCCAACCAACAAGGCACTGAATAGTTTCGCTTTTCACTGATATTGGTTTAGATGTTATAGAACCAGGTTAACCATTCCGCTGCGCAGCAGTGCGGCACTCCCTCAGCACTGACCCTCTGACAGTGCGGCACTCCCTCAGCACTGACCCTCTGACAGTGCGGCACTCCCTCAGTACTGACCCTCTGACAGTGCGGCACTCCCTCAGCACTGACCCTCTGACAGTGCGGCACTCCCTCAGCACTGACCCTCTGACAGTGCGGCACTCCCTCAGCACTGACCCTCTGACAGTGCGGCACTCCCTCAGCACTGACCCTCTGACAGTGCGGCGCTCCCTCAGCACTGACCCTCTGACAGTGCGGCACTCCCTCAGCACTGACCCTCTGACAGTGCTGCACTCCCTCAGCACTGACCCTCTGACAGTGCGGCACTCCCTCAGCACTGACCCTCTGACAGTGCGGCACTCCCTCAGCACTGACCCTCTGACAGTGCGGCACTCCCTCAGCACTGACCCTCTGACAGTGCGGCACTCCCTCAGCATTGACCCTCTGACAGTGCGGCACTCCCTCAGCACTGACCCTCTGACAGTGCGGCACTCCCTCAGCACTGACCCTCTGACAGTGCGGCACTGCCTCAGCACTGACCCTCTGACAGTGCGGCACTCCCTCAGTACTGACCCTCTGACAGTGCGGCACTCCCTCAACACTGACCCTCTGACAGTGCGGCACTCTCTCAGCACTGACCCTCTGACAGTGCGGCACTCCCTCAGCACTGACTCTCTGACAGTGCGGCACTCCCTCAGCACTGACCCTCTGACAGTGCGGCACTCCCTCAGCACTGACCCTCTGACAGTGCCACTCTCCCTCAGCACTGACCCTCTGACAGTGCGGCACTCTCTCACCACTGACCCTCTGACAGTGCGGCACTCCCTCAGCACTGACCCTCTGACAGTGCGGCACTCCCTCAGCACTGACCCTCTGACAGTGCGGCACTCCCTCAGTACTGACCCTCTGACAGTGCGGCACTCCCTCAGCACTGACCCTCTGACAGTGCGGCACTCCCTCAGCACTGACCCTCTGACAGTGCGGCACTCCCTCAGCACTGACCCTCTGACAGTGCGGCACTCCCTCAGCACTGACCCTCTGACAGTGCGGCACTCCCTCAGCACTGACCCTCTGACAGTGCGGCACTCCCTCAGCACTGACCCTCTGACAGTGCGGCACTCCCTCAGCATTGACCCTCTGACAGTGCGGCACTCCCTCAGCACTGACCCTCTGACAGTGCGGCACTCCCTCAGCACTGACCCTCTGACAGTGCGGCACTGCCTCAGCACTGACCCTCTGACAGTGCGGCACTCCCTCAGTACTGACCCTCTGACAGTGCGGCACTCCCTCAACACTGACCCTCTGACAGTGCGGCACTCTCTCAGCACTGACCCTCTGACAGTGCGGCACTCCCTCAGCACTGACTCTCTGACAGTGCGGCACTCCCTCAGCACTGACCCTCTGACAGTGCGGCACTCCCTCAGCACTGACCCTCTGACAGTGCCACTCTCCCTCAGCACTGACCCTCTGACAGTGCGGCACTCTCTCACCACTGACCCTCTGACAGTGCGGC
This sequence comes from Prionace glauca, assembly GCA_037974335.1. Taxonomy (NCBI): domain Eukaryota; kingdom Metazoa; phylum Chordata; class Chondrichthyes; order Carcharhiniformes; family Carcharhinidae; genus Prionace; species Prionace glauca. The sequence goes on along the minus strand of CM075726.1, from coordinate 2,076,436 downwards.
ACTCCCTCAGCACTGACCCTCTGACAGTGCGGCACTCCCTCAGCACTGACCCTCTGACAGTGCGGCACTCCCTCAGTACTGACCCTCTGACAGTGCGGCACTCCCTCAGCACTGACCCTCTGACAGTGCGGCACTCCCTCAGCACTGACCCTCTGACAGTGCGGCACTCCCTCAGCACTGACCCTCTGACAGTGCGGCACTCCCTCAGTACTGACCCTCTGACAGTGCGGCACTCCCTCAGCACTGACTCTCTGACAGTGCGGCACTCCCTCAGCACTGACCCTCTGACAGTGCGGCACTCCCTCAGCACTGACCCTCTGACAGTGCCACTCTCCCTCAGCACTGACCCTCTGACAGTGCGGCACTCTCTCACCACTGACCCTCTGACAGTGCGGCACTCCCTCAGCACTGACTCTCTGACAGTGCGGCACTCCCTCAGCACTGACCCTCTGACAGTGCGGCACTCCCTCAGCACTGATCCTCTGACAGTGCGGCACCCTCTCAGCACTGACCCTCTGACAGTGCGGCACTCCCTCAGCACTGACCCTCTGACAGTGCGGCACTTCCTCAGCACTGACCCTCTGACAGTGCGGCACTTCCTCAGCACTGACCCTCTGACAGTGCGGCACTCCCTCAGCACTGACCCTCTGACAGTGCGGCACTCCCTCAGCACTGACCCTCTGACAGTGCGGCGCTCTCTCAGCACTGACCCTCTGACAGTGCGGCGCTCCCTCAATACTGACCCTCTGACAGTGCGGCGCTCCCTCAGCACTGACCCTCTGACAGTGCGGCACTCCCTCAGTACTGACCCTCTGACAGTGCGGCACTCCCTCAGCACTGACCCTCTGACATGCGGCACTCCCTCAGCACTGACCCTCTGACAGTGCGGCACTCCCTCAGCACTGATCCTCTGACAGTGCGGCACTCCCTCAGCACTGACCCTCTGACAGTGCGGCATTCCCTCAGCACTGACCCTCTGACAATGTGGCGCTCCCTCAGCACTGACCCTCTGACAGTGCGTCACTCCCTCAGCATTGACCCTCTGACAGTGCGGCGCTCCCTCAGTACTGACCCTCTGACAGTGCGGCACTCCCTCAGCACTGACCCTCTGACAGTGCGGCACTCCCTCAGCACTGACCCTCTGACAGTGCGGCACTCCCTCAGCACTGACCCTCTGACAGTGCGGCACTCCCTCAGCACTGACCCTCTGACAGTGCGGCACTCCCTCAGCACTGACCCTCTGACAGTGCGGCGCTCCCTCAGTACTGACCCTCTGACAGTGCGGCGCTCCCTCAGCACTGACCCTCTGACAGTGCTGCACTCCCTCAGTACTGACCCTCTGACAGTGCGGCACCCCCTCAGCACTGACCCTCTGACAGTGCGCACTCCCTCAACACTGACCCTCTGACAGTGCGGCACTCCCTCAGCACTGACCCTCTGACAGTGCGGCACCCCCTCAGCACTGACCCTCTGACAGTGCGGCACTTCCTCAGCACTGACCCTCTGACAGTGCGGCACTCCCTCAGCACTGACCCTCTGACAGTGCGGCACTCCCTCAGCACTGACCCTCCGACAGTGCGGCACACCCTCAGCACTGACCCTCCGACAGTGCTGATTTCCATTCCTTGTCAATGACATCTCAGGCAATCTGCAGCAGACATTGTCTTTGGAGCGAGCAGAGAATTCCCCAGTGTGTGTCTCCCTGCTCTTTGTCACAGCATTCCCCAGTGTGTGTCTCTCCCTGCTCTGGGTCACAGCATTCCCCAGTGTGTGTCTCTCCCTGCTCTGTACCTGCTACAACAAGGTGTCCTTTGTGTCTGCCTCTGCTTGTTGTGAATGATATCCTGAGCTTAACCCATCCTTTCCTCTTTGCAGTTACTGAACACTACAACCAGTCACTTGTATTCTGCCCAGAGGAACCCAAGATCTTCTTCAGTATTCGGGAGCCCATCGTAAACCGAGTGTTCACCAGCGAACGTTACCGAGGTTTCACAAGCAAGTGTGTCCTTTATCACCAACTCTCTCTCTCCACCGCTCTCACATTAACCAGTCTGTGTCTTACTGAGGATGTGTCTGCTCACATCACTCCCCTTCTGAACAACCTGACTTTGTTTCTCACACTTTGTTATGCTGGCTTTTTCCCCAGAGGGAATTCCTGTGCCTGCAGTGGAATTTTCCAGTGTAAACACAGTATCACCGCAAAATAAAATACTGCAGATGCTGGAAATCCACAACGGAAGCAAAAAATGCTGCAGCAATTGTGACGAGAGAATAGAGCCAACGTTTCGAGTTTGTATCACTTCTTCAGAGTTAAAGAAAGAGAAATGTGTTGGATTACATACTGTATGCAATCAGAAGCACCAGCTTAAGTCCAGCAGATTTATTTGGAATCCCGAGCTTTCAGAGTGCTGCTCTGTGAGTGATAGCCTGATGAAGGAGCAGCACTCTGAAAGCTTGTGCTACCTGTTGGACTTTAACCTGGTTTTGAGAGTTCTTTACTGTGCCAACGCCAGCACCTCCACATCATATCTACTACGTAAGCAGCAGAGTAATAGGACACTGATTGGTGGGAGTTAGGAAAGATTGCAACAAAAATATTATGGGCATAAGACAAGGAAGTTTTAATGATTGTGTTAAAGATTATAAGACCCTTGTCAGGCCCCACTTGGAGTACTGTGCGCAGTTCTGGTCGCCTCACTATAGGAAGGGCGTAGAAGCTATTGAGAGGGTACAGAGGAGATTTACTAGGATGTTGCCTGGACTGGGAGGCATGCCTTATGAAGATAGGTTGAGGGAGCTGGGACTCTTTTCCCTGGAGAGGCGAAGGTTGAGAGGCGACCTGATAGAAGTTTATAAAATGTTGAGAGGAATAGATAGGGTGGACTCTCAGAGGCTATTTCCCCGGGTTGAAATGGTCGCTATGAGAGGACACAGATTTAAGGTGCGGGGAGGGAAGTACAGAGGTGATGTTAGGGGTAAGTTTTTCACTCAGAGGGTGGTGAGTGATTGGAATCGGCTGCCGTCAGTGGTGGTGGAGGCAAACTCGCTGGGGTCTTTTAAAAGACTTCTGGATGAGTATATGGGGTTTTATGGGATTGGGGGTTATAGATACGTCTATAGATTGGTAGGTGTTGATGTGATCGGTGCAACTCGTGGGCCGAAGGGCCTGTTTGTGCTGTAGTGTTCTATGTTCCATTAAGGCAGGTGTTAATAGCGGCATAAACATAAGAACATAAGAAATAGGAGCAGGAGTAAGCCATCTAGCCCTTCGAGCCTGCCCCACCATTCAATAAGATCATGGCTGATCTGTCGCTGCTCAGTTCCACTTTCCCGCCCTCTCCCCATAACCCTTAATCCCCTCTCTTATCAAAAACCCATCAACCCGCGTCTTAAAAATATTTAGCGAGGCAGCCTCCACCATTTCAACGGGTAGAGAATTCCAGAGATTCACCACCCTTTGAGTGAAGAAGTTCCTCCTCAACTCCGTTCTAAAACGCTCCCCCCCCCTTTATCTTGAGGCTGTGCCCCCTCGTCCTACTGTCTTTTCTGAGCGGGAAGAGTCTCTCTACCTCTATCCTATCCATCCCATTCATCATCTTATACGTCTCAATGAGATCTCCCCTCATTCCTCTAAACTCTAACGAGTACAAGCCCAGTTTATTCAGCCTCTCCTCATAGCTCAACCCCCTCAACTCCGGTATCAGCGTAGTAAACCTCCTCTGCACTCCCTCCAAGGCCAAAATATCTTTGCGCAGGTGCGGCGCCCAAAACTGCACACAGTACTCCAGCTGCGGCCTCACCAATGCCCTATACAGCTGCAGCAAGACCTCCCTACTTTTATATTCAATCCCCCTCGCTATGAAGGCCAGCATCCCATTCGCCTTCCTGACCACCTGCTGCACCTGCAAGCTGGGTTTTTGCGACTCATGCACAAGGACCCCGAGGTCCCTCTGCACTGTCGCCTGCTGCAGTTTTTCGCCCCATAAGTAATAGTCCTTCCTACCATTCTTCCTACCAAAGTGGACCACCTCGCACTTGCCAACATTAAATTCCATTTGCCATTTCCTGGCCCATTCGCCCAGCCTATCTAGATCCTTCTGCAGACTCTCCACACCCTCTGCACAATTTGCCGTTCCCCCAATCTTGGTGTCATCAGCAAATTTCGACACCCTGCACTCGGTTCCCTCCTCCAGATCATCTATATAAATGGTAAACAGCTGAGGCCCCAGCACTGACCCCTGGGGCACTCCACTAGTCACCATCCGCCAATCCGAATAGCACCCATTGACCCCCACTCTCTGCCTCCTATTTGACAACCAATCCTCTATCTACGCTAACACCCTACCCCCAACTCCAAGTCCCCTGACCTTCTGCAATAACCTCTTGTGAGGTACTTTGTCAAACACCTTCTGAAAATCTAGAAAGACCACATCCACCGGCTCTCCTCTATCCACCACCCTAGACACATCCTCATAGAACTCCAGTAAATTTGTCAGACATGACTTCTCTTTAATGAAACTGTGCTGCGTCTGCTCTATCAAGCAATTCCCTTCAAGATGCCTCGCAATTTCCTCCTTAATGACGGATTCTAACATTTTACCTACCACAGACGTTAAACTAACCGGCCTACAATTCCCTGCCTTTTGCCTGGCACCCTTCTTAAACAATGGCGTAACATTAGCCGTTTTCCAATCATCCGGCACTTCCCCGGAATCCAGTTATGTCTGGAAAATAACCACCAAGGCATCCACTATCACCTCCGCCATTTCTTTCAGATCCCTCGGATGCATTCCATCCGGTCCTGGGGACTTGTCCACAATCAGCCCCTCCAGTCTGTCAAGCACCACCTCTCTAGTAACAATAATGTCATTAAGACCCTCCAGTCCTACCACCTTTCCATCGCTAACACCCGGCAAGTTATTCACGTCCTCCTCCGTGAAGACAGAAACAAAGAAGTTATTCAAGACCTGAGCCATATCCCTATCCCCTACCACTAGCTCCCCTTTCTCATCCTCTAAAGGACCAACATTCACCCTAGCCAGCCTCTTCCTTTTTATATATTTATAAAGGTAAGAAAGCAGTAAGTATTAATAGCAGAACAAAATCAGCGCTTTGTGAAAGGAAAGCTTAACAACAAGTGACAGGCGACCCTGTAGGGGAGGGTTTGGGATAAACAATTGGATTGCAATACGACCCCCTACCTCCAATCTGTTGCCATTTTAAGTCAGTATCTTCCTCTCCTGCCCAGTGAAGCCCACTGAAGGACAGCACTTCATCTTCTGATCAGCCACATTACGCGCTTCCACACTCAGCACTGAGTTTAACAGCTATCGACTGTGAACTTTCTCCTCTGTCTGCACCCCCTTTAATCATTCCAGTTCTCCCCTTCTCCCCACCCCTGAACTCTGCACAAGGCTATCAGCATTTTGCTTTCAGAGTGCTGACCTTGTTCTGCTCCCAGCACATGCTGCTTTCTTAGCTTTATGCCACTGTTACACCTGCCTGAGTCTTTAATATGTCCATTCAGAACATAAGAACTAGGAGCAGGAGTTGGCCATCTGCCCCGTCAAACCTGCTCCCCCATTCAATACGATCTTTTCATGGACTCAGCTCCACTAACCCACCCGCTCACCATAACCCTTAATTCCTTTACTGTTCAAAAATGTATCTATCCTTAAAAACATTCAGTGAGGCTCAACTGCTTCACTGGGCAGGGAATTCCACAGATTCACAACCCTTTGTGTGAAGAAGTTCCTCCTCAACTCAGTCCTAAATCTGCTTCCCCTTATTTTGAGGCTATTCCCCCTAGTTCTAGTTTCACCCGCCAGTGGAAACAACTTCCCTGCTTCTATCTTATCTATTCCCTTCATAACCTTATATGTTTCTATAAGATCTCCCCTCATTCTTCTGAATTCCAATGAGTAACATAGAACATTACAGCGCAGAACAGGCCCTTCGGCCCACGATGTTGCGCCGACCAGTTAAAAAACAATGACCCACTAACCTAAACCAAACCCCTTCCATCCATAAACCTATCCACGAATCTCTTAAACGCCCCCAAACTAGGCGCATCCACAACTGCAGCAGGCAGGGCATTCCAATCCCTCACCACCCTCTGGGTAAAGAACCTACCCCTGACATCAGTCCTATAACTACCACCCCTTAATTTAAAGCTATATCCCCTCGTGCTAGCTTTCTCCATCCGAGGAAAAAGGCTATCACTATCTACCCTGTCTAAACCTCTAATCATCTTATATGTTTTAATAAGGTCCCCTCACAGCTGCCTTCTTTCTAACAAAAACAACCTCAAATCCCTCAGTTTCTCCTCATAGGACCTCCCCTCCATACCAGGCAACATCCTGGTAAACCTCCTCTGCACCCTCTCCAAAGCCTCCACATCCTTCCGATAATGTGGGGACCAGAACTGCACTCAGTACTCCAAGTGTGGCCGCACCAGAGTTGTGTACAGTTGCAACATGACGCTGCGACTCCTAAATTCAGTCCCCCTACCAATAAACGCCAAGACACCGTATGCCTTCCTAACAACCTTATCTGCTTGATTCCCAACTTTCAGGGATCTATGTACACATACACGTGGATCCCTCTGTTCATCCACACTATTCAAAGTCCTCCCGTTAGCCCTATACTCTACACATCCATTATTCCTGCCAAAGTGAATTACCTCACACTTTTCCACATTAAACTCCATCCGCCACCTCTCGGCCCAGCTCTGCAACTTGTCCAAGTCTTCCTGTAGACTAAGACACCCTTCATCACTATCTACCACACCTCCGACTTTGGTGTCATCAGCAAATTTACTAATCCACCCAACTATACCCTCATCCAGATCATTAATAAAAATTACAAACAGCAGTGGCCCCAAAACAGATCCCTGAGGCACACCACTCGTAACTGAACTCCATGATGAATATTTACCATCAACCACCACCCTCTGTCTCCTATCCGCCAGCCAATTCCTAATCCAATTTCCAATAACTCAGTCTCTCCTCGTAAACCAATCCTCTCAACTGCGGAATCAACCTCGTGAATCTCCTCTGCACCCCCTCCAGTGCCAGTATATCCTTTCTCAAGTAAGGAGACCAAAACTGTAAACAGTAACTCCAGGTGTGGCCTCACCAGCACCTTATACAGCTGTAACATAACCTCACTGTTTTTAAACTCCGGCAATGAAGGACAAACTCTGGCAATGAAGGACAAAATTCCATTTGCCTTCTTAATTACCTTGGCGTTTATTGGTAGGGGGATTGAATTTAGGAGTCGCAGCGTCATGTTACAACTGTACACATCTCTGGTGCGGCCGCACTTGGAGTTTTGTGTGCAGTTCTGGTCCCCACATTACAGGAAGGATGTAGAGGCTTTGGAGAGGGTGCAGAGGAGGTTTACCAGGATGTTGCCTGGTATGGAGGGGAGATCCTATGAGGAGAGATTGAGAGATTTGGGGTTATTTTCGCTGGAAAGAAGGCGGCTAAGAGGGGATCTCATTGAAACATATAAGATGATTAGAGGTTTAGATAGAGTGGACAGTGATAGCCTTTTTCCTAGGATGGAGAAAGCTAGCACGAGGGGGCATGACTGTAAATACTGCATTTTGACTGACTTCTAGTTCGGGAGGGTTTTTGTTTGTTTTGGTGCTCCGTAGCGGGAGATAGGCGGGGGGGGGGCTGGGAAGGGAGCGCGGGAGTATAAAAAGAAGGCCAAGGTAGATAGCGAGCAGCGGAGTGAGGAGGGAAGCAGAGTGAGAGGTAAAAGGGCTTAAGCTCACTGGGCTTGGGCGAGCGCAGGCTCGGTAACAGGAATTAATAGGACACCTTAACAGGGGGCAAACATAATGGCAGGGTCTAGGGTTACACGTGTTCACTGTGTTCGATGCCATATGTGGACATTTCTGGAGACAGCACATCTCCCGAAAGCCCACATATGCGGGAAATGTCTCGAGGTGCAGCGATTAAGGGCCCGGGTGAGGCAGCTGGAACTGAGACTGGAGGATATGTTTTTAGTTAGGGAAAATGAAGAGGTAATGGAGAGGAACGGCAACACTGAGCTAATACCAGAACCTACAAGTATAGATGGTTGGGTTACAGTTAGGAAGAGCAAAAAGAAAAGTACTAGGAATGCCCCAGATGAATTACCCCGGAATGTCAAGGGTGGGGTGACAGTTGGGGTAGAGGAGGTAAGGGAGGGAGATCAGAAAGTGAAGAGTGCAGGGTGTGAGATAGTGGTGGGGGATGGGAATGTCAAGGGGATTGACAGGCGATTCTGTGGGCAAAAGCGGGACTCCAGGATGGTAGTCTGCCTCCCTGGAGCTGGGGTACAGGACATCTCAGATAGGGTAGAGGGAATCTTGAAGGGTGGAGGGACTGAGTCGAATGTGATAGTGCATGTAGGAGAGAAGGATGTAGGAACAAAGTGCAGGGGGGACATACGCAGGCAGTTCAGGGAGTTGGGGGCCAGGCTGAAATGTAGGGCCTCCAGGGTGGCGTTCTCTGGGCTGCTGCCGGTGCCTGGGGCTAGCAGGGCTAGAAATAATGAACTAATCCAATTAAATGCTTGGTTGAAAGATTGGTGTAGGGCAGAGGGATTTATATTCATAGACCACTGGGAAGTCTTTATGAAAGAACGGCTAATATACAAGAGGGATGGGGTACAGTTAACTGGGAAGGGCATACATATCTTAGTTGGAAGGTTAGCTGGTGTGTATCGGCAGGGTTTAAACTAGTATGGAGGGGGGGTGGGGAGGTAGACGGAACTGGGATTGGGGATAGGGTAGGCCCGGAGGGTAGGAAGAAGGATCGGGTTGTTTCTGAGGGTCTTCGGTTCATGTGTTTCAATGCTAGGAGTGTGACTGGCAAAACAGATGAACTGAAGGCATTAATGTTTGAAAGGAAGTTGGAAGTGGTGGCGGTGACAGAGACTTGGTTAAAGGAAGGGCAGGATTGGCAGTTGAATGTTCCTGGGTATAAGTGTTTCAGGCGAGATAGGGGTGGGTCGCTGAGAGGTGGGGGAGTGGCGTTGTTAGTTAAGGATTGCATCGTAGCAGTGCAGAGGGAGGGAGGTACAGAGGATATAGGAATCGAGTCGCTATGGGTAGAGTTGAGGAATAGGAAGGGTGATGTTACTATGCTGGGTGTTTACTACAGACCGCTCAACAGCCCGAGGGCTGTGGAAGAAGGGATAAGCAGGGACATTCTAGATAAGTGCAGGAAGAATAGGGTGGTGGTAGTGGGAGAGTTTAATCTCCCCAGGGTAGATTGGAATGTACTGAGATCAGAGGGTGCTGACGGGGAGGAATTTGTACAGTGTGTAATGGAAGGATCCCTGGAGCAGTACGTGGATAGACCGACCAGGGAGGGGGCTATACTTGACTTGGTTCTGGGGAATGAGCCTGGGCAGGTGGTTGACGTTGAGGTAGGAGAGCATGTGGCTAACAGTGACCACAACTCTGTCTGGTTCAAGATATTAATGGATAAAGATGAAGCCTGTCCTAAGGGGAGGGTGTTAAATTGGGGGAGGGCTAGATACAGCTGGATTAGGCAGGATCTTAAAGATACGGACTGGGGTACGCTATTTAACGGTAGGTCGACGCTGGGTATGTGGGAGTCTCTCAAGGGAAAACTACAATCTTTACAGGAAAGACTTGTGCCGGTCAAGAGGAAGGATGGGAAAGGTAGGATTAGAGAGCCGTAGGTAACTAGGGATATTGAGGACCTGGTCAGGAGAAAGAGGGAAGCGTACACTAGATCGAGGCATTTGAGGACAGAGATAGCGTTAGAAGAATACAGAGAATGTAGGAGGGAACTTAAAAGGGGCATCAGAAAGGCAAAAAGGGGCCACGAAATGGCTTTGGCGGGTAGGATTAAGGAAAATCCTAAAGCATTTTACTCTTATATTAGAAACAAAAGGATGGTTAGAGGGAACATTGGTCCTCTCAGGGACAGAGGAGGGGAACTATGCTTGGAGCCTGGGGGAATGGGGGAGATCTTGAATGAATACTTTGCGTCGGTATTCACTCAGGAGAGGGGTCAGTCCTCTGCTGCTGTGCTTGAGAAGTTTGAGGATCCGTTGAGGGAAATAGTCATCACGAGGGAAGAGGTGTTGGGACTTTTAGACAATATAAAGACAGACAAATCTCCGGGGCCTGATGGCATCTATCCTAGGCTGCTAAGGGAGGTGAGGGATGAAATTGCTGGGCCTCTGACACAAATCTTTGTCTCTTCTTTGGACACAGGTGAGGTCCCAGAGGATTGGCGGATTGCAAATGTTGTACCGTTGTTTAAGAAGGGTCAGAGGGATAACCCAGGGAACTATAGGCCAGTGAGCTTGACTTCAGTTATAGGCAAGATAATGGAGAGGATCCTCAAGGATAGGATGTATGAGCATCTGGAGCGCTGCAATCTGATCAGGGATACGCAGCATGGCTTCGTTACAGGGAGGTCGTGCCTTACGAATCTATTGGAATTTTTTGAAGAGGTGACAAAAACGGTTGACGAAGGACAAGCCGTTGATGTTGTCGATATGGATTTCAGTAAGGCGTTTGACAAGGTCCCTCACGGTAGGCTGATAGAAAAGGTGAAGGCTCATGGGATACAAGGCCAGGTATGTAGATGGGTGGAGAACTGGCTTGGGAGGAGGAGACAGCGGGTAGTAGTGGAGGGCTCCTTTTCCAATTGGAGGTCTGTCACCAGTGGGGTGCCGCAGGGCTCGGTACTAGGACCTCTTCTATTTGTAGTATATATTAATGACTTGGAAGAGGGGGTAGGTGGTGTGATCAGCAAATTTGCTGATGACACTAAGTTGGTTGGATTGGCGGGTACTGAGGAGCAGTGCCTGGCAATGCAACAGGACATAGATAGGCTGGTAGATTGGGCAGATAGATGGCAAATGGAATTTAATCCGGAGAAGGGGGGGCGGTTTAGAACAGAGTTGAGGAGGAACTTCTTCACTCAAAGGGTGGTGAATCTCTGGAATTCTCTGCCCGTTGAAGTGGTGGAGGCTGCCTCGCTAAATATTTTTAAGAAACGGGTTGATGGGTTTTTGATAAGAGAAGGGATTAAGGGTTATGGGGAGAGGGCGGGAAGGTGGAGCTGAGTCACGACAGATCAGCCATGATCTTATTGAATGGCGGGGCAGGCTCGAAGGGCCAGATGGCCTACTCCTGCTCCTATTTCTTATGTTCTTATGTTCTTAAATGCGAGGTGATGCACTTTGGCCGGAATAATGTAGAAGGGAGTTATATGATAAAAGGTAGAACTATCCCGAGTATAGATACGCAGAGAGACCTGGGGGTGCAGGTACACAAGTCCCTGAAGGTGTCGGTGCAGGTGCAGAATGTGATGAGGAAAGCTTATGGCATGTTAGCCTTCATAGGAAGGGGTATAGAATATAAGAGTAGGAGTCTGATGTTGCAGTTGTATAGAACGTTGGTTAGGCCTCACCTGGAGTACTGCGTCCAGTTCTGGTCGCCGTACTACCGGAAGGATGTAGAGATCCTGGAGAGAGTGCAGAGGAGATTTACCAGGATGTTGCCTGGTATGGAAGGGCTGTCTTACGAGGAAAGATTGAACGCACTTGGGCTGTTTTCCCTTGAGAGACGTCGGCTGAGGGGGGATTTGATAGAGGTTTATAAGATTATGAAGGGGACAGATAGAGTAGATGGTGATAAGCTTTTTCCGCTATTAGAAATGGATAGAACGAGGGGTCACGGGCTTAGGGTGAGGGGGGCTAGATATAAGACTAATGTTAGAGGGCAGTTTTTCACACAAAGGGTAGTGGGGATGTGGAATGCACTGCCGAGTAAGGTGGTGGAAGCAGGCACGCTAGGGTTGTTCAAGAGTCACTTGGACAGCCACATGAGCAGTTTACATATAGGGGGATATAGCAGGCCTTATTAAGCATTGTAAGCTTGGGGTCAGTTTAGTCTCAGGGGTATAGAGTCTTTAATAATGAAATTTTTATCCACAGGCACTTACCATCTCGAGGGCATCATGGCAGCACAGAGGCTATCTCTGTTACTGTGCGGACACATGGAGTTGGGCCTGTGTCCGTGGGAGTTTGCGCGTTCTCCCCGTGGTTGCGTGGGTTTCCTCCGGGTGCTCCGGTTTCCTCCCACATCCCAAAAATGTGCTTTTAGGCTGATTGATTGGGTAACAAATTGTCCCTATATTGGACCTCCCTGATCCTCACACATTAGGCATGGACTAGAGTCATGAATAGGTCACTGACCATGGGACGGCGGCGCGGGCTCGTTGGGCCGAAGGGCCTGTTTCCCGTGCTGTTTTGTTCTTTGACTTTAAATTAAGGGGGGGTAGCTACAGGACGGATGTCAGGGGTAGGTTCTTTACCCAGAGGGTGGTGAGGGACTGGAATGCCCTGCCAGCTGCAGTTGTAAATGTGCCTAGTTTGGGGGCGTTTAAGAGATCTGTGGATAGGTTTATGGACGAAAAGGGATTGGTTTAGATTAGTGGGTCATTGTTTTTGTAAAAAACTGGTTGGCGCAACATCGTGGGCCGAAGGGCCTGTTCTGCGCTGTAATGTTCTATGTTCTATGTACCTGCTGTACCTGCAAACCAACTCCTTGAGATTCCTGCACAAGGACACCCAGGTCCCTCTGCACAGCAGCATGCTGTAATTTTTTACCATTTAAATAATAGTCCATTTTGCTGTTATTCCGACCAAAATGGATGGCCTCACATTTACCAACATTGTACTCCATCTGCCAGACCCTCACCCATTCACTGAGACTACCTATATCCCTATCGGGCCTTTTGTCTACCAGTTTAAACAGTGGCCTCACATTTGCGGATTTCCAATCTGCAGGAACCACCCCAGAGTCCAGCTAATTTTGGTAAATTACCACTAGTGACCATCCTGTAACCATATCTCTGTAATTCCACTGAATCGTACTCATTCACAATGATTTGTGCTGTCAACTCATTTACCTTGTTTTTAATGCTACGAGCATTCAGATAAAGTGCCCTTATACTAGTTTTTGTACCTTTTTGAATTCTAACACTTCCATTAATAACATTGGAAAGGATTATTAGAGACAGGATTTATAGTTATTTGGAGAGTAATGAATTGATTGGAGCTGTATAGGGCATTGGTGAGGCCGCAGCTGGAGTACTGTGTGCAGTTTTGGGCGCCGCACCTGCGCAAGGATGTTTTGGCCCTGGAGGGAGTGCAGAGGAGGTTTACTCGGCTGATACCGGAGTTGAGGGGATTGAGCTATGAGGAGAGGCTGAATAAACTAGGCTTGTACTCGTTAGAGTTTAGAAGAATGAGGGGAGATCTCATTGAGACGTATAAGATGATGAATGGGATGGATAGGATAGAGGTGGAGAGACTGTTCCCGCTCAAAAAAGACAGTAGGACTAGGGGGCACAGCCTCAAGATAAAGGGGGGGCGGTTTAGAACAGAGTTGAGGAGGAACTTCTTCACTCAAAGGGTGGTGAATCTCTGGAATTCTCTGCCCGTTGAAGTGGTGGAGGCTGCCTCGCTAAATATTTTTAAGAAACGGGTTGATGGGTTTTTGATAAGAGAAGGGATTAAGGGTTATGGGGAGAGGGCGGGAAGGTGGAGCTGAGTCACGACAGATCAGCCATGATCTTATTGAATGGCGGGGCAGGCTCGAAGGGCCAGATGGCCTACTCCTGCTCCTATTTCTTATGTTCTTATGTTCTTATAGTCAGCATGGTTTTGTAGCGGGTAGGTCATGCCTTACTAACCTTATCGAGTTCTTTGAGAAAGTGACCAAAGAGGTAGATAGGGGCAAGGCAGTTGATGTGGTGTATATGGATTTTAGCAAGGCGTTTGATAAGGTTCACCATGGTAGGCTTCTGCAGAAAATGCAGATGTATGGGATTGGGGGTGATCTAAGTAATTGGATCAGGAATTGGCTATGAGATAGGAGACAGAGAGTGGTGATTGAAGGGAAATATTCGTCATGGAGTTCAGTTACGAGTGGTGTGCCTCAGGAATCTGTTTTGGGGCCACTGCTGTTTGTAATTTTTATTAATGATCTGGATGAGGGTATAGTTAGGTGGATTAGTAAGTTTGCTGATGACACCAAAGTCGGAGGTGTGGTAGATTGTGAGGAAGGGTGTCATAGTTTGCAGGATGACTTAGAAAGGTTGCAGAGCTGGGCTGAGAGGTGGCGGATGGAGTTTAATGTGGAGAAGTGTGAGGTAATTCATTTCGGTAGGAATAACAGATGTGTTGAGTATAGGGCTAACGGGAGGACTTTGAATAGTGTGGAGGAGCAGAGGGATCTAGGTGTATGTGTACATAGATCCCTGAAAGTTGGGAATCAAGTAGATAAGGTTGTTAAGAAGGCATACGGAGTCTTGGCGTTTATTGGTCGGGGGATTGAATTTAGGAGTCGCAGCGTCATGATGCAACTGTACACAACTCTGGTGCGGCCACACTTGGAGTTTTGTGTGCAGTTCTGGTCCCCACATTACAGGAAGGATGTAGAGGCTTTGGAGAGGGTGCAGAGGAGGTTTACCAGGATGTTGCCTGGTATGGAGGGGAGATCCTATGAGGAGAGGCTGAATAAACTAGGCTTGTACTCGTTAGAGTTTAGAAGAATGAGGGGCGATCTCATTGAGAGGTACAAGATGATGAATGGGATGGATAGGATAGAGGTGGAGAGACTCTTCCCGCTCAGAAAGGACAGTAGGACTAGGGGGCACAGCCTCAAGATAAAGGGGGGGCGGTTTAGAACAGAGTTGAGGAGGAACTTCTTCACTCAAAGGGTGGTGAATCTCTGGAATTCTCTGCCTGTTGAAGTGGTGGAGGCTGCCTCGCTAAATATTTTTAAGACGCGGGTTGATGGGTTTTTGATAAGAGAGGGGATTAAGGGTTATGGGGAGAGGGCGGGAAAGTGGAACTGAGCCACGACAGATCAGCCATGATCTTATTGAATGGCGGGGCAGGCTCGAAGTGCCAGATGGCCTACTCCTACTCCTATTTTTTATGTTCTTATGTTCAACCACTCTGAGTGAGCAATCTACCTCGGACATCTCTCCTATATCTCCCACCGTGACCCTTATAGTTATGCCCCCTAGTAACAGCTACATCCACCCGAGGAAATAGGCTCTACACATCCACTCTATCAATCCCCCTCATCATCTTATAAACCTCTATTAAGTTGCTGCTCATCAACCTCCACTCTAAAGAGAAAAGCCCCAGCTCCCTCAACTTTTCCCTCATAAGACCTACCCTCCAAACCAGGCAGCATCCTGGTAAATCTCCTCTGCACTCTCTCCAATGTTTCTACATCCTTCTTATAATGAGGTGAAAAGAACGGAACACAATATTCCAGATGTGGTCTCACCAAGGTCCTACACAGTTGCAGTATAACTCCACGGCTCTTAAAATCAAACCCCCTGTAATAAACCCTAACACACTAAGCCTTCTTCACAGCTCTATCCACTTGAGTGGCAACCTTCAGAGATCTGTGGATATGAACCCCAAGATCTCTTTGTTCCTCCACATTCCTCAGAAACCTACCGTTGACCCTGTAATCTGCATTCAGGTTTGTCCTACCAAAATGAATCACCTCACACTTATCAGGGTTAAACTCCATCTGCCACTTTTCTGCCCAGCTCTGCATCCTATCAATGTCTCGTTGCAGCCTGCAAGAGCCTTCCAACTCATCCACTACTCCACCAATCTTGGTGTCATCAGCAAATTTACTAACCCACCCGTCAGTTCCCCTCTTCCAGGGAAGACCCCCCCCCCCACCCTTTACTCAAATAACCCCATCTGTACCCCTCCACATCTCAGCGATTTTCCTGTCACTGTGCTCCTCTTCCTCACTCCCAGAGCTCTCTCGCAAGATCTTATCAATTCCTTCTCACCTCTAACCAATGGATTCTGTTCTTTGTCCCTGCTGAAGGACTTTGCTCAGATTGCAGTGTCTTCTCTAATTGATATTACCATCCCATCTCCTTCTCTATCTTTCCTGAACACTAAGTCCTTGTGTATTAAGTGCCCACGTCACACCATTTTTAAGCCACATTTCTGTTATTGCAACTATATCATATTCTGTTTGTACTCCTAGCTCACCATATTTATTCCCTGCACTCCTATTTAATATGGAATAATATATTCCTCTCTCTCTGTCCAACATTCTCATCTCATTCTGTCTCTGATCTCCTCCCCCTGGCTGTGAAAGAGCAAACTGCACCCTCCAGTGGCCAGGCTGTGCAGTGTCAGTGTGCAGAAGGTCTCTAACTGTGTACATGGAAAAGGTCGGGATAAGGTCGGCGCTGTTGTGGATGATCTGGAAGGATGGCAAAAGTTGCAGCAGGACATAGATAGGATGCAGGAATGGGCGGAGAAGTGGCAGATGGACTTCAACGCGGATAAATGTGTAGTCGTCCATTTCGGCAGAACCAACGGGATGAACGAGTACACTATTAAGGGCAGGAGTCTTAGTAACGTTGAAGAGCAGAAGGATCTCGGGGTCCGGGTTCACAGGACTCTTAAATCGGCCTCACAGGTGGAGGAGGTGGTCAAGAAGGCGTATGGTGTACTGGCCTTCATTAATCGAGGGATTGAGTTTAGGAGTCGGGAGGTAATGCTGCAACTTTACAGGACCCTCGTCAGGCCTCATTTGGAGTACTGTGCGCAGTTCTGGTCGCCTCACTATAGGAAAGACGTAGAAGCTATTGAAAGGGTGCAGAGGAGATTTACAAGGATGTTGCCTGGACTGGGAGGAATGCCTTATGAAGATAGGTTGAGGGAGCTGGGACTCTTTTCCTTGGAGAGGCGAAGGTTGAGAGGCGACCTGATAGAAGTTTACAAAATGTTGAGAGGAATAGATAGGGTGGACTCTCAGAGGCTATTTCCCCGGGTTGAAACGGTCGCTACGAGAGGACACAGATTTAAGGTGCGGGGAGGGAAGTACAGAGGTGATGTTAGGGGTAAGTTTTTCACTCAGAGGGTGGTGAGTGAATGGAATCGGCTGCCGTCAGTGGTGGTGGAGGCGAACTCGCTGGGGTCTTTTAAAAGACTTCTGGATGAGTATATGGGGTTTAATGAGATTGAGGGTTATAGATAGGTCTGTAGGTGTTGATGTGATCGGCGCAACTCGTGGGCCGAAGGGCCTGTTTGTGCTGTAGTGTTCTATGTTCTAAAGTCAGGGCTATGGGACAAAGATTAACTTGAGTTGAGATCTAGGGCAGTCTTGAGCTCACTGAAAGTTAATTAAACCTGAGGAACATGGGAGTGAGAGGAGATGGTTCAGTTCCTGGACTGTGCTTTATTATTCCAGTAGATCCTGGCTGAGTGGGATCTGATTGCACTTACCTACCTTTGCTGTACAGCTTTCCATAACCCTACCTCAGCTGAAAGTCTGATTCCACTGCCACCCCCACACCCCATTATCTACAGACATTTGAAGAAAATTCCTGATTTTCACAATGCTTTGAGAGAGGGAATCCTCCTGACTTTATCCCTGTCCAGTCTGTCTCCTTGTTCTGGATTCTTCAATGACAGGAAACAATTTCTTTAAACAATCAGTTGATTTTAATTATTTAAATGACTCTGTTAGACCACACCTTACTGTTCTGTACTGGAGAACGGAAGCAGTGCACATTCTCAGGCGGCAGTGTTTAGCTGCTAGAGGATGTTGTCCTGCTGTTTATAAATGTTAGCATTAGGAGGGTGTTCACTGTCCTCCATCATAGGCAGCAGGGGGAGGGGGGTGGACTTGCTGAAGCTGTCAGCTGCGTGGTGTTGGGGTGGGACGTTCTGATGGGTGATACAGCTTTGTATTTGAGCTGAACTCCAGTTCCTAACCTCTGTCTCTCCTCCTCCAGGATGTGTGTCCGTTCCAGATGCTGGGATGCCTGCATGGTGGTGGATGGTGGAACCTCGTTTGAATTCAATGATGGTGCGATTGCCACACTGACTGTGGATGAGGAGGATGCCTTGTGCACTGTTGTCCTGGAGGAGTGAGAGGCCCTTCCTATACCTGGGGTGGCATTGGACTGTGCCGTACTACTGAGTATGTGGCAGTGGGCAGTGTGGGATTGTGTTCACTGCCATTCCTGTGACTGCCAAGAACATTTGGGGATTTGAGCTGCACTCAGTTTGATCCTGGTGACTTTTTGATCTGGATTTACTTGGGCTTGAGGGAGGGGGGGAGGGAGGGGGTGGGGGGAGAGGTGAGGTCAGCCCACTGGAGGGTTCTGGATTTGTCTGGGGTTGCGGGCAGGAGGGTCAGCTCATTTTAGAGTTCCTTTGAGAAGGTTGTGCCACAGCTCCAGTGGATTAAAGCCTGACTATCAGGTTCCAGTTTGGTCAAATCTCTGCCCTTCCAGCTGTGCAATCTATCACAGGCTGGCATTTTCCTGATTTTAGTGAGTTCCATCCTGAGGCCCGTTCCTCTTCCCCATTTCCTCACTCCTTCCTGGGGTAACCCTGTTCTACACACCGCGATGTGGACAGCACAGTGCTGTATGATCTACCTGGATCTGACCCTTCGGGGCTCAAACCTGCACTTTGTATATTGGTGAGTGGACAGAGGGTTTGAGTGGCCTGGACCTTAATGTTAGTCTCTCCTGTGGGACTGTACATCGACATAGAGTGGCACAGTAGCACAGTGGTTAGCACTGCTGCTTCACAGCTCCAGGGTCCTGGGTTCGATTCCCGGCTCGGGTCACTGTCTGTGTGGAGTTTGCACATTCTCCTCGTGTCTGCGTGGGTTTCCTCCGGGTGCTCTGGTTTCCTCCCACAGCCCAAGGATGTGCGGGTTAAGTTGATTGGCCATGATAAAATTGTCCCATAGTGTCCTGGGATGTGTAGGTTAGAGGGATTAGTGGGTAAAGTATATAGGATTGTGATTGGTGCAGACTCAGTGGGCCGAGTGGCCTGTTTCTGTACTGTAGGGATTCTGTGGTAGAGGGAGAGGCTATTATGAGGTGACAGTGTGTGTGTGTGTGTGTGAAATGAGTGTGTGCGCGTCCGTAAGTGAATGCGAGTGAGCGAGCACGTGTGAGTGTGTGTAAGCGAGCGTGAGTGAGTGAGTGTGTGTAAGCGAGCGTGAGTGAGTGAGTGTGTGTAAGCGAGCGTGAGTGAGTGAGTGTGTGTAAGCGAGCGTGAGTGAGTGAGTGTGTGTAAGCGAGCGTGAGTGAGTGAGTGTGTGTAAGCGAGCGTGAGTGAGTGAGCACTGTGCCAATGCAATCAAATGTGGAACCAAGTCAAAAACAGTAATAAAGTTTTGAACAGCCTCCAGTGCGGCCTGCAGCTGAGTGTGAGGTCAGTGTATACTCACCCACTGTAATCACAGACTGATACTATATAGGGGGAGGCCATTTGGCCCATGCTTTTTGTACTAGTTCTTGCAGAAAACCACACTGCCTCCTGTTCGTTTCTGCAGAGATTCACCACTCATTTTCAGAGCTTCCTGATGCTTTTTTACAGCAGCACATCCCAGATCTGAGTGATTGGAGAGATCAGAGTGGAACTGGGAGAGGGGGTTGGTCACCATGTGAAAGGCTGCAGACAGATTGAGGAGGACCAGCGTTCCCTTTGTCACACTAACACACAGGATGTTTCAGTGCTGTTACAAACCAAATGAGATGTGGAATCTGTATGGGTGGAGCTGTGGAACACTAAAGGACAAGTGTGTACACACCACGAAACAGTATTAGTGAGGTTAGGGATAGCAACAAGCAGGAAAATAGAGATGTGTGCAGTAAGGGTACAGCAGTTATTATTGGGTGACTTCAAAGAACAAAGAAAATTACAGCCCAGGAACAGGCCATTCGGCCCCTCCAATCCTGCACCGACTGTGCTGTCTGACTGAACTAAACTCTCTACCCTTCCGGGGACCGTATCCCTCTATTCCCATCCTATTCATGTACTTGTCAAGATGCCCCTTAAAAGTCACTATCGTATCCACTTCCACTGCCTCCCCGGCAGTGAGTTTCAAGCACCCACTCCTCTCTGTGTAAAAAATCTGCCTGGTACATCTCCTTTAAACCTTGTCCTTCACATCTTAAACCTGCGCCCCCTCATAATTGACTCCCTCACCCTGGGAAAAGGCTATCCACTCTGACTATCCACTCTGTCCATGTCTCTCATAATCTTGTAGACTTCTATCAGGTCTCCCCTCAACCTCCATCATTCCAGTGAGAACAAACCAAGTTTCTCCAACCTCTCCTCATAGCTAATGCCCTCCATACCAGGCAACATCCTGGTAAATCTTTTCTGTACCCTCTCCAAAGCCTCCACATCCTTCTGGTAGTGTGGGTGACCAGAATTGAACACTATATTCCAAGTGCGGCCTAACTGAAGTTCTATAAAGCTGCAACATGACTTGTCCATTTTTAAACTCAGTGCCCCAGCCGATGAAGGCAAACATGCCGTATGACTTCTTGACTACCTTCTCCACCTGCATTGCCACTTTCAGTGACCTGTGTACCTGTACACCCAGATCCCTCTGCCTATCAATACTCTGAAGGGTTCTGCCATTTACTGTATATTTCCTATCTGTATTAGACCTTCCAAAATGCATTACCTCACATTTGTCCGGATTAAACTCCATCTGCCATCTCTCTGCCCAAGTCTCCAGCTGATCTATATCCTGCTGTATCCTCTGATGGTCCTCTTCGCTATCCACAAATCCACCAACCTTTGTGTCATCCACAAACTTACTAATCAATCCAGTTACATTTTCCCCCAAATCATTTATATATATTACAAACAGCAAAGATCCCAGCACTGATCCCTGAGGAACACCACTTGTCACAGCCCTCCATTCAGAACTTTCACTGCTACTCTCTGTCTTCTTTGACCGAGCCAGTTCTGTATCCAATCTGCATATTGATTGGCCTCACCAAACTGGTAGCAATAAGATGGACGAGGATTCCCTGAAATGTATAAAAGATGGTTTCCTCGATCAGTATGTCAAGGAACCAGTTAGAGAGCAGCCATCCCAGACTGGGTACTGTGTAATGAGAGAGGATTAATTAACAACCTTGAGGTGTGAGATCCTTTGGAAAAGAGTGACCATAATATGGTAAATTCTTCATTAAGATGGAGAGTGTCACAGACTAGGGTCCTGAACTTGAGGAAAGCTAACTTGGATGGTAGGAGACATGCATTGGCTGGGATAAGCTGGCAAAGGACACTTAAGGGCTTGACAGTGGATAGGCAATGGCAGACATTTAAAGAACACATGGTTGAACTTCAACAACTGTACATCCCTGTCTGGTGCAAGAGTAAAATGAGGAAGATGGCTCATCAATTGGATGACAAGAGAAATCAGGGATAGTGTTAAAACCAAACAGGAGGCAAATAAATTGGTCAGAAAAAGCAGCAAATCTGAGGACTGGGAGAAATTTAAAATCCAGCAGACAAAGGATTTAATTTGGAAGGGGAAAATAGAACGCGAGAGTAAACTTGCAGAAAACAGAAAACTGACTGTCAACTTTCTGTAGACAATCAAAGATCAGCACAGGAAGATCAGTTCTCCAAACCTGCACTGATCACAATGCCTGCCTAAACTAAAACCGTATGTACTTACAGAGTCGGTATACTTCCATTCCCATCCTCTTCATGTATTCGTTCAGATGCCCCTTAAATGCTGCTGTCGTACCTGCTCAGGCAGCATGTTCCAGACATTCACCACCCTCTGTATAAAAAATCTGCCTCGCACATCTCTAAACTTTTCCCCATGCGTCTTAAACCTCTGTCCCCAAGAACTTGATTTCTCTATCCCAGGAAAAAGCACCTGACGATCCATTCTGTCCATCTCATTCAATCTAATAGGTCTTGATCAGGTCACCCCTCAACCTCCAGCGTTCCAGTGAGAACAAACCGAGTTTCTCCAATCTCTCCTTAGCTAAATGCCCTCCATACCAGGCACCATCCTGGAGGTTTACCAGGATGTTGCCTGGTGTGGTGGGAAGGTCTTATGAGGAAAGGCTGAGGGACTTGAGGTTATTTTCATTGGAGAGAAGAAGGTTAAGAGGTGACCTGATTGAGACATACAAGATGATCAGAGGGTTAGATAGGGTGGACAGTGAGAGCCTTTTTCCTCGGATGGTGATGGCTAACACGAGGGGGCATAGCTTTAAATTGAGGGGTGATAATTATAGGACGGATGTCAGAGGTAGGTTCTTTACTCAGAGGGTAGTAAGGGTGTGGAATGCCCTGCCTGCAGCAGTTGTGGACTCACCAACTTTAAGGGCGTTCAAATGGTCAGTGGATAGGCATATGGGTAACATTGGAATAGTTTAGGTTAAAGGGTCATTAGATTGGTTCCACTGGTCGGCGCAATATTGAGAGCCGAAGGGCTTGTACTGTGCTGGAATGTTCTATGTTCCAAATCTTTTCTGTACCCTCTCCAAAGCTTCCACCTCCTTCTGATAGTGTGGTGACCAGAATTGTATACAATATTCCAAATGAGACCTAATTAAGGATCTATACAGCTGCAACGTGATCTGCCAACGTGATTTAGGTTCAGATTGCAGCATGGTAAATGGTGACATTTGAATTCAGTACAAATCTGGAATGAAGAATTTACTGATGACCATGAAACCATTGTCAATTTTTGGAAAACCCCATCTAGGTTATTGATATCCTTTTAGGGAAGGAAATCTACCATCCTTACCCAGTCTGGCCTACATGTGACTCCAGATACCAGAGTTGAGGGGATTGAGCTATGAGGAGAGGCTGAATAAACTGGGCTTGTACTCGTTAGAGTTTAGAAGAATGAGGGGAGATCTCATTGAGACGTATAAGATGATGAATGGGATAGATAGGATAGAGGTGGAGAGACTGTTCCCGCTCAAAAAAGACAGTAGGACTAGGGGGCACAGCCTCAAGATAAAGGGGGGGTGGTTTAGAACAGAGTTGAGGAGGAACTTCTTCACTCAAAGGGTGGTGAATCTCTGGAATTCTCTGCCCGTTGAAGTGGTGGAGGCTGCCTCGCTAAATATTTTTAAGAAGCGGGTTGATGGGTTTTTGATAAGAGAAGGGATTAAGGGTTAT
Organism: Prionace glauca; assembly: GCA_037974335.1. Lineage (NCBI taxonomy): Eukaryota > Metazoa > Chordata > Chondrichthyes > Carcharhiniformes > Carcharhinidae > Prionace > Prionace glauca. The sequence goes on along the minus strand of CM075726.1, from coordinate 2,053,411 downwards.
GGGGAGAGGGCGGGAAGGTGGAACTGAGCCACGACAGATCAGCCATGATCTTATTGAATGGCGGGGCAGGCTCGAAGGGCTAGATGGCCTCCTCCTGCTCCTATTTCTTATGTTCTTATGTGGGTGACTCCCAACAGCACTCAGTGATGGGTAGTAACTGGTGGCCCAATCAGTGATGCCGTACCATGAACATCCAGTAAACAATATAAAGTATACAGAGGAAGACTGAGTGTAAAGCTGGCGAGTTTTAGGAAGTTGGGACTATGACCTCTAAGAATGGTTACTACTTCAGAGAAAATAGTGGAGGAAGCAACACCCCAGTAATGGATTGGAGCAGTACAGAACAAAGCAGACAGTCACTACCAGTTCATTCACACTTGTGAAACCCAGAGAGGCAGCTGCTGAGATCATCTTAGCTCCTGTCCCTGATGGTGCAAAAATTGGAAATCAGAAAGTATGTTTTAACAAACCAAAATAAAAACCAGGTACATGAGATCAAATAAAACTTATATGAACGATGTCCCACGCTGGGATTGGGTTAGGAGATATAGGGATAACTTCACTCTCAGTGTTCACCTTTATCAGTAAGGTTAAGAAAAGCCTTGTTCCTGTTTGAGCTGGCGATGGATTCAGCATGTCACCTGTTTCATTGAACATTACAGCACAGTACAGGCCCTTCGGCCCTCAATGTCTGAACCCAAGATCAAGCTATCCCTATCATTCTGGAGTGCTCCATGTGCCCATCCAATAACAGCTTGAAAGTTCCTACAGTGTCCGACTCCACTATCACAAATCATAGAATCAATACTGTTCTGAAAGAGGCCATTCAGCCCATTGAGTCTAGACTGACTCAACTTCTCCCAAAGGGTTGTGAATCTGTGGAATTCCCTGCCCAGTGAAGCAGTTGAGCCTCATTGAATGTTTTTAAGGATAGATAGATTTTTGAACAGTAAAGGAATTAAGGGTTATGGTGAGCGGGGTGGGTAAGTGGAGCTGAGTCCATGAAAAGATCAGCCATGATCTTATTGAATGGGGGAGCAGGATCGAGGGGCTGAATGGCCCACTCCTGATCCTAGTTCTTATGTTCCTATGACCCTCCAAAAGAACATCCTATCTAAGCCCACTCACCTGTCCTATTCCTGCAACCTTTTACATTTACCCATCTGGAACACTAGGAGAAATCCCACACAGACACGAGGAGTTTAAAGTTCATTTATTAATGAGAAAAGTTAGCTTAAATTAACACTGCAATGAAGTTACTGTGAAAATCCCTGAGTCACTACAGTCCAGCACCTGTTTGGGTCAATGCACCTTAACTAGCACATCTTTCAGACTGTGGGAAGAAACCCATGCACACACAGGGAGAATATGCAGACTCCACACAGACAGTGTCCTAAGCTGGGAATCAAACCTGTGTCCCTGGCGCTGTGAGGCAGCAGAGATAATCATTGTGCTGCATTTCAGTTATCTGAGGGAAAGCTCATTCTGGATTGCCATTCACAAGTCCTGAGCTCTTGGTTTTCCCTGGATTTAGAACAGATTCTTCTCTAAAAGTGATTTTATTTTGAAATTACAAGTCTGGTTATAGAATCACACAGTGCAGAAGAGGCTCTTTGGCTCATCGAGTCTGTACAGCCCCTGAGACACACCTGACTTCTCACCTAATCCCATCCACCAGCACGTGGCACACTATAACATTCAGGGCAATGGGCCAAGTGCTCATCCAGGTACTTTTTAAAGATCCACCACCTTCCCAGGCAATGCATTCCAGATTGTCACCACCCTCTGAATAAAAAAGGGTTTTCCTCACATACCTGCTAAACCTCCTGCCCCTCACCTTGAATCTCACTCCCACGGGAAGTGGGGGAGAATGTGGGACTCGTTCCCACTGGGGAATGGGGAGAATGTGGGACTTGCTCCGCGGGGGAATGGGGAGAATGTGGGACTCGCTCCCGCAGGGAGTGGGGGAGAATGTGGGACTCGCTCCCACGGGGGAATGGGGAGAATGTGGACTTGCTCCCACGGGGAGTGGGGAGAATGTGGGACTCGCTCTCACGGGGGAATGGGGAGAATGTGGGACTCGCTCTCACGGGGAGTGGGGAGAATGTGGGACTCGCTCCCGCAGGGAGTGGGGGAGAATGTGGGACTCGCTCCCACGGGGGGAATGGGGAGAATGTGGGACTCGCTCTCACGGGGAGTGGGGAGAATGTGGGACTCGCTCCCGCAGGGAGTGGGGGAGAATGTGGGACTCGCTCCCACGGGGGAATGGGGAGAATGTGGGACTTGCTCCCACGGGGAGTGGGGAGAATGTGGGACTCGCTCCCATGGGGAGTGGGGAGAATGTGGGACTCGCTCTCACGGGGAGTGGGGAGAATGTGGGACTCGCTCCCATGGGGAGTGGGGAGAATGTGGGACTCGCTCCCACGGGGAGTGGGGAGAATGTGGGACTCGCTCTCACGGGGAGTGGGGAGAATGTGGGACTCGCTCCCGCGGGGAGTGGGGAGAATGTGGGACTCGCTCCCACGGGGAGTGGGGGAGAATGTGGGACTCGCTCCCACGGGGAGTGGGGGAGAATGTGGGACTCTCCCCCTGAGGGGAGTGGGGAGAATGTGGGACTCGCTCCCACAGGGAGTGGGGGAGAATGTGGGACTCGCTCCCACGGGGAGTGGGAGAATGTGGGACTCTCTCCCTGGGGGGAGTGGGGAGAATGTGGGACTCGTTCCCACGGGGAGTGGGGAGAATGTGGGACTCTCTCCCTGGGGGGAGTGGGGAGAATGTGGGGACTCGCTCCCACGGGGAGTGGGGAGAATGTGGGACTCTCTCCCTGGGGGGAGTGGGGAGAATGTGGACTCGCTCCCACAGGGAGTGGGGAGAATGTGGGACTCGCTCCCACAGGGAGTGGGGGAGAATGTGGGACTCGCTCCCACGGGGAGTGGGGAGAATGTGGGAGTGAGTAATAAAGTAAGGGGAACAGCTGCTCCTTATCCACTTTGTCCGTGTCTCCCACGATCTTGAGCACCTCAATCAGGTTGACCCTCAGTCTTCTCTGCTCCAACGAAACAACCCAAGCCTATCCAACCTCTCTTCATAACTTAAATTTTCCAATCCAGGCAGCATCCTGGTGAATCTCCTCTGCACCCCCTCCAGTGCAATCACATCCTTCCTATAATGTGGCGACCAGAACTGTACACAGTACTCCAGCTGTGACCTCACCAAAGTTCCATACAACTCCAACATAACTTCCCTGCTTTTGTAATCTATACCTCGATTGATAAAGGTGAGTGTCCCATTTGCCTCTCTCACCACCTTACTAACATACCTTTCTGACATCTTCAGACATCTGGGCAAACACACCAAGGTCGCTTTGATCGACAGAACTTCCTCATGTTCTGCTGTTCTTTGAGTTCTTATCGTTTTCTTACAGTTAACCTTCATGCAATAAGCTGATGACTCAGGGAATAATGTATCTTCTGTAGGCTTTTGAGAAAGGTTCAGTCTCCATAAAAAAATATGAATAAGAATTCAAAATACATCATAGGAATATTTAACAGTTTTGGCTAATTTTGATTCCTGTCTGATGTGTAAAACCTGATTCTCTTTATTGCTGTTTACGAGATTACCGTGTGTAAATTGTGCTCCCATTCCAACACCAACCACATTCCCAAAGAACTTCTTGGCCGCAAATATCTTTCAAATGTCCTGAGGTCATGAAAGATGGGGCAGAAATCCATAGGACTGAGTCTCACACTCTCCCCACTCCCCCCGTGGGAGCGAGTCCCACATTCTCCCCCACTCCCCCCATGGGAGCGAGTCCCACATTCTCCCCCACTCCCCCCATGGGAGCGAGTCCCACATTCTCCCCCACTCCCCCCCGTGGGAGCGAGTCCCACATTCTCCCCCACTCCCCCCATGGGAGCGAGTCCCACATTCTCCCCCACTCCCCCCATGGGAGCGAGTCCCACATTCTCCCCCACTCCCCCCATGGGAGCGAGTCCCACATTCTCCCCCACTCCCCCCATGGGAGCGAGTCCCACATTCTCCCCCACTCCCCCCGTGGGAGCGAGTCCCACATTCTCCCCCACTCCCCCCATGGGAGCGAGTCCCACATTCTCCCCACTCCCCCCCCGTGGGAGCGAGTCCCACATTCTCCCCCACTCCCCCCGTGGGAGCGAGTCCCACATTCTCCCCACTCCCCCCGTGGGAGCGAGTCCCACATTCTCCCCCACTCCCCCGTGGGAACGAGTCCCACATTCTCCCCACTCCCCGTGGGAGCGAGTCCCACATTCTCACCCACTCCCCGTGGGAGCGAGTCCCACATTCTCCCCACTCCCCGCGGGAGTGAGTCCCACATTCTCCTCACTCCCCGTGGGAGCGAGTCCCACATTCTCCCCACTCCCCGCGGGAGTGAGTCCCACATTCTCCCCACTCCCCGTGGGAGCGAGTCCCACATTCTCCCCCATTCCCCGTGGGAGTGAGTCCCACATTCTCCCCACTCCCGCGGGAGCAAGTCCCACATTCTCCCCACTCCCCGCGGGAGTGAGTCCACATTCTCCCCCACTCCCCGCGGGAGTGAGTCCCACATTCTCCCCACTCCTCCCGTAGGAGCGAGTCCCACATTCTCCCCACTCCCCGCGGGAGCGAGTCCCACATTCTCCCCCACTCCCCACGGGAGTGAGTCCCACATTCTCCCCACTCCCCGCGGGAGCGAGTCCCACATTCTCCCCACTCCCCGTGGGAGTGAGTCCCACATTCTCCCCCCCACCCCGTGGAGTGAGTCCCACATTCTCCCCCATTCCCCCGTGGGAGTGAGTCCCACATTCTCCCCACTCCCCGTGGGAGCGAGTCCCACATTCTCCCTCACTCCCCGTGGGAGCGAGTCCCACATTCTCCCCCACTCCCCGCGGGAGCGAGTCCCACATTCTCCCTCACTCCCTGCGGGAGCGAGTCCCACATTCTCCCTCACTCCCGTGGAACGAGTCCCACATTCTCCCCACTCCCCCCCAGGGAGAGAGTCCCACATTCTCCCCACTCCCCGTGGGAACGAGTCCCACATTCTCCCCCACTCCCCCCCCGTGGGAGTGAGTCCCACATTCTCCCCACTCCCCGCGGAGCGAGTCCCACATTCTCGCCCACTCCCCCCATGGGAGCGAGTCCCACATTCTCCCCACTCCCCGTGGGAGCGAGTCCCACATTCTCCCCACTCCCTGTGGGAGTGAGTCCCACATTCTCCCTCACTCCCCGCGGGAGCGAGTCCCACATTCTCCCCCACACAGTGAGCACAGTGA